>VZTN01015266.1:365822-406484 GCA_013400515.1 Erpornis zantholeuca | reverse complement strand
GGGCCGGGGCCGGGGGGGCTCAGCCGCTCCCACCGCAGCCCCGGGGAGAGGAGCGAGAAGGATTCCCACCCCCAGGAACCCCTCGGGGGGGAGCAGCCCTTCCCCGCGGGCTGCCCCTGCCCTGGCAGGCACTGCCGGGGATGCTCGGCCGGGGATGCTCGGCCGGGGATGCTCCCGGGCTCCCTCTGAGCTCCGAGGTCAGCGCTGTCCCCGCGGGTGCACAGCTGCTGGCACGGCAGGGAGGGCACGGAGCGGAGAGCCGCGATTTCCGTGTGAGGAATCGGGCTGTGGGTGTTTTTCCCTCTGTTAAGGGCTTGTAAAGCTCCGGTGTGGCGGAGCAGGGCACTGCCGAGGAGGGACATCAGTCACCTGCGTCCTGCCCAGCCCCAGCACGTCCTGGGGATTTGCTGAAAACCCCGGCTGGAATTCTCAGCCTCCTCATGCAGTTAAACACTCCCTGTGCTGGGAAAGAGATCTCTTTACAATTCAAATACCAAGAGAAACCATTTCCTGGAAGTGTAGCTGCTGTTGCAATATTTTAATATCTTCTTATAGTTTAATATCCCTAACACCAGCTCACTTTCAGAGCATCAGCAGTCTCTAATCTGAAGGGTGTTTCCTAAGAAAGCTCCTCTTTTTTTTTCCAGTAATGGCTCAAAACCTTTCCTGAAGGTATTTTTCATATTACCAAGGAGCCCTAGACAAGGAGAGAACAGAATGAAACCCATCTCTGTGGTGAGGTTTTAAAGAAATTCAGTTTCTGGGGGATTTTCCTCAAAGGAGTGGATCTCAAATGCTGCTTTCAACCTCTCTGGATGGTGGAACCCGAAATCTCCTGGGGTGTTGCATTCCCAAATTGCTGTGTGTGCACACTCTTGTCGTTCTGAGTCATCTACAGTGCTAAAGTCAGACTGAATTCCCCTGAACTTTCCAAGTGTTACTGCAACAATTCCCTTTTTATCCAATTTATGTGAGTTTTGCAATGCCAAGGGAGCCAAATGAGCTTAGTATAGAACAATTATTTCTCCTGGAAAGCAGGACAGCAAAGCTTTCATACACTTTGCTTGCCTCGAAATAAATATATTTATTTAATGGATGGACAAGACTGCTTTGAGATGCTTTCTCCAAGGCCAAGAAGACTCTGTTCTCTCCTCGACTCCTTGGGCTTCCAAGAATATTTTCCATCCAGCCATCCGTAAGAAAATTAACTCCGATGTGAGTCAGGGAAAGAGCGATTTAATAACTGAGAACTGAGCGAGGTGTTTAATGGATGAGCTCTGAGTCTCACTGACTCTTTGCCATCTGCCTCGGCCTTTTGATTTACAGCATTTAACTGCTTGTAAAACTCATCTCAGTGTGGGTTTTTTTCAGTCCTACTAAAGAAAAAAAGCATTTATTTTTTTCCCCTGGAAAACGACGGATTAAAATAATGTCTGGTCTGATGGGAGATGTGCTACAAATCACATCTGCCTTTGCCAGAAATGCACCTTGTCTCTCAGTCTGTGATGGGAAGAGCTGGAAAAAACTGCAGGAGACTTTAATCAGGTGATGGAGATGTCCTTAGGAAGTTTAAAGTGAGATTCATTTCCTTTGCATTTCGTATCGAGGATTTCAATAACTGCCCTAGAGTCAGATGAATCATGGGAGAAAATAAAGCACAATAACAAGAAAAACTGATGGATAAAAGAAAACCAGCCCTGAACCCGGAGCCAAAACAAAATGAAAGTTCAAACCCACGAGTGCAAGCTTCTCATAAGGAGCAAAACCTTTTCAGGGCTTTTCTGGTTTGTGGAGTGCTGTTCCTGGGGCAAAAATCCTGAATGTTCTGTGTCTCCTTGCCATCTTGTGTTTCCTTTCCTTCTCTCTTTCTGCCTGTGTAGCAGAAGGCTCAGAGCAGCACGGGGAGTGGAGGGAGGTGAGGTGCCTCCTGCACTGCACCACGCCACAGGAAAAGGGAAATGGCACTGGAGTATCAGTCCCTGACCATGAGATAATTCATTATTTTGCTGCTCTGTCACAGGCTGCTGGTGTGGAAAGTTTTGAAGAGAGCAATGGGGTCTTGACTGACAATTTGATTTCTCTGATGCAAGGAGGAGCTGGCCACAAACGCTGAGGAAGAAACCTCAGATAAGGCAGAGTTTCTTTAAGGGCCAGTCTTGAACTGCAGAATGAACTTCCCTGCAAGTTTATCACAACTTTGTTCCTTTCTGTCTCTTTCTGGCATCAACATTCAATAAATATAAAAATGAGGAAGATTTTCAGATCAAACCACCCGAGTTTGCACTCAGGTCCTCCTCCTGTGTAAAAAAGACCCACCCAAACCTTCTTTAATACTGATTAATTGGTACAAGTGCATCATGCACACTCCTAAATGCAGGTCTCATATAAAGTGGAAAAAAACCCACAAACCCACAAAAACTAGCTGAGAATGGTGCAGAACTGGCCCTGCCTCACTGCAGGAGTAGGGTGCTTGTTAAGTCCTGGGAGATGCTCAGCATCTTGTCCAAAACACTGCTTCTTCAGGCTCCTGGAAGTCGAGGGTCAGCCCTGTGCAGGTGAGGAGGAGAGTGAGGAAAATGCAATAATAAACCCAAGCTGCTCAACCCTTCTCTCCATGGCCCACCCCAAATTTAATGTCTGAAATGCTAAATCCCAGTCAGGGGTCGAAATGCTAAATCCCAGTCAGGGGTCAAAATGTGAGTCCCATTTCCCCAGTTAGAGCCCAGTCTGCCTCTCCAGCAGCTGCAAAGAGCCAGGCTGGTGCAGGGCTGGGATGGATCCTGGGCAGACCTGGCTGGGAGCTGGCAGAGCTCCTCTCCCACCCTGCACTCCCTCCCAGCGCTGCTGCAGACTCATCTGGCTGCAGGCTGTGCCACCTTTATTGCAAATATCTAAATTAGCATCCCTTGCAGATGTTCTCTCCCAGGGCAGGCCTATATCTGACTCTGGAATAAAAGACCTGCAGCTCAGGAAGGCAGATTAGTCATAATGAGCCTTCTGAACTCGAATGCTCTGCGGTTTTCTCATCTCTTCTGCCAAAACAAGCAGCATTCCCAGCCTCCTGTGCACACTTGGAGAGCAGAGGGAGCCTTTGCTTTGCTCAGCAGAACAGGCACAGGGAATTATTGGTCAGAATTGGTTTCTGGGGGATGATTCTCTCCCTGCTCTGCACTGGGCTGCGGCAGCTCCTCGGTCCTGCCAGAGGAAGCACCCAGGGCCTGGCTTTTAATTGCATGATATTAAATCCAGCCCTGGGAAATGCAGGCTCTGGACTGTCGGCAGATGTGGTTTGAGAGTCAGGAAATGTCCCTGTGCTCTTGGTGAAGGCAGTGACTCACCAGCGGTGACAACGAGGGGCTGGGCAGAGCTCGGTGATCTGAGGGCATGGCTTGTGTGCTTTCAGCGCTGCAAACTCCAATGAAATGTGTCCCCTCAGATAACAAAATTGCCATTTTGGGGTCCTCGAGTTGCAGAAAGAGGCACCCAGGGTGTCCCACCCTGCGGGAGCCCCCGTGGGACAGGCAGCTGGGGAATACATCGTTTCACCCCATGCCTTGAGGAGGTCTTGGTGCCCCAGAGCTGCTGCATTCCCAGCGTGTTTGAGCCAAAGTCTGTTCACACAGCTCTGGAACTGACTGGAGCAGTTCATTTCAAGTGTAGGAAATCAATAGTCTTTGGTGTGAGATTTCTTCACAAGCCAAGATGGGTATTGATATCTCTGGGAAAGAAATGAATTCTCCTCTCCTTGCATATTCCCAAGGATGAGCCAGGAGGATTCTGTTACTCCCATGAATCAATAATGGGAGTGCACTCAAGAGTGGGCTCAAAATATTTGGGTTTTTTTCCCAAAGCAATGCACCAGAAAGTTCTAATCTGAGAGAGGGCTGGAAAAGGAATCTGACCTGCCCACGCCACAGATCTCCCGTGGGGCACTGGGCACATCTTGGCTTTTTCTCTGTCTCACTGAAAGTTAGGACAGAGTTTTGGATTATCATGGGATGAAGTTGACACATATTTTATATTTTTTTAAATCAATTGCCGTTTCTCACAGTTGCCTTTATCCTCTAACGTGGTCTGTGGGATCCCCACCGGATCCCTCACTGGGGAAATGCTATCAGGGCATATTCAAACAGAATAACATTTGCTGTGGCAGTGTTTAGAGAAACACTGGCTGAGCTCTCTGGAGAGCAGACACAGGCTCGGAGCAGGGAGTCCATAACAATTTGCCTGTGGATGAAGGGCTGGGATGTGCACACGCTTTTTGGAAACCACAAAAACTCTCTTCATTTCCTTGCTGTGGACGAGGATAAAAGATGTGCTGCTGAAAGGGATTCCATGGCAGGGCCATTGTTCCTCACCAGCAGCTCGTCTCCCCGAATGCAATATTTTGCAGGACAGATAAGGAGAAGAGGAGGAGGATTTAAAAGCACCTGGCCCCAGTGCAGGTTATTAATTCTGATTAAACTTAAGTAAATTCAGCTCCTCGCTACTCCAGCACCTGTGGGGTAGCTCAGGCTCTGTCAGAGCTGAGTCCCACCAGGGAAGCAGAGAAACGTTCAGCTGTGATGGCCCCGAATATCTGAGTGTCCCGAATTTGGGGTCCTAACTAGGTTACTGTAAAAGGTACAAGGAGATGACTCTTCTTGTTCTCTCCACCTTTGTCTGGTGCCTTTTCTCTGCTAACAAAGGCCCTTGGGAACCTTGAGTGTTGGCAATCACCTTGGAAAAATTCACCTGGATTGCAAGAGCCTCTCTTCTGCCTTTCCTGAGGTTGTTTTTCCTTGCCTCCTTGTTATTTCTGCAAAGCTCGGCAGCCAGTGAAGACGTGTAATTAGAGTTAATTGTGATTGCTCGGTGATGCAGCAGCCCCCCACTGACTCCATGGTGCTTCTGGCTCAGAGGGAGTGGGACAGGGTCCCCGCAGCCCCAGCCAGCCCCGGAGCACTGGAGAGTTCCTCCTGCTCCTCTGCCTGGTCCCCGAGGGAGGTGGCAATGTCACCTCGTGCAGGGAGGTTCAGTAATTCCTCCAGGTTTTTAATGCTTGTTTGTTTTTGAGGCTGGTGGTGACAGATCTCTGGTGCAGATCAATGCTCCAGCTGCAATTTTTCCTCCCCGAGGCACAGGGGGAGACTGACAACACTTTGATAGATGATCAAAGCCTGTCTTGTCACTTCCCAGAGCCGTGCACCAAACCCAGAGCTGACTCCTGCCCTTCCTAGGCTCCAGAACCCTCTGGGAATTTTGCCTCACTGTGCCTCATGCCATGATTTCAGAAGGATCTGCATTAAATAACCTGCTTGGCTTTCTGGGGGAAAACAAAAGCATTTTAAGAGCCCTCAAAATCCCTAATTCACCTCGTTCTGGGCTGCCACAGTGGCGACTCAGTGGCCACTCATGGTGCTTTGCCCTGCTCTGCTGATGGGGGTTTGATTGCTGGATTTTTGGGCAGCACACACACAGTTTCAAACAAGGCCCACAAATCCCATTCTGCCCCCAGGATGGATGTGTGGTGGGCACTAATGCCGAATTGCCACTCCACAGCCTCCCGGTGCCAGCCCCACACCCAGGAGGGGACAGTCCTGGGCTGGAATTCTTCATTTTGCTGTGAGATGGAAAAGAGCAGAGAGGGGAGGAACAGATGGGCCCTGCTTTGGTGCCACACACGCTCACACACATCCTGCAGGGTGTGAAGGAACCAAAACACTCAGCTGGGAGTGGGAGCTGGGGAGAAGTTCGGGAGCTGGGGAGGCTCAGGAGCCGGGGAAAGGCAGGTTCTCAATGAGGCAGAAAAGCTGCACTTGCTCGGGATTAGTGAAAACCCCAGGGACAGCCACCCACAGGCCACAGTCTGCTGCTGAGAGGCTGCGAGACAAAGCTTTGAATAGATTACAGCTAATAATTCATTATATCGAAGTTTTCAGGCCCTTCAGCAGATCCCGCTGGAAGCTGCCTGTTGCACGCAGGGAATGTGGGCTGAAAAGGTCATTTTTGGGGGTTCTCCGAGGGGAGCACGCAGGGAATTTGGGCTGAAAGGGGTGTTTTTGGGGTTCTCTGAGAGCTCTGCACGCTGCTGCCAGATCAAACATGAAGCATATTCCTCCTTACCCTGCCCAGTCCTTAATTGCTGTCGTTTATTTCCCCCAAAACGCTTCTTGAGCGCTTTCCAAAGCGTGTGTTAATCACCAGGATTAATGTTTATTGCTGCAGGAACACTTTGGGAAGGAAACGAGTTCTGCCTGGGTATTTTGGGATCAATGGTCAATGCGTTTGAGGAATAGGCTGGTTTAGCAGGAATCTGTTCCCTTCCTGCCTGCTCCGTACCCAGATGTGCTCAGCTCACTGCATGGAGCTGACTCGGCCTTTTCTGGAGCACAAAACCCTTCCCAATCCATGACTCTTACATGGAGGGCGCTTTCCTCTCTCTTTTTCAGAAATGAGATTCACGAGCTACCTGGATCCTCTTTGCAGTTCGGGAAATAATTACTTTACGCAATATAATTTGCTTAAAACCATGACAGTTTTAACTATAGTTTAAGGCTAAATGACTGCTCAGCAAGACAGCTGGTAAAATTCACCCTGTAATAAGACTGCAGCAATGTAAACAAGCCCAGCCCATTTAGGGCTTTGAGTTAATATAAACGTCAAATACTCTCAATATCTCTAAATTTCCCAAACCATCAGGCATTTCCCTCCTTTGTAAACGTGTTCGTAATTGATCTCATCCTTTATCACCTAAACCCGCAACAAATGTCTGTCCTAAATCCATATCATTGATTATGTTTGAACATAAATTAAATTAACCTTGGAGGAAACATCGTCTTGTTTGTGGGAGCACCGCAGGCGCCTGTGGCACTGGGAGCCAGGAGCTCCTCCTGCAGCACAGCTCGAGGGAATGCCAGGCCTGGCTCCTGCTTGGAATGTGGCTTTTCCCAAAGAAAACGCAGCCTGAAGCAGCCAAAAATGACAGAGCTAAACTTTTATTATAAAACGTGCCTTGGGGACTTTGTTCTGTAGAGCTCTGGTAGGAGCTGGGCTTTGCTTGATTTTAAGATTTTATCCGAGTTTACTTTGTCACGCTCAGGAACTCGGAGAACTCCAGCCAGCTAAGAGCCACCACCAGCTTTATGTGAGAGACTGAGTTTTTACTCCCAATTTGAACAAAATTATGCTCAGGACTTGCTGAAACCCTGCTATTCACTCCATATGCTTTGCTCCCAGCCCCTGTGAGAGTTTGAACCAGCCAGAAACCAGCATAGTGGGCAGGTGAAAAGTGTATTTCTAGAGAAGCCGAGTCATACTCCTGGAAATGAGCCCCCTCTGCAGCCTCCCGGCAGGCTGAGCAAAGGCAAACCATCCCAATTTCACTCCCGAGCAGTAGGGAGGGATCTCTGGGGCCTGATGTCCTCTCTCCTGCTCAGTTAATAACCACCATCCAATTGCAATTATGGCGATAAAGCTTAAAATTCATTTGCAGCCGCTTGAGTTGTGGTGATTTATTGTTGGGTAATTATCTTGCTGCAGTCTTGAGGATGGAATAATCGCCCTGATTTGCATAATCAAGGCATCAAAGTCTTTAGAGCAGGGCTTGCTGTCAGCAGATGGGCCTGGTGTGTGTGGTAGGATCCCTCGGATTTTATGGCTCACGTTGCATCCAATCTTGTATCTCTTTGCCTATAGCACAAGTTTACTGTCTTCTACTAATTAAGTGTAATTCACATTAATTTAGAGAGTTCTTTCCGTGCTGCTGTCAGCCTGTTGAAGGCAGAGGCAGCCCTGACCCACCTGTGTGGCTGAACAGGAGCTGGGAGAGGCAGGATTCCATAAAAACGTGGAATCTCAGAACTATTTTGGTGGGGAAGGACCTTAAAAATCACCACATTCCAATTCCTCATTCAATCCACACCTTCCACTGGCCCAGGCTGCTCCACACAACAGGATGGTTTCTCCCTTTAAATGAAATAACTCCAAAAAACCTCCCTTAAAACAGAGCTCTGGTGCCAGAGGGGTGCTCTGGATGCGCCCTTGTGAAGAAGGAGCAGGATCCATAAAACCTGAGAGTTTCCCTCTGGAAATGTGATTTCTGTGAGTGCAGGGCTCCAGCTTGTCATTAGATTAAAAACCACACATGTGAAAAAAGGCTTGGAATTGTGTTTCAAACTGAAATTTTGACTTGACATTTCTGAGCCCTGTAACTCTGTGCCTTAAAAATGACACCAGCACTTTTCATCTGCCTTTAACGTCGGTTTTATACCAATAATTACCAGCACCGTGTAATTAGCTGAGTGTTCTGAAGCTCTGCCTGTCATCACAGAAATTGGGTGGCTCCCATGAAAGGGTGAACGTTCATGGGCTCTTTTCTTTTTCCCTGAAGTCTGAGTTTTCCATCCTTGGTTCACACGTTTGTTGGTAAAACCATCACATCTGAGGCAGAAATCAATAAGAATCCTGAAGCATCTCATCAGGGGTGTTTCATCTTTATGATTTTATGCAGGGTGGAGGGAAGGAAAGTTAGCTTTGAAAATTGAAATTCCTTGACTTCAGATCTTTATCTGCACTGCAGATTTTTGATTTCAGTTCCATTTCAGATGCCCTGCATGTGTTCCTGCCCATAACCTCCCTGCATTTACCACTGACACCAACCCGACCTGCTTCAGTGCCCTGGGGCTCCAAAATCGCCAAAGAGAAGCAGAAATTGCCTCACTCCCTGCACTTCTGTGCCCTCGTGGTTGAGTTCTTGAGTGTCTAATGAGGGCTGTGCTCTGAGAGAAAATTACCCTGCGACCTGGGCAATTCTGGGTAATGAATGGGGGGAGAGGACAAAAAAGGCAAACAAGGCAGGGCTTGACACCGAGTTAATGTCAACCCAGTGCTCTCCTGCCCAGACTGGAGTGGGCACAGTGAGAGTTGAATTTCCAAGTGTTCAGCTCTGTTCTGTTTCCAAAGGACTCATCAGAGTAGTTCTTCTCATGCAACCTCGCTTTTAGACCCATCTTCAAAGGATTTTGTTCCCTTAAATGGGTGGGGGGATGAAGCACAAACTGCTTTTTTTTTTTTTTTTTAAGTGTGATTTTTAATTACGCTTCTAATTAGGGAGGAAAACTGTCACGGAAATTACATCTTTGAATTGTCACACGCAGGAACGTGAACTTGGCGCTTCGTTTTCTATTGTCAGCGCCCTTCCTTGGCATTGGGATGGCTTTTCACCCAGCGAGCATTTTGTTGTGCTAATGTAGCCTGGGAGAGGTCTGTGCTCAGGATCTGGGGATGCTCTGAGGGAGGGAAATTCAAAGCGAATTCCGCAAACTGTGCCTTTATTCCCAGCGGGGCTGTTTCGTTCTTGAGGAGAGAAAAGCTGCTTATTGTGGAGCTGTGTTTGAAGGACCTTTTTTGTTCGTGGAAATCTCCCCACAATACCCAGCATGTGCATGGGGGAAACGGGATGGGGTTGGATTTGCAGCCTTTTCTCCTTGCCGGGCGGGGTTGCAGGGCTGGGATGCGCATCCCTGGCACAGGCGCTCGCGTCTCCTCTGGGAATCTGTGCAAAGTTCAGGAGGAGCTCACCTCTGTTTGCCGAGAGCTCTCCTGCCTCGCTGAGCCCACGCCGCCCTCCCGGAGGAGACGCTCAGCCCTCTGCAATAAAAGCAGCAAAGGTCAGCGCTGAATGCCTGATGAGCAGGGCTCTGCCCAGGGGACACCAGTTGGCTTTGGGGCTCCGACAGCCCCCAGACCTGGCTTTTCCCTAAGTTTTTTGCCGAAACTCCCAGTTAAACATTAAAACCCAACTTTACTGAGGGAAAAAAAAAAAAAAAGAAGCATCTTCTCAAGAGCATTCCAGCTCACTAATTCCTCCATTACCAGCGAGGGGTTGTTTCAGGAGTTGGTAAATCGGGTTTAAAAGGCAAATTGACACTTGGAGATTATCTCCACTCCTGTTTTTTTCCTTTTATTTTGAATTCATTTCAGGCTTAACCGCGGAGCCTGCAGGATGTATCACTGCCGCAATCAGAATCCTTATTAAAAAAGAGCGGGATTGAGCTGCTAATTCCACAGAGCCATTCTGCAGCTCGCAGCTCACTTGTAATTTAGATTCAATCAGCAAATAAATATGATAACAGGCTGCTGTTTATTGAACCAACAGACAAGAAAGCTCTGTCTTTAGGAGCTGGTTGCAAAGCTGTGGGACTTGGCACAGCTCTTGTCTGCCTGCGGGGCTGGAATTCGGGAGCAGGGGTTCCTTTCTCAGGATATTTCCAGGCATCTTCCCTGTCTCTCACCTCCTGTGCTGCCTGACCTTTTCACTTTATTAACCAACCCCCCATCCCTGCTTTCTTCTGTCGCTGTCCTGTCCTCCTGAGCCCACCCTGGCTGTCAGACAGCCCCATCGATTCCAGTATTGATCCCCATTCCAGTGTGATTTCCAAAGAGCATTCCATTCTGTGGGAAGGCAGGTGAAGGGAACAACAGAGCTCTGGCTAGCAAGGGTCTGTGGCCAGCAAATCCAGCAGGTCCTGCCTGCTCCTGGCCGGGATGGGAGCAGCTCTGGAATGCCCCAGCACAGAGTCCTGCCTCGAGTCTGTGTTCTCTGCTCCTGCACCAGGGGAGGAACCTGGAGGATCCTCTGTTCCTGCTGCCAAGAGCCTGGTGCAGGTGCCAGGCAGGGGGAGAGGAGCTGGAATTGCCTTGGCATGGGGCAAGTGGGGCCGGGGTGATGAACAGCCAGGACTGATGGCTCAGACATTTGCCACACAAATGCAAAAATGCCCAGCAAAAGCAAGGACTTAGCCATGGAAAATGCTGTTTAGGAAGTGGCTCTTGGGTTTATCAGCAGGATAAAGTGCAGGATTGTTAAACCAGGGAAAGCTTTTCCTTGGCCTCTCAGTGGAGGGCTGATGTATCTCAGAGCAGAGTTGTTGGTATCCCTTCAAAATCGTCCATTTTTAATCCCATTTCAGAGCAAGGAATGGTGCTCATCAGGACATTCCATGTGAAGTTGGTTCCACAGCTTCCACAATTCCCATTTCCCACTTGCTCTGCTCCTCCTGGACATGTGTTTGCATGTACTCAAATAATAGTTGCCGATTGTTTCTTTTTCTCCACTTGACTTTCCAACACCAAGGGAAAAAAAAAGAATACAGAGATTTAGGGCAGGATGGGAAGGGAACTAATCACTTAAGACCTAATTAGCAAGGGATTCTCACAGGGACATCCTCCCCGGGTAATTGCTGCTCATTTTCCGCTGTGGATACAGGAAGACAAAATAGTTTTAGGGAGATTAATCAAGTCCCTGTAAAATCCTACGAGGAGCACCCAGTGTTTGAGTGGGGAGGGTGGAAAGGAGGGATTTACAAAAGGTTCTTTAAAAGTGTTTAATTAAACAGATTTCCCCCAGTTTGGTTTGGGGCTCCTGAGGGATTTGCCTCCAGCATCTCCTGCTCTCTGTGCTCCCCATGCAGGTGCAGATGCTGCAGAGTACAAGAGTCTCTCTGCTGCTACAAACTCATTGTCTTTTGGAATATCACAGAATTATCACCAGGACTGCTCCTGTCCTAGCAGGGACCACCATTACAATGCCACACAGAAGCAATTTTCTGGCTATACAATGTCAGAACTACTGAGCCCCCAGCAGCATCCAAACCATTCCTGTTTATTTACTGCTCTTAGCTCTCTCGAGAACCTTGAATTTGTGCTTTTTTTTTCCCCCTGCAGAACAGCCCCAGCAGCGTGAGAGCTGCACAAGGCATGCAGCTCATGACTCTAACCCTGTGAGTGACTTGTTCTGTTAGCATGATAAACACATGCTGGAGAGGAACAGCACTAATTATGACCCTGTCACCTTCATCAGCTCCCCACTAATTGTTTTGGCTTTTTTTAATCTCAGTGCTTGGAGATGAAACATGATGTTTGGTTCTGCAAAGGAGTTGAAAAGAAAAGAGAAGAAAGAATTGCATTTTAAAATAGAAGCATCAGGTAGATCTTTCTGTTGGATTTGAAATTCAAATGACAGAAATTATAACTTTTTTGTGTGTTATTAAAATAAGGCACGGGAGGTTTTTAGAGGACTTTTCTGGCACTGCCCATGTCGAGTCTCAGTCCACTCCTTCCCCTTGGGTTGTGCTCTCATGGTGCTCTCAGCCCAGGATCAGGGTTCTCTGTGTCACAACACGATAGAACTTCCCTGAATCTCTCCAGGTGTTACCAGACACCTCAGAAACCTTCCCAGTGATAACTCTCTTCCTCATTTTTTGAGGATAAAGGGTGATATCTCCTTATTGGGCTCTGTGGGTCTTGGGAGAATAAGGATTAGGATTCAAGCCTGCAGAAAAAAAACCAAAACCAAACAAACACATCTTTTGTTCCTTTGGCTCTCCAAAATAGAAGGTAAATGAAGCAGAATCTGGATTTGCTGCTGGGCATTGCTTGAGAGTGATTGTACAGGTGTGAAGGACTGTGCCAGACCCACACACAAAACACTAAATATTTCACAAAATGAGAATCAGAACTAAGGTTTGGTTAGGGAAAAAAAATCTTCCCAGGTTTTGTTTCATCTCCTCACAAGGGGCAGGTTCTGTCCCTGCACCAAGACCAGAATTAGTCCTGCCAGTGGGAGCCACTCTTGACTTCCATGGCTCAGAAACATTTTGACAATTAAGATTTGTATGAAATAAGGGATCTCTGAAAACTCTTAGCAAACCTTGCAGGTTGTTATTCCACCTGGGGAGAACTCTTGAGGTGGAGAAGACTTTCAGCCACTTGAGAATGTTCCATTTCCAGTGGTCCCAAAGCAGTGAGTGAGGCACAGCTCAGTCTGTGACAGCTCAGGTCTGCTCACAAACCTTCACACGAATTGGTTTTATTTTCTCTCTTACACCAGTGTCTAAAGGAATACTGGAGAATTCCATGGATCTCACCCAGTGCTCCATCCTGTTCTCTGTGTCCTCACCTTTGGTAGTGGTTGAGTGTTGTTTTAATGGCCACATGTGCACCCCCATGTGCAAAGAGCAGCAAAACAAAAAATATCAGTGCAAG
Organism: Erpornis zantholeuca; assembly: GCA_013400515.1. NCBI lineage: Eukaryota > Metazoa > Chordata > Aves > Passeriformes > Timaliidae > Erpornis > Erpornis zantholeuca. Next base: position 393,458 of record VZTN01015266.1, on the reverse strand, counting down.
GCAAGGCTCTGCCCTCCCCCAGGAGATCTGGGGTGGAAAACGACTTAATTGGGGTCTTGGTACAAACACATACATGGAAAAACAGAGGAGGAAATGAAGCCAAATATATAAATATGAATGAAAACCAAACTGTGATCAGTCCAGGGCCTGATTTCCCATGGCTGCCCTGAGTAATTTCCACAAGCCGTTGTTCCTGTGAGAGGAAATTGGCTGAGTAAGTGAGCTCGGGGTTATTGAGTTGTGCAGATTTCTGTTCCACCACATGTTTATAACCAAGAGCAAATGTCCAGGTCTGCTGCCCTGGGCTCTGTAAACACCTCTTGCTGGCCACTCTTGGAAATATTCCCCTTTCAGTGGAGGATGAAGGTGAGTGAGCTGCAGAAAAGGAGAAGCTCTGTCCTTCCCCGTGGGTTCCAGGCTCTGCAGCCTCGTGGTGAGAGGCACAAAGGAGGTGTTGTGTGAGATATGGAATCAGAGAATGGTTTGGGATGGAAGGACCTTAAATATATCCAGTTCCACCCCTGCCATGGGCAGGGAATTTTCCTCTGTCCCAGGCTGCTCCATCCAGCCTGGCCTGGAATCTCTGCTGTGTCAGACGGAGAGTGGCTGGTGTTAGCTGTCCAAAGGAATACCAGGCTGCTGACCAGGAACTGGGAGCTGTGCCTCTGGATGTGGAGGGAGCATCAGCTCCCCCTGAACCGGCAGGCTGGGAGGCAGAGTCATGAATAAACATGATTTGCTCTGCGACTGACTGACGCACGGCAATCAAAGGCAAACTCGTTTAGAGTTTGAAATCCGGACTTTAATTGCCAGCCCACGTTTACCTGGCTGTGTAGGCAGGAGGGAGAACTCTTCACCCAGCTGCATGGGGATGCTGGCTCTGGGGAGGGGAGGCATTGCTGGGAGCTGTTCTGGGAGGCTTCTTTTCATTTCCAGCTCAAAGCACAAGGACTGTCCTTCCTCCTGCTTGGCACAGCAGGTACTGCAGAGGTCATGGAATGAAGAAAATACCCTTTACATCTGCAAAGTAATGAAACAGCAGCCATGCCCATGGCAGAGCTCAGCTCTCAGCCTTGTGGAGGGATGTTTATCCTGGTCATTTTATTTCTCAGCTTGAAAACATTTGGATTATCCAGGGTAATCCAGGAGTGGGGAAAGGAAATGGTCATTCATGGGTTTCTGGCTAATCCAGCCCAAACTGGTACAAGTAACAAAAGCAAAGTTCCATCAGGGCACTTTCCAGGGATCAGGGAGTTGTTTGCACACATCCTGGTTGGATGCAGCTCCAGTAAATGAGAACAAGGGCTTTTGCTCTGCATCATTTTTAGTAAAATCGATCCTCGCTCTCCACAAAGATCAAAGAAATCGAATCCGTATGGGGAGACACTGAGCCCTGGGGGCTGGGATTGATTCCACTCCCCTGATTCCCATGGCCCTGGCAGCCCCAGTCCATCCCTGGAGCCCAGGCCTGGCCAAGGCATCTGTGCTCACGTACCCTCATTGACTGCTGATGGCAGCTCTCCTGCAGCTCCTGTAACTTCTATTTCTTTGCCTTTGGCGGCCAAGCAGCGAAGCAAACCAACTGTCCCCTGATTGATTTGCTCAGAAAAACCCTATTATTGTGTCCCTGCCCAAATCCAGGGCGGTGCCCTGAGCTGGGAAGCCATCTAGAGGTACAGGAGGCATTCCATCATTTCAGGCAAGGGGGGCTCAGCAGCATTTTCGCACCCACACTGGTGGGGTTTGGGTTTTTTGCCAAACTTTCTGGCCCTCTCTGGGCATCACATCTTGGTGCTCTCTCAGGCACCACTGACCTTCCTTCCTCCTCACCCGGGCTTGGGCTGCCTGGCTTTAGGACCAACATTATTTCTGAGGTCACAGATGAGTGTCAGAGATGTTGATCCTTATGAAACAGCTCCTAATATCTACCAATGTTACAGTGAGTAAAAAATTAGCTTTCGAAAAACTAACTTTTTAGTCACGCCCTGGACTTTTCTCTCTTTGCCTTCCTGTTGATGTTTGGGCAAAACCTCTGAGCTGCCTCTTCTCCCAGCTTGCTTCCCTCTCCCTGCTGGCTGCTGGCAAATTGCTGTGGATCACTTCAGCGCCACAGGCAAGCCCGGAGGGGAGAGGGGAAGATTAATTGAAGACTTAATTTGTTCTCTTTTCATTTGATCAGCTAAGTGGGAGAGGCACAGACCCTGTGCTCTGAGGCCTCGTGTGAGCCATGAATCAGAGCTCGCAGCTGCCTCAGACTGGGTTTGTGTCAGGTCTGTGATGCTTTTGGAGCAAACAGTCCTGCAGGCAGAGCCCATCCATCAGAGCCCTCCCGGGCACAGCTCCTCTGCCACCACTGCCCCAGGCAGGAGCAGGACAGGGAGAAGGAGCTCAGGGAGAAGTGGGAAGGGTCAGGGGTTAGGGATGGCTCGGCAGGAGGGTGGGAGAAAGGGACAGGGCAGAGGGAAGTTCTCCAAGGGGCAGCAGGCAGCTGGAGCCAGACTCGACGGCCAGACTGTCCTGGGTGCAGTAAATCAGGCAGAGAGAGCCAGGCGTGGGGGAAGTGAAACGTGCCTGCACAGCCCTGCAGGAAAGCTGGAAAATCCCAGACCTGGGAGTGACTGGAATATGGAGAAAGAGCTTTTCCTCCTCACCAGCCTGACACGGAGCTTCTCTCCCTGCCTTGGCACCACAATTATCGCCTTGGGACCACAGTTCCATCCCGATCTGGCCCTTCCAGGCTGCTGCAGATCAAAAGTTGTTTTTACAGCTCAGCTCAGGTGCTGTGACCTGATCAGAGCTGTGATCCTCACTTCTGTGTGACACGGGTGGCTTCCACAAACCAGTTTAACCTGAAATCAGAAACCCTTAAACATCCCCATTCAGGAGCCTCCTTCTTGCCTTAGAAAGTTGGTGTTGATTTCTTTCTTCTTTTCATTGTTTTTATCTCTGTTCCGGGGCCTGATGCATCACACAAAATGTCTCACTGGTGTTGGCCTGGAGACAGATGGAGGGGCAATGAGGAGGAGCAGTGAGGAGCTACCAGCAGCTTCCCTCGCGTTATTAATCTGCAATTAGTCACCAGCGTTTGACAAACTTCCTGCCTGGGCTCTGCTCCTGCCTGGGGCTGGCACTCTTAAAGGACACTGCCTTCAAATGGACAATTTTCAGCTTCTGCCAGTTGCCTGGAATCTTCTGCGTACTGTACCCACTCCAGTGATGCTAAAGGTTAATTTTAAACATTTCATTTTATTGGAGAGCCCAGGCCAGTCAGGATTAGCCCAGACCAACTGCGAACACACGGGCACTGCAATGCCCACAACATCCCCTCCTAAACTGCAGCTCTTTGCCACCCTTCTGCATTGGGGAGGGCGTGAACTGCTCCTGAGAAAAGGATTTCCCAAATATTCATGGAAATCTGGCCACCCAGAGGCCCTGTCCAGTGACATTTTGCCTCCCTGGCCCTCCCTCCTGCTGCCTGTGGGCATTTGATGATGTCTCCATTGGGTACTTCACTGCAAACCCTCCTGGAATTCCCAGGGAGCACACCCAGAGTCCCTCCCCGTGGAAGAAGCAGGGACTCCAGCCAGGCTGGGAGCTGCCTGAGGCTTGCTTGGCGATCTGGAGTAATCACAGGGAGCAGAAAAACCTTCATACTTCCAAATGTCAAGTGGTGTTTATCTGAAACTCTTCCCGGCTGGGAGGAAATGAAAGGAGAGGCAGCAGCCAAAGGAGGAAAGGGGAACCCGGCGTGGGCAGGGTGCCAGGCTGACCCTCTGCCCCTCAGCCACAGGGACTGCATGGTTGGGAAGTGCTGGAGCCCAACACTGCCCAGAGCAGGCAGCAATAAACTCTCACCGTGGTGGTGAAGTGGCAGGGGACACGGGGAGCATGTGGCACACGCACACATCGTGGATTTCTCTGATTTCCCTTTGATGTGTTGAAAGAGTTTCATTTGTTTCCAAATGTGCTGAAGTGCCATCATCCCCTGAAATTTCTTTTTTAATTGGTTAAATCTTTGTGGTTTTTTTCCCCTCAGGTTCTCCTGCAAACACACAGATCCAAGTACAGCAGGGCTTTAGTTTTCTGTGATAATGGCACAGAAAATTCTGTTTATGAGTTGAGCAAATATTATCCCAGCAGAAGGAATCCCAGGATGGGTCAGGTTGGAAGGAACCACCTGGTCCCACCTCCCTCCCCATCCCAGAGCTCAGGATGTGTCCAGGTGCTTCTGGAATGTCTCCAGTGAGGGAGATTTGAAGAAAACACTCCCCATCGCTGTGTCTGCTGCAGGGATGTGCCTTTGGGAGAGCCCAGCTCAGACAAAGTCACGTTTGCTGCATTAGCTCACCCGTGAATTCAAACTGACACAAAGAAACAGCGCAGTTGGGACCCCATGTTTATTTTCTTTATTGTGAGTGCTCTGAGCTGCTGGGATGGGATTTCCACACACCAGGGGTGCATTCAGCAGGCAGGTTTGTGTAGGGAATGGGATGGGATGGGATGGGATGGGATGGGATGGGATGGGAGGGGATGGGATGGGATGGGATGGGATGGGATGGAACATCTGGCAAGCAGAGAGTTGGTCCCCCTGTCACAGCTCAGTCTCTTCACTTGTCCCTGCTCCCAGCCCAAGCTGTGTCCCTTCTCCATTTCCAGCTCTCCTCGGTGCTGTTTTCCCCAAGGCTCTTCCAGGAGCTGCTCCGTGTCTCTCCCCTCGCAGTGAGTAGGGATCCCCCCGGGGCTGTCTCTCTCCCCCATTTCCATCTCTACACAGCAGGACTGATTTGCTGCCTCTGCCTCGCTGCCGTGTCCAGGCTGGGAGAAAACAAACCCCTGGAAAAGCAGCAGTGGAAGGAGCCCAGAGGAGGTGAGGAGCTCCATAAACACCGACCTAATGGGCTGGAAACTGCAGACAGACACTGCCGAGCTCCGGATAAAACCATTTCACTTAAACAAGATCCCTGCCACAAGGGCTCCAAATCCCACGCAGAGAGGACTTGAGAAGATTTTTTTTTATCTGTTTTTGCTCAGTTTAACTCCTCCCCGGCACTTTGATAGCAGTGACATGGAGACAAGCAAGTGTTTTATCGTTTTATCTCTTGGAAACCACTCACATCCTCCCTCACCTCCCTGCTCTGTCCACAAAGCACCAGCCCCATTACACAGACGATTTATGTCTGTGCTTCTCAGCTTTGGGCTGCCAGCAACTTCGGGAGGGTTATTTGTCCTTAAGCACTTGTAATTCTTCCTCTGCAGGAGCATAATCAGTCATTATCAGCAGCAGTTTCAGACTCTAATCATAAAGCTGTTATTTCTGCGTAATCCTAACCTTGCTAAATATTAATTTGATGTTTAATCCCCCTGGTACCTGGCAATATTGGCCTGTTATTATTGTTGCTGTTGCTGTTATTTATGTGACAGTGAAAAATCAGCACCGTAGGAGTCATATCCTTAATTATTTGCCATTTATTTGCCAAATCTCAGTTGCTCTCTTGCCGCCCTGTGTCCTGCAGCCTCTCAGGGCAGTGTCACCCAAAAGTGTCCCACATTCACACCTGTGGTAAAGGGGACAGGTGACACTTTTAAGGAGGAGGGGACAGGAACACCACAGAGTCACTCTGCTTTTTTAATCCCTCCAACATCCTTTGGAAAAACAAACAAACAACCCAAAACTCAAACAAAACAGCTGCAAACCTGTTAAGCTCTCAAACATGAGGTGACATTTTATCAAACACTGCAGACCTCACCTCGAGAGAAGTGACAGAGCCACTGCAGGAACTGTGCTGGAAGGAGCAATTACCAGTAATTAACCAGTAATTACCTGCTGGGATCAATACAGCCATTTCACAAACGCAACTTCAGAGCTGGGGAGGGAGCTGGTGTCAAAAACAAACAAAACAGCTCCTGCAGGCTGGGTTTGTCCACGGGAAATACTGGGATTTGTCCTAAATCAGAGCCTAGGAGGCTCTTTTTGGTGCAGTGATGCTCTGGAGATGCGGCCCTGTCTAGAGAGAAGGGTGTGAGGGCAGAGCTGAGCCTGGTGAGGAGCAAAAAATCCATCCCCAGGGACCTCCTGGGCACTGCTGCTCCACCCCTGAGCCTCAGCATCCCCTCTGCTCCCTGCTGCTGCTAAGGAATTCCATCCCCGTGTGCCAGCCTGGCTCCTGCGCTCGGTGCAATTGAACACAGGAAGCACACGCAGGGATCCTCACGTTTATTTGTGCTGTAAAACCTCACAAATTAATTTTTACTGCGGAGCTGTGGGTTCTACCTGAGGCTGAGGGAGAGCAGCCGAGGCACACAGACAGATCTGGGCTCTGGAGCCACTGCTGGGCAGCAGTTCCTGCTTTCTGTGGCAGAAGGAGGGGACAGGCACGGTGGCACCGAGCACAGAGCACAGCCAGGCTGTGCCACCGGAGCTGGACAGGGAAAGCAGCAGCAGCTCCCTTTGTGTGAATTATTGCAGCCTTTGTTCTGGGATTACATGGGAGGGTGTTTCTGAACCACAGAAGAAAAAGCCCTCACTCCCAGCACTGCCTGAATTTTCGATGTATAACTTGGAAAGCTTAATCATGTTCTTTTCACAAAGCTTTATGGTTTATATATATTTGGGTTTTTGTTACTCTTTTGTATTCACCCTTTTCGCTGTCAATTTAAGCTTAATGTTATTAAAATTGCTCTGGCTCGCTCTGCTTAAAATTCTGCAGTTACAGAATTCTTTGGGAAGAAGAAGTGCTAAGTCAAACGCTTTCTCCTGTTTCTTGTTTGTCTTTAATGACTCATTAGATCATCACCTCCGAAATGAGGAGGCAATAAACCTGCTCTGAGGAAAGCCTTGCAGGGGTAGGGAGTTTTGGAGGCTCAGGGCTGTGCTTTGGTTCTCTGGGATGGGAGCTGGGCTTCTTTTTGGGATGTAAGTCCCCTCCAGAGGTGGTTCCTGAGGAGATGTCAAAGGGCACCGGCCACAGTGTTAAAAACACCGTCCTGCTGCAGGGAGGGCCCGAATTTTGCTTTCATCGCGGGGTGAAGGAGTAAATCACCATTAGAGCCCGTCCGCCTTGCCCAAGTGGGTTCGAATTCGACTTTTAAAGGGAAAACTGGAGAGCAGCAAAGCGCTGCGGGTGGGAAGGCAGCGCTGGTGTCACTGGGGACGGGGCAGAAATCCGTGTGAGCTGCGGCTTCTGGCCTCGTGGAAATGTCTTTTTTTTCTTTCTTTTTTTTTTATTCCCAGAGGGTGACAACAGCAGCATCCCTGGAACAGCAGCTGCTGCCCTCTCCCCGCGGCGCCGGGGACGAGAGAGGCTGCGGGGAACATCACAAACATCAAAAGCCTTTGTTCGCTGCCTCCCTCTCGCTCCTCGGCGGCTGCCGAACCTTCCCGCAGCGGAACGCGAGCGTGTCGGTGAGGAAAGGCAGCCCCGGAGCGCGGCTGGAACCACCCCCGGGTGCCCGAGGGGTGCCCGAAATCCCTCCTGGCAGCCCTGGAGGAGAGAGCAGCTCCCCGAGAGGATAAAGAACAGCTTCTCCCCTTCCCCGCCTGCAAACGCGGGCCTGACTCATCACCTCGCGGATGAGAAACGCAAACATTTCCCTGCCTTTGGGGAAAATGATGTTTTCTCGCACGTGCGAAGCATCTCTTTGTGCTGCTGGGGTGAGAAAAGCGAGCTTGGGGCTCAAGTACAGGAGCTTTGTCCCAGTGCCGTGCTCGGGGTGATTTCTTGGCGAACTGCCTCTCAAAACTTGGTGTTTCGAGCGAGGAGCGATCCTGCTGATGTGCTGAGGGTGTTGTGCCTGGGCTGCTGCGGGGCCCCGCGGCAGCCAAAATAAAAATGCCCTTTCTGTGCTGGGCGGACAGCGCTGCCCGCGGCCTTATCAGCATTTAATGAGGCTTCAGCAGTGCAGATAAGGCTCGAGCGAGCCGGGCTGAGTCACAGCCCTGAGCGGCTGCGGAGCTCAAACTGCTGGAAAAGCCGAATTAATTAGTTAGGAACTTCAGCCAGTTAATTATACGTGTGTTAGCGTGGCACCTTTGGAGCCTCGCAGCTGCGCTGAGAGTCGTACAACACTCTGGTTCCGAAAAAAAAAAAAAAATCTGGATTGCCTAAATATTTGTCTGATTTTGAGTCACGGGTGGGAACTCTGTTAAGCCAAGCAGCAAAAAACTTAGCACACAAACTGCTGGGCCACGAGGGGTGACAGAATCCGGCAGAACCCCAGGGCTCAGGGTCATCCTTGTTTTGTTATGGCGAGCAAAGATGGGTAAAAGACATGGAAATATTTGGTGCTCAGAGGTGTGTTTGGGTTCCTCCTTCGCTCAGCAGTTCCCGGAGTAATTGTTTAAGTCTGTTCCAGGAGGGTGTATTGGGCTGATGTGCATCTGAGCTAATAAACGCAGCACTTCCTAAATTAAATCCTTTTTTTTTTCCCTTTTCCAGTCGGCACGGGCTACTTTGCAAACCCGAGCTGCAGGAAGCTGCTCGCCCCGAGGAAGGCTGTGCTTGCCAAACTGGTGCAGAAATAAAACAGAAAGGGGGAGAAAAAAAAGGTATTTTTTTGTTTGAGCTTTAGGTGATCCTTCGGGGAGGTATCGAGGCCTCTGCTTTAAAGTGCTGAGGAACTCCCCCGTGTGAATTTATGGGGGGAAATAAATAAGGAAGCTGAGGGAAAGGCTGTTTTGGAACTTTACTCCCCTAAATGCTGTGCCTTGCAGCACTGCTGCTGCTAAACGCTGGCGTGAGGGGAGTTATTCTCTGTCAAGATGCATTAAAGATGCTTCACTTTGTAGCCTGGAGAAATGCGGAGAATTCCAGGTGGGAAGGACTTTCCTGGTGCTAAAGGAGGTGCCAGAGTGTGAGGGGGACAAGGGAGGGCTTGGGCCTGGGCAGGAGCTCCTCTGAAGTGATTTTTCTCTTTAACCGAATCTATATTTTCTAATAGCTTTTCATAATTTTGTAATCGCAGGCAGCAAATTTATTTACATAAGTAGTGGCTGTAATTACAGAGAATGAAAATGTGTAATTATTTAATTAGGATCCATAATGAGGCTGTGTGAGGGAGCTTGGAGGCAGCTGCTTTTGGTTTAGCAGCACTGGCCAGGACTTTGGGCTGTGTCGTGGAGGGGAGGAAAGTCAGGATAGAGGAGGATACAACCAGGAACTGAGCACGGGAAAAATGCTGCTGCTGGCTGGGGAAATCTTTATTTCTGTCCCGAAGAAGGAGGTTGGGTTTGGTAGCCTCTCGCTCGAATATCTCACTGCAAGGACTGGCAAGAATATCCTGCTGCTCCTGGATTCACCTTTTCCTTGCTGAGGGAGAAGCCGCTGAGCTGAACAATGATGGATTTCCCGGGAATTCTGGCAGCTTAACTGCCCAGGGAAAGCGGAGGCTCCCCTTGAGCGCTCGGAGTTAATTTTATCGGGTGTTTAGCAGCCTCTAAAGAGCACCCAGAGAGCCGTAGATCTTGGCAGGTGGATAACTTCCTGGCAGGACCGTGACTGCAACTCCGTTTCATACCTCGCAGAGCCAAAGCCCGCCAGGGATGTGTCCCCAGGGAAGCTGACGGTGCAGGAAGGTTCTCCAAAGGCAAAGCTGCTTGAGAAAGAAGCAGGAAGGGAAAATCCTGCTGCCCTTGACGTGGATTTCAGTGCCCCCTCCAGGAGCAGGGAGTGAAAAAACCAAACCCAGCACTTGTCTGACTGCTGTTCAACAGCCGGGGTGAAACCCTGGGAGAAACACCCCCAGAAGGGAGCAGGGCAGGGGTTCAGGGAGAGCATCTGCTGGAACTGCAGCCCCTGGCAGCTCAGGAGCATCCTCCGACCTGTGCCGGAGCCCCGGGGACAGGAGCATTAGTGGGGTGGGAGCTCTGTGCCAGCAGGCTCGGGGCTCCTCAGGGATTCCTCGTGCTGGGTTTGCTGAGCCCGGAATGTTCCCTGCAGGGTGGTGGCACCTCAGGGCTGTCACACATCTCAGCTTCCTCCGCAGCCTGCTCAGAAAGGATTGTTGGATTTTCCCTGGGGCCAGTCAGTGCCTGAGAATTCGCTGAAAATTCCAGGGTGGAGGAGTTCTGTTGGGTTTTTGCCTCTGAAGAGGAAGGGGTTGGGCAGAGCAGTCCTGGGTGGTGCTGCAGGGACCTGGCCGTGCCATCCATCAGCTGTGACTTCACCTGGGCTGCCAGGGAGGGCGAGTGGGGGGAAAAGAGCATTAAATGAATTTCTTAAGGCCCTTGGTGAGGGCTCAGCCTGCCCTGAGGTTTGGGTGCTCCCTAGAAGTGCTCAAGGCCAGGTTGGACAGGGCTTGAAGCAACCTGGGGTGGTGGCACCTGGCAGGGAGTGGCACTGGATGAGCTTTAGGGACCCAAACCAGGCTGTGGTTCCATGATCTGCCCGAATCCGTGTGGTGCCTCAGCTGCTGCCCTGATCCACCAGGTCATTGAGGTAAGCCCAGCAGTGCCCAGCCTGTCCTAGAGCCTCTGTTCCTTAGACAAACCCCAGCTGAACTCTTTCCTTTGACACACAGGCACCTGGGACAGCCTCTTTCATGGTACTGATACCTTTTCTTTGTTTCCTTTTTTTTTTTATTAGATCCACTAGAAATCAGGCAAGGACAGACTCCACAGACCAACACCCTGCCCTTCCCACTAAACAGCCCAGGACTGGCTCCTCCTGTGTCACTGTAACCCAAAGAGACTCCCAGACGTGCTCAGTAGAAATAGTTTATTAAAGAAAGTAGGAAATTACAATTCTGTGAAGAATCTACAGAGGAGAAGTGTTTTTCAAAATATAAGTGTTTTTGGTGTCTGTTTTTAAAGGGGCTGTGGATGCCACGAGATGCCAGCGTTGTGAGAACACTTGGAGGAGGGAAAGACAAAACCAGAGGGGTTCTGCAAAGACTGGGGTGATAGGAAAGCCTCAGCCTCTGCAGCTGGAACAAAAGTGCCAAGGACAAGGAGACAACAGGAGACACCAGACTAAAACATTAAACTCCGTGACTGAAACTCTTCAAAGCCCCAGAGGGCAGGAATAATCAAATGTAGCCTTTTGTGACTTAAAAGACAATGCTGTGAGTGTACCTTTCATTCCCTTTTTATACTGGTTTTTCATTACTCTCTAACTATTTCTCATTATTTTTAAAGGACAGAAAATGTAACACCAGAGAGACACCAGAGTTACCCAGTTCACACCCAACAAAAACATAAAGGAAGGAGCTGAAATGGCTTTTACTGTTGGGAAAGTGAGATTGAAATGTGTAAGTCAGTTTGAAGATATTTTCCATGAGAAATAAGAGAATTTTCATCCTTGTGAGTAAACCCTGTGACCTGATCAAGGGTTCATTCAGCACAGGATCTCCCTTCCCCACATCCCCCCCTAAAACTGCCTCTCCCTTAAGGTCTGCTCCTCAGGGGAACCTGAAGTGGGAAAGTTTGGCGCTTCCTGGAAGGATATCCAAAGCTCTCCCAGTCTGTGGGTTCCACATGTGCTTTGAGGGACAGAGGAGGTCACAGAGGGGTGCAGGTCCCCTGACACAGAACTGCATAGAAGAGTCACAGCTGAGCCCCAGCCCAGCCTGAGATGAGGTGACACAAACACCGAGCCAGGAAATGCTCCCTCCCCCCAGCTGAGCTCCAGGGAGCACTGACCCAACTCCCAACTTTTCCAGACCAGTACAAATAAGAAAGGTGCATCCGAGAAGATCTCTGCAATGTCAGTTTGCTCTGCAGCACCTCGAGGTGCAGCTGCAGGCTGCAGTCACTTGATCCTGGCCAGCGCTGCTGCTCTCCTCTCCGTGTTCTGGAACAAGGCTCGGATCAGGCTCTTCACCTCAGGCGCCGAGAACTGCTCTGCCAGAGGCCCCTTCCCATCTGCCCACCTGGATGGGAGACAGGGAGAGGTTTTCTTACCATTTTGCTTTTCTCTTTAGGAAAGAAACACACGAGCAAATTTTAAAGGGGCTGTGAAGAGCCAGCCCCAGCCAGGAGCTGATCCTGACCCTTGTTGGCAGTTGCTGCCTCTCCCCTGAAGCCCAGCTCCCAGGACAGGTCTGCAGGAGCAGCAGGAGAGGAGAGCACCTACCGATCCACGATTTCTTGGAGGTTGGCTCGCAGGATGATCATCAGCTCCTTGAACGTCATCCACTTCTGCACATAGACTGGAACTTCCTCCTGGTACTTCTTGTTTTTGTCTTCTTCCAGCAAAGGGGTGAACACTTGGGGTCCCTCATCCACCATGATCTTGCAGAGTGAGTACAGCCTGTCTGCACCCTCTGCAGAGATGTCCTGGAAGGGGGAAAACAGGAACAGAGGAGAAGTGAGGTTTACTTTGGGAGTGCCAAGTGAAATGAAAAACTGGGAGTGTGAGTATTTCCCTTGGACACGTGGTTATAATTTCTGAATTGTGAAATGTGATTTTGGGGAGAGTTTCTGGAGGTGACAAATGCTGTCCCCAGCACCCCCCATGGCTTTACCTCCAGGGCAGCAATCCTGGTGACAATCTCTGCCAGGGCTGCGTTCAGTAAGGTCCCCATGGCCTTGCAGTACATGTGCACAGGGAGCACATCCTGCCACACCGTGCCCAGCCCCTTCAGCTGATGCAGCACCTGCAAGGCAACAGCTGAGTGTGACACCAGAAACATCCCTGGGAGAGGCCCCAGGGGATCAGGTGAGTACAAACTGGGAGAACCCTGCTAATGACACAGCCCAGGACAAAAAACTCCAAACCATCACGGCAGAAAACAGCAGTTCCACAGCTCTCAGGACTGGGATTACACAGTGCACCCTCCCCACGATACCTGCAGGCACTGGGATGTTCTTTCTCTGCCTTCCTCACCTGCTTTACGGATTTATTTGCAGCACGGTAATTCTCGTCATCATCCATACTGGAAAAGTTCCTGGCACTCCAGAGCCTGTCCAGGACTCCTCGCTTCTGCACTTGCATCTGAGCCAGGAAACACTCCATCCCTTCAGGAGCAAAACGAGCAGAGAGAAGCAATGAAGCAATTACTAAATTTGCTCTGCCTATTTATGACTGTAAGTGCTGAATAATGAACTTGCTATAATGTTTTATTTTTAATCCAGTTTCCAGTCTCCAAACAATCTCCCAGAGCCAGTTTAACCAGCGAGCTCTTGTGTAGCTTGCACTGCTACAACACTGCTGGAATAAAAAGCAGACTAGAAGAATTTAGTGTGGATGACTCCTGTTAGCTCACACAAACTTATCCCTCAATTTATTTGTATAGAATAACTAATGAAAATATCAAAGGGCTGAGCAGCAGATCCCAAAACACAGTGCTACATCTTGCTGGATACTGAACTGCCCTTGGGACTCAGCTCAGGACAAGGAGATATGGATTTCAAGGATCCAAAAGCTCCTAATTCACAAAATGCCACCTGTCCACAAATACAAACCCACTGCTCACACTGGGTGAGCAGCCACACCTCCAGGAAAGCACTCAGCAGCAACTGCCAGGGTTAATTCCCACGTGATCCATGAGCAAACTGCAAGAGGGAAAGGGGGGAGGTTACCCAGCTTCTTGAAGTCAGGCACCACGTCCACGAAGGTGCCCCCGCAGTCGCTGAGCACGGCGCTGCTCAGGTAGCGGAACTGGTGGCCCAGGGTGAGCAGGTGGTGGGCGATGTACATGCAGTTGTTGTAGTGGATGGCAGCCAGCTGGGGCAGCTTCTGCAGGTTCTCCCTGGCCCAGCACGAAGGGAAAAGGAAGAAATGGGTTTATTTAGAGCTGGTTCTGTTAGAAAAATGGCTGTGTCTATGCATGGTTTATCAGTGCATGGTGCCAGCAAGGTGCCAGCAAGGCCTGATTGACATCAGAGTGAAAACATTGAAGCTCTCACATCCCCACAGGAACTGGCAGGAAAATAAATGGCACTGAGGCATTTGAACCCTGTGTTATCCCACAGTTTCCAGCCATGGACTTTCGAACAGGAATATATTTTGTTACAGCAAAGTTATGGTGAGGAAAAGGGAGAGAAGTTCTCTGATAGGATTGTGACCTTTCCACCTTTATTGCTGCTTTTTCTTTTGCAGAAAAAACATAATGAAAAATCTGTGCATCAGACCCGGGGTCAGAGTTACATGGCTGGAAGCAAATACAGCTGTGTGAGAAGTTCAGCCATGCCCTTGATTGTAAGATGGACAATGCAGAAACTCTCAAGCACCGGCTTTGCACAGGTATGGTTTAATCACAGATTGAATAGTTGGTTTTTGCTGATGGCTGTAGTGGACAAGTGGGACTGTTCCAACAGCATTACTGCCCCTCAGAACAGGAAACAGGGACACTCACCTGTGGTACCTGGGCACTACCTCACAGAAGACGTAGAAGATGTCCCGGACACAGTTGCAGAGCTGCAGACAGCTACAAGGGAGAGAGGGCTCGTGTCAGCCTGTCATTAATGTCCTGTTCACAGCCCACCCTCAACCTGCCCCAGAACAAGGTTTTATGAGCAGTGAAGCGCTGGCACAGAGAGGAGACTGTCAGGATCAATGGCAGCACTGTCAACGCTCTGGAAAACTCACAGAGGCTGTGGTGACCTCGAGGTTCAGTGTGGAGGGAGATAGGTGACACCCCAGAACAAAGGGGACACTGTCCCTGCCCCTCCAGCTGTGGAGCTTCTCCCTAAGTCCCCCTGGAGGCCTTCAAATAAAGATGCACTTTTATATTAAAATTATCTCAAGAACAAGGCAACAGTACCAGAACTTGGTGCTGGTTTTGGCCTCCTCCATTGTGTTGTAAGCCAGCTCCACGAGCTGCTGCACGGAGGAGCTGATGCGGCAGGTGGGCAGGGACAGGGTGGACTGGCTCAGACTGCTCTCCCTCCCCACATTCACAGTCCCACTGTCCAGGAGGTCGGAGGGTCCCTGTGTCTTTGGGTGGTCTCCTGACCCAGGACTGGGGAGCTCTGGTAGGGCTATGCTGGAATCAGGTGTGATCTAAGGGAAAACAACAGAATTTAGAGCTCAGAAGGAAGAATCTGCAAGATTAAAAAAGCAATGAATGGCAGAGATTTAAGACTCAATATAAACACGAGACCACAGCACTGTTAAAAAATATTTAGAGGTTGTTTTCCAGATGGAAGGGCTCTGTGAGGCATCCCCAGTCACCTTTACAGTGTCGTGTATTTCTGAGGTCATCAGCTTCCTGGCTGCCTTGATCAAATCCTGGCACTTCTTGTTGGCAAAGTGGAAGTTGACGTTGCAGGCATATTTCAGCAGGGCAGTCTTGTCTTGCTTCAAAAACTGCATCTCCTTCAAGGCTTTCTCGAATTCCTTTGTGGATTCGATCACCTGAGGAGAGAAAATGTGCTCTATCTTAGCACAGTCTCCTAAAATCACAGAACAAAGTTAAAATTGCGTATCAAGGCCAAAAGCAAAGGATGATCGAGGCTTTGGAGGGCATTAACCACGGGAATGACATCACACTGGAGTGCCTGGGCTCTGTGGTCAGGCCCAGGGGGGATTTTGGGACCCACCTCTTTGTACTGCTCCAGTTGGCTGCTGCTGCTTGGGACGGAGTGCACCAGGCAGCTGTGAATGAGGCAGTTTGAGAGCTCCTCCCAGATGAGCTCCCCCAGCAGCTCTGCCAGGGTGACCCTGCCATCCTTTCCATCTTTCCCAGGCTGCTCCAGAGGCACATCTGCATCCCAGAGAAGAAAAATGGACTTAATACAGCTGCTTCCTGGACCAGACCCTCCATCAGTTCCAATGCCTTTCCTCCTTCATTTTCCTTGCACATAATGCTGATTAACAATCAGATATTCTAGAAAACTCTCATTAAATGAATGAGGTTTGATCATAACTAATTCCAAAAGAGAGGAACTACCTACTTAGCAGGTATTTGTGCAGAACTTCAAATATCAGCCTGATCTGGTCAAACACCTTTATAGGAGAGAACTCATCCAAGGCAAGCTCCTGGGACCTAAACCTCAGGATGAACACATCTGGCTGTTCCTCTGTGACTGCCTCCAGAGATGGGTATGAGATCAGCGGCTTCAGGATGTATTCCATCAACAACTGGCCTGAGGAAAGGGAAAAACAGAGGTTTTTCCAGCAGCAGATTGCTCCAGTGAGGTCCAGCCCTGACTGCTCTGGATTTAGAGACTGCAAGAAGTGGAAGGAACACCCTCGATCAGCTCTGTCTGGGAATTACTAATGAGGTAAGACTCTTGAAGCATCAGACTATGAAACCACATAGTCATAGATCAAAAGTACACTGAATTGTCAGGAAAAGATACATAATTCCAGGTAAATACTGGGATAAATATTTTCCTATTAATAAGAGCCACAGCATTTGCTTCAGCAGGAAACACAAGCCAGGAGAGAGAGTTTTCCAGTGTCCTGCTGGAGTGAAGTGGACCTCACCATCCATGTTAAAACAAGCCTGAACTATCCACCTGAGCTACTGGGGCTGTTTCTGGGGTCTGTCTTACCGAAATCTTTGAGCTTGTAGTGCAGCTCTCCCAGGACAGCCAAGGCCTGCAGCACAGCAGTGATGGGTGGGACAGCAGCGTCCTCGCCCGGGGGTGGCACCGTGTGTAAGTGCAGCTCCGAGAGCACCACGGCCTCCAGGCTGCTGCTTCCTGCACACAAACCAGACCCAGGCCTGTCACAATGTCACAGCAGAAGCCACTGCAGTCAGCTGAAGCCAAGATCTACCCCTGCCCCAGAGCAAGAGCTCGTTCAACCCCCTCAGCCCAACGGTTTCGCTGCATGTCCCACCTTGCAGGTGAGAACAGGCACTTCAGTGGGGCAAAAAGGGTGAGAGAAAAGAGAGAAAAACCTGTGAGCACCTTTGGAAGGGGGAAGCTTCCACACAACCAGCTTCTGCCACTCCTTCCCCAGCTGGTAGATGATGTTCTGCTCCTGCACCGTGAGCTCCTTGCGCAGGGCCTTCGGGATCTTCAGCTCAAAGCCCCCGTGGGATTCCACGTTCCTGAGGCTGCTCCGTGCCTGGTGGGGGAGAGCAAACACAGCTCGGGTAAGTGCTGCCCCTGCTAGGGAAAACCACCCTCTGCAACTCATTCAGTGCATTCATCTCCCCTGCCAAGGGGTCACTGTTACCTTTTCCAGCCGCTGAGCTGCTGGCATGTACTTCTCTTCCAGCAGTGCAGCACTGAGCTCCTTCATAGCTGTGTCAAACTGTGAGGGCCAAACACACACATGTCACTGCAGCTCTGCTCTCACACTACAGCCACCAATTCCAAAGAGAAGCCCAGAATAATATCTGAGACTGAGGAGCAGGATTTTTTGCTCCCCCTCCTCACCTCCTGCAGCTTTTTCAGGACACTCAGGACCACTGAGTCCCTCTCCAGCTGCCGCTTCAGCTCTGTGAACTCGGTAAAAGCGACATTTAGATCTTGCTGGACCTAAAATAACAACATTTTTCAGTTCACTGGCAGCATTTGTTAGCACACACGCTTTCTTCTTACTTGAAATTTCATTTATCATTTATTTTTCTCCATAGAATAATTTGGTGAGGAAGAAAAAACCTCCATCTTTTTTATTCCTGTGCCACAACCCCTGCCACAGCCAAGGCTGGTCCTTCTCTCTTAAGGACACTGACACACTTTTCCACCTACACAGGAGTGACAGTCCCTTCATGGCAGCTCTCAGTGCACACCCTGGTGCCACCTCCAGGAACTCTTTAGGGCTGACATCACTCAGGGATCTTAGCCACAGAATCTCCTGAGCTGGAAGGGACCCTCAGGATCATCGAGTCCTGCCACCCACCCCAAAATCCCACCATGGAAGTGTTGTGCAGACACTCCTTGAGCTCTGGCACATTTGGGGCTGTGCCCTCCTCGCCTGAACCTTTCCTAACACTCCACGCTGGGATGGGGCTCTGGGATGAAATGGAGCAGAATGTCCCCCCGGCGTCACCTCGTTCTCGATGGCCACCTTGAGCAGGTCGATGTCCCTGGACAGCCCCTCCACCTCTGCCACCATGTCCTCTCTGTTCTGCACGCTGGGCAGGAACTCGCTGTATTTGTTGTTCATCAAGCTCCAGACCTCCTCCTAAGGACAGCGAGCATGGCGACAGCGTCACCGCGTGGGGAGCAGGGCAGGAGCGCCGGGAGCAGAGCGAGCCTGGCACGGCTGGGCACCGCGGTATGAAACAGGGCTGGTACCGCGGGGGGGAACCAGGATGGGCACCGCGGTATGAAACAGGGCTGGTACCGCGGGGGAACCAGGATGGGCACCCCGGGATGGGCACCGCGGTATGAAACAGGGCTGGTACCGCGGGGGGAACCAGGATGGGCACCCCGGGATTGGCACCCCGGGATGGGCACCGCGGTATGAAACAGGGCTGGTACCGCGGGGGGAACCAGGATGGGCACACCGGAATGAAACAGGGCTGGTACCGCGGGGGGAACCAAGATGGGCACACCGGAATGAAACAGGGCTGGTACCGCGGGGGAACCAGGATGGGCACCCCGGGATGGGCACCGCGGTATGAAACAGGGCTGGNGGGATGAACCAGGGCTGGGCACCCCCGGGTTAACCAGGGCTGCACACCCCGGGATGAACCAGGGCTGGGCACTCCAGTCCTGACCGGCTCCGCCGCAGCGCCGGTCCCGCGTTTCTCCCTACCCGCCCCCTCCCGTTCCTCCTCTCTCCGCCGCCCCCATCCCTTGCCTTGAGCTCCTCGACGCGGCGGGAGAGGCGCCCGACGTGGGCTCCCAGGTGCTCCTTGTCGAGGTGGCCCGAGTGCTCCAGCACGGCCGCCACCAGCGAGCCCCGCGGCCCCGCTCTGNACTGTGTGGGACACCAGCGGATCCTGGCAGTCTGCGACTGTAGGGGGGCAGTGACTGGGGAAGGACGTGGAAATATGGGGGGCTCCCCAGGTGCTGCGGGGGTCTCTGGATGCTGGGGGAGCTCCATAGATGCTGGGGGGGCTCCATGGATGCCGAGGGATCTGTGGATGCTGCTGGGTTCTGTGGCTGTGCAGGCACTTGGGGGTCCTTGACTCCTGGGGGTCCCTGGCTGCTGGAAGCCCATGGCTGCAGAGGGTCGTGGGCTGCTGGGTGACCCCAACCTCAGCCCCTTCATGTCCCCATAGCCCTATTTCCACGGGTTCCAGGCTGTGCTGGGGTGAGGAGGCAGGGCTGAACCCCTCATCCATCCACAGCTGCCGGGGGAGGGAGGCTCAGCCCCCAGCATCCGGCACCTGACGCAGCCCGGGCGGGTGGTGCCTTGTGGTGAGCAGCTCTCCCCACGTCCTGCCAGCGGGGACAGAGCCGCCACTGCTGTGCCATGGCGAGGGGAAGGGTCCTGAGCGCCTGGGCACTGCTGGCCAGCCTGGCCGTGGCCAGCTGGGAGGCCCGAGGTGAGCCCGCGGTGTGGGGTCAGCGGCCGGACGCTCACCGGGGTCCCTGGAGATGCTGGGAGGGTGCTGGCAAGGAGCCCCATGGCCTGGTGGGGTTTTCCACCAGAGAATGAGGTTTGATGGGGAAAGAGGAATCAGTGCAACAAGGATGGGGAGAGATTTTTTGGGACAGCCTGACGCTGTGCTTCATCCCCATGAGGAGCTCCGAGCTCGGCGCTGCTGCCGCTAACCCAGAGGTGAGGCTCTCTGCTCTCTTTTCTTTTCACAGGGCAGAAGATATATGTGAAGGAATTCAGTGGAAGGGTGTTCTTGGAATGTGAGCGAGGCCAAGGCAACAAAAACATCACGTGGCAGAAAGATGGGATTACTGTTGGAAACGAAGAAGTGCTGGACCTGAGCTCAGTTTATGACGACCCCAGAGGCCTCTATGTGTGTGAAACAGGAGGGAAAAAGGAAAGCCTCCAGGTCCACTATCGGAGTGAGTGTTGCACACCTGCTTTTCTAGAGCCAGAACTGCTTGGAGTTTTCACCTGAGCAAAGTCTTGAGGGACTTGTCTGGGGGTGTCTCCACCAGTTTGCTGCAGGTTCCTCTGTGTGTGGTGGTCTCTGTTGGCATGGGGTTGGGGTCTGGACTGGCAGAGCACTCTGGATGTGCCCCTGCTCTGAGTGTCCCTGTCCTTTTGGGCTTCCAGTGTGCCAGAACTGCATCGAGGTGGATGCTCCCACCATCTCGGGCATAGTCATCGCGGACGTGGTGGCCACGCTGTTCCTGGCAGTGGCTGTGTACTGCATCACTGGCCACGACAGGGGACACACGTCACGAGGTGAGGGACGGGAGAGCCCTGGGGGCTGTGCCTGGGCACCTCTGGGGGCCGTGTGTGGCACCCAGGGGCCACGTGTGGTGCCCCAGGGCTGCAGCCAGCTCCTGGGTTTGTTTGTAAATGTTCCCCACATCGCCCATGGCTCCCCTGATCCTTGACCTTGATGTTCTTTCTTCCTTTAGCTTCTGACAGGCAGAACCTGATTTCCAACGAGCTCTACCAGGTGAGTGTGGGGGCACCTTCAGCACCCCTGTGTGTGTGTGGGGACACCTTCAGCACCTTGAGTGTGGAGAGTCATCCCAAAGGCTGATCCAGCTCCCCCTCCCTGGGCTGGGCAGGCACAGTTTTGGCTCATGTCCCCTTTTTTCCCCCTCCCAGCCCCTCGGAGAGCGGGAGGATGGTCAGTACAGCCGGCTGGCTCCTGCCCGCGCTCGCAAGTGAAGTGGGAAGACCCTGAGACTGTGGCTGGTTTTGCTTGGACACCCCTCCAGGATGGGCTGCTTGCAGCACTGTGCTCATTCCGTGACCTTTTTCACTTCTGTATTCCTGTCATTAAAGATGAGCCTGTCCCACAGCCTCCCTGCTCCATCTGTTTGTGTCGAGGTCCTGGGGAAGACGCACATGGGGTGGGATCTGGTGGCTGGGAAGGTGCACATGGGGTGGGATTTGGTGGCTGGGAAGGCACACATGGGGTGGGATTTGGTCACTGGCAAGGCCAGGTCTCCACTCCCCATCCCCAAGCAGAAGCAGCTCATGTGGTCTGAGTCCCCAAAATGGGACACAGACACCAGACAGGGCCAGCTGGCATCACCTCGGCCTTGGAAGGACAAATAAATGTTCCTTTGGCACAGGTAAGCACAGAGGCAGAGTTGTTGTCACTGGGCGAGTGCTGATCCTGCTGAGATGCTGGGGCAAACTTGTCCATTGATGTACCCCAAAAATGGTGGTAGAAAATTTAGGGGTGTAGCAAAATTTAGGCTTTGTACACCTGGAATGCTCCCACTGCACTGCCAGGTGGGAATATCCTGCATAGCCAGGCTGTGCAGCAGCACTGCTTTGCACAAGGTGAGAACGTGGTCCTGGGTGGTTTTGGAGCTGCTGGGGGTTAGTGCTGTGTGTATCTTGCCATCTCCCTGCTCGGGGTGTGGGGCCTGTTGTGGTGAACAGGCCCAGCTGTGCCTCTAAACCGCATCCTCCTCTCCGGGGCTCAGCCGCCCCCAGCCCTGCTCAGAGCTGCTGCTCTGCTCAGCAGCAAACGGGGCTGCCTCAGCCTGGGCTCAACCTGAAACCTTCCCAGGCACCCAAACAACCCACGGGCCCTTCTCAACCTGTGCCATTGCTGCTGGGCCGTTTGGGGGATTTTAGTGCCTGCCTCTGCTCCTGGGGCTGCACACGAGGGTCAGGCTGTGCAGGTGAGAGCAGGACAAGGACAGAGGCAAATTCCCCTCTCAGCACCAAGGGAACCACCAGGAGCAAGTGGAGCCACTCAGGGCAGGAATTAAACTGGAGGGAAAACCAACTGGAGCAGAGAGAATTGCGAGGGGAAAAGGAGACCAAGAGCCACCAGTGAGGCTGCAGTCCTTTAATGAGAAGGAAAACTCTTGCCAATGTGCTCATTCCCGTTCCTTAATGGCAAACCCAGGGTGGGACAGTGTGTCCCTGTCCTGTGGCCACTTGGCTTATCCCAAAGTGCCAGGCAGAGCTGCAGAGAGCTGGGAATAAGCTGGGCAGAAGCATTTAGCCCCAGTGCTGCTGGCTTCCAGCCTGTCCTCCCCGGGAATTTCAGAAGCCCCTGGATTCCAGGCCTGCATACACCTCCCGCTGGCCTTTCCGGATGGGCTGTGGGAACAGCAGAGACTTTGGTTTAGGAATCCTTACCTGAGCCCCCACAATACGTGGAGAAAAGCACAGCAGAGCAGGGGCAGTGCACGGGGAGCTGCAGTTCTGCTCCCAAATAAATCCCTGCGGCAGCACCAGGAAAAGGGGCCACGCTCTCGCCACCTTCCTCCTCCACTGCCAGGAAAACTTGGAGCTTGACTGCATGTTTCCTCAAGGATAAACGACCTGGCTATCAGCCCCAGCCCTGGCTATCCCTTCCCAGCCAGCAGGGATGGAAAGCACAGGGATAGCTCTCACCTCATAGTCCGGGTTTGGGACAGGGGGAGGACGCTGCGTCTTCGGACCTGAAACAGAGGCACAGAGAGGGGGAATCCTTGGGGATTCCTGTCATGAGGGACTTGCAGGATGATCCCAGGGCCAGGCACACCATGGGTCAGCTCCCATGGCTTTATTCTGAGCTCTTGAAGAGGCAACTGCTGCCAGGAGCCGAAGGGTTAGCTCCAGCACGAGAGCCTGGGAAATGGGTCCCTGTGAGCAGGGAGCCTTTGGCACAGCAGCCACTCCCACCCCTGCACAAGGGCAGCCTGGAGGACATGTGGGAAGCAGGAGCATTGTTTGGAAGAAAATGGAGAGCAGAGGATGCTCCGTCCTGCAGTGGGGATGAGGGATTCACCAGGGGCTCAGCAGATGTCACGGGGAGCAGGGGGCTCTCACCTCGTGGCCGACTGTCCCCACCAGCGCTGGCTCGTCCCTTCCTGCCTTTGCTGAAGTAATAGACCAGGATCAGCACGCCCAGGGTGATGAGGAGGTCGGCAGCGATGATCCCTGCCACGGTCAGGGCATCCAGCTCCTCGCAGTTGGCACACACTGCAGGGCACGAGGGGAGGGGGCTCAGAGCCGGGGCAAGCCCAGGCCTCCTCACCTGGGTGCTGGCAGGGGGATGCAGGCAGGTGAGAAGGGGAAAAGGGCGAACTGAAGGGAAAGGGGAGATCCCTTCTGCCAAAAACAGGCTCTCAGACTCTTTTAGTGCCCACACAGAGCGGGAAGGGGCTCGGCAGCAGCACATGCACCCAGCCCAGCACTGAAAATCAACCCTCAGCTCCCAAAACCTGCCACTGGAACGGGCAGGCTGAGGGGTCTGCACTCACCTCTGGCATTCAGGTACAGCTTATGCGTTTTGCCACCTGAGGAGCAGCTCAGGTTGGCAGGAGAGCTGTCATGGTCCTTTATAATTAACTTCCTCTCCTCCGTGTGCTGTTTTTTGCCAGGTAGCTCCCATGTGATGTCCTCGTTCTCCAAGGGACACGTGATTGTCACCGTGGTGCCAGAAATCTCCACCAGGAATTCCCCTTGGGATGACAGACCAATGAGAAAGGAAACCGAGGGGAAAACTCAAATATTTCTACCTCATTTTTAGTCAGCTGCAGTTTTTGTATCACACCAAATGGTTAAGATTCACTTACCCGCCTCTTCCTCACCTGCAAAACAGAAAATAAGGAGTGTTAAAAAAATCATCATCTCACAATGGCCTCGCTGCTTGGTGCTGTTGGAAATGCCCAACACTGGTAATAATCAGGGACCAATTTCTCCAACCAGTAAGATCAATCTCAATTAATGAACAGTGAATTTTTCCTGCAATATTTGCAAAATTCAAATATTTCTATTTGACCCTTAGCCCTCACTTTTGAGGCATATTTGGGGTTTTTGGCATGCTAAATAGCTGAGGATGATGGTAAAATACACTTACCCTGCTGAGCTGTGGTGCAGGCTGCAAAAAAAAAGAATAAGAAATATTAAGTAATTGAGTTTCTGATATCACACACCTTTCCTACTCCCAGGATATCCTTCCTGAGCTCAGCTGCTTGAAAGAGACGTTCCTAGTCCCACATTCATGCTGAAAGCATTAGAAACATTCTGGTGGCAAGACAGGATGTTGTTCTGAAATTGGAAGCCATTTTTAACACAGCCTAACGCAGAATGGAAACTTGAATCATTTTCCGACCCAGCTCAGAAAAAAGGGTTGTTATTGCAAGATGTGCACCCCGAAATTCTGCTTTATTATCATGGAGCAAAGAGTGCTGGAAACTCCTGGTCAGAACCTCTGTCCTCCGCAAGAGAACCTTGGTTTAACGCTGTAAAACAGTTTATTTGTGTGATTTTTCTGCCTTGTAGGAAACAACTTGCTCCGTGGAAGGCTCTGGAGCTGGAGCGTTAAAGAAACGGATTTTTGGAGGTGCGAATCAGACCTGAGATTTCCTTTAAGTAAGTAAATAATTGTAGATTTGAATTCCGTAGGCAGAGGACTTGGCCTGAGGGAAGGTGACCTGATCCTTTTTTTATTTTACACAGAGAAATTTTAATCTGAAAGCAGAACAGGCCACTGATAAACCACGTTTTGTATCTTCTCAAAGGTTGGTATTTGCAGCACATTGGCAGAGTAGTTGGCATTATTGTAAGAGCTCGATCAATTACCTCGCATGTTTATCTCTCCTCGTTACCGGCTTCTCTCAGAAGGAAAATGCCCCCTCCAAACCAGGGGACATCCCAACTGCTCAGGTGGAAACTGCCACCACACCCTCGACATCCCACCCAGCCTGCAGTTGTTCATCCGGGATCACGAAAAGGTTATTTAAAAGAGCAGGGATAAAGGATAACCCCGACCTTTAGACGGCAGAAGGTCTCGGTTGGCAGCGCACGGAGCCTGGGCACTCACCTGCACACAGCAGGAGCCCCAGGAGGGGCAGGGACCGCTCCAGCCTCATCCTCGCGTTCCTCCTCCTCCTCCTGCTCCTCTCCACCACATCAGACTGGCACGGCTGTGGCAGGAAAGAACGCGGTGGCTTTTCGAGAAAGAGGCCTAGGATATTTTTTTCCCAGAATTGCTAACGAGCTGAGTTTCCAGAGCAGCCGAGGCAGACCCAGACAAGTGAAATAAGCCCAGGTCAGGAAGTGCGGAGGCTCAAAATGTCTTCATGGGACGTCACCAGCAGCGAGGGGTGGCTGCTCTGCTCTGCACCAGCTCTGCAGGGCTCAGGAGCTGCCCCGGGAGCAGCAGGACCGAGACATGAGCCAGAATGAGATTCTCCATCAGGACCTTCCTGACAGCTTCTCCAAGTGAGAGTTTGGGAAGTTCCATCTGCGGGAAACGACTTCACGTGGAATCCCAGGCTGGATTGGGTTAGAAGGGACCTTAAAGATCATCCCACCCCACCCCTGCCGTGGGCAGAGACACCTTCCACTACCCCAGGGTGCTTCAAGCTCCATCCAGCCTGGCCTTGGACACTGCAAGGGCATCCTGTGCCAGGGCCTGCCCACCCTCACAGGGAGGAATTCCTTCCCTATATCCCCCCCAAGCCTGCCCTCTGCCAGTGTTAAACCATTCCCCCTTGTCCCATTCTACAGTTTCTGATCAAGAGTCCCTCTCCAGCTTCCCTGCAGGTCCCTTTCAGGCACAGAAAGTTTGGAATAGAGGAACCAGAAGCACCACACGAAGCTCAGCACACAGAGCCCCTGCACAGGCAGAGAACGGAGCCTGGGTGTGCCAGGCTGGCACATCCTGCTCAGCCCCCACCCCACTGATGCCTTAAATGGCTCCCTAGAAACAGAGAGCAGACAGGAATAGAGAGGAAAAAAGGTGGTATTTATTGGAAAGGCCTTCAGAGGTACACTCTGGGCTCCAGAGGCTCCTGCCTCAGTGCATCCCAACATGGACAAGGACAGCTCCCGAGTTCTTGCCACTTGGATCTCAGCATCAATTGCCCAAGCAGAAGCCAGGCAAGGATGGAATTTGCCCAAGCTTGCCCCCCTCTCCCCAAGATGAAGGTTTGCAGTTCTTGGTCTGAGTGTCCTTGGAGAACAAACTAGATTTTTTCTGGATTTTATTGTGTGTGTGTGAGCATGAGAGAACAGCACTGAAGGAGCTCCAGGGAACTGCAGAGTGACACTGGGCAGGGCAGGGCTGGGAACAATGTAGAAGTTAAAACCTAAGGCATCACCACGGGCCCACCGGAGGCATCCCCGCAGCATTTTTGCGAGGTTCTCCCGCCTGCCCTGGCCCCACTAGAGGGGGCTCCTGCCCCGGCCAGCGCCGCACGCACGGCCCGGTCCCTCCCCGCCGGGCCCGGGGCTGGCACAGAGCCCCCGTGGGACCGGGCCGGGGGCACTCCCGGCAATGCTGCCCGCGGGGATGCCGGCATGGACAAAGGGAATGTTGCTGGCCCCGTTTCCTTTATTGGGGGTTCTCTCTTTGGCCCTCAGAGCTTTCGTTTCCTTATTTGTGTTTCCAAAAGGAACGTCGGAGAATTTAGGTAATTGGTGAGTGTGTCAGGGATGTGGTCTTCCTTTAAAATATTTGGGGACAATCCACGGAGCTGACAGCCTCAGTGCTGTGTTTCCATCGCCAAATCGCTGAAGGGAGCCCCTCCAAACACCCAGAGGCTCATCTGAGTGTTTGGCACCATCCCCAACCCTGCCCTGGCACCCTCGCGAAGGAAATCAGCACCAGCCACAACTGAAACCGATAGCCTGGGATGGCTTCTTGGAACGGGATCGTGAATGTCGCGAACCAGACACAAACGCTGCCACAGCCAGTGATTTATGGCCCTCGAATGCAAACATCCTCCTTTTGCCAACACACGGGCTCAGGTGGTTTCACGCTCTCACAACTGCCATGTGCCTCCAGCAGAATATTTCGTGTTCTGTGGAATTTCTCCCTTGTGGACCGCAGTGTTTCCCCCCAGCTGTGCCCGGGCTCACCCATTTTCCACTTGGCTTTTCCAAGAGCTTCCCAAGCACCAGGCTCCCAATCCTTGGCTTGCAAGCAAGGACTGTTCAGATTATTTTAGGGTAGGTATCCGTGGTTCGGTGGGACGTTTCCATCCTCTGGATGAGTGCTCGCACTGCGGGCACGGAGTGTCAGTTTTGGGCTGCTCTTTTGGGGATAGTGCAGAACGAATGGCCTTCATTCCTTCGAGCCACCTATGAACACCTCCAGGCATTTTTCTTTTACCTCCCACAAGAGGGGAGTGGTTTCAGGTGGCAGCTGGGAGGAGGAATGATTGCAACACAAAAGAGCAGGGGAATATGGGACAGAAAAGAAATTAATCTTGCCTTGGGAATCTCTGTGATTTGCGGGCAGAAGTGAGAGGGGCCGGGCACACCTCGTCAGGGAGAGCTCACCTTCCCTCGCAGGCCGAGCTGGGGGCGAGGAATCTTCCCTGTTGTGCCGGGAAGGTGTAGAGAAACTCATCTTCCACGCGGTCACCGAGAGCCCGAAGCGGATTTGTCTCTGCAGCCCCGGACTCGTGTCCCCGATGCGCGGCCGCGCCTGGCTGGGCGCTGCGCTCGTCCTTGGGGCGCAGCTCCCAGGTAAGGAAACCTGTCCCTCACCTCCCTCTTCGGATCCCTTAAATCATCCCCAAGGCAGAGGCTTTTCCCCCGTCCTTGCTGCGATTCTCTCTGTGCGGCGTTCGCTGGAAGTGGCACCAAGCGCTTGAGTTTCTTCCCCAACAGGTTTAGGCGTATTCCAGCGGAAGAACACCGATCTCCTTCACCGATCTCCTTCTCAGCTCGGGTTTCAAAGTCTTTTTCTCTCCTACCAGGAAGCTGAACTTTACTCCCAGACTTTTTTTTTTTTTTTTTTTTT
>VZTN01015266.1:333524-358354 GCA_013400515.1 Erpornis zantholeuca | reverse complement strand
TGGGAACCGGGCCGGGAGCGCTCGGGATGCGGCTCCGGGGTCCGTGGGTGGCTCGGGAAGGGTGGTCCCGGGGCGGTGGGAGGCTCGGGAAGGGTGGTCCCGGGGCGGTGGGTGCTTTGGAGGAGGTGGGAATCTCGGGAAGGTCTATCCGGGAGCGGAGGGAAGCTCGGGAAGGGCCGGAGCATCGCGGCAGCTGAGCGGGGCAGAAGTGGCTGCACACGCTGGAAACAAAAACTGAGAGCCCTCGGTGCCGTGGGGAGACCTTTGACCCGGTGCGTGCGAAATTCAGGCGCCGTGGCAAGAAACACGGAGCAGAATCGCTTTGTGGCACCCAAAGCCGGTGCTTTGCGGCTCGTCCTTGTCCCGGCTGGTTCCATTTCTCGGCTCTTTATCTCCACATCGAAACCGCTGTGGTGGTGCTTCCCACGTACTTTATTTGGAGCCCCCTCCAGCCCCATGGGGAATAGGTCAGGGAGGTTTTCTGCTTTCCTTCAAGTTTCAGGGCGGGAGAGGGAGTCGCTGCTGTGCTTTAGTCTTTGAATTCTGACCTGCGCACGTGTTGGTATTTTTGGGACATTTTTGCACCTCGCAAATAACAAGAAATTAATCCCTGCCTTTTGTGCCTGCTCCATCAGGTGTCTGCAATGTTCTTTCCCTGGAAATTAAAGCCAGTCCTAAAGTCCGAGCTTTTGTGGGTGAGCAAGTGCTGCTGAAATGCTCCTTCAAATCCAGCTCCCCCATCACCGAGAGCCTGCTGGTGGACTGGACCTACCGTCCCCTCACTGGGGGCCCGATGGAGACAGTAGGTGGAACAGGGCCAGGCCTCTGGGCATGCTGAAAATCTGAATTTTCTGTTTGCTTTGCTGGGCTGCTGCCTCACTTTGCGGTCTGGGAGTTGTTGCCTTCTTTCGCCTGTAAAATTCCTTTGGTGTTCTCTGGGCAAAAAAATATTCTATGTAAATACAAAATAGTATAGTAATGATAAAGTAGATAACTCTGTGGGTTTGCCACAAGTGCTGCATTGCGCACTGAACAGAATAACTGCACAGATTTGATTGGTAGCTTTATTTCTCTTATATAGGAAATATTCTTCCTGACTTCTTAGTGTGTCATTATTCCTTCATTTTTGCAACGCAAAATCCCTTTGTTTTTACAACGCCAGAATCAGTTCACTCTGCTTTCCTGGATGAGCGCTTTACTGCCACAATTACTGCCTTTCCCTCCTTGCAGGTTTTTCATTATCAGTCCATTCCACACCCCACAACATCGGGGAAGTTCAAAGACAGGATATCCTGGGTTGGGAATGTTGCTAGCGGTGATGCTTCCATCGCTATCCAAAGCCCGGTGCTCAGTGACAACGGGACCTTCATCTGCAGCGTGAAGAACCCTCCGGACGTTTATCACAACATTCCCCAGACAGAGCTGGTGGTCACAGAGCGGGGTAAGGCTCCCTGCCCAGAATTTGGCCTCAGCTGTGTGCTGGAGTTTGTGGGATCTCTGAATTCTGAGCATCGCGTGGGAAATGCTCCCTGGAGCTCCTCGCTGGAGTTTCAGCAGGGGTTACCTCAGCCCCGCTCTCTGAGCTCAGTACTTTGGGAACTACTGAATTGATTTGGGGCAGGAAGGGACAGGGGAAGCTGTGGTGATAACAGGAATCAAAAGTGTCTCTTTGTCCAGAAGTTTCAGCCTCCGCAAATTGCGGCAGAGCAAGTTAAACATTGAGGAAACGCTGGCCTAAAAATAATCTCTGCATCACAAGCGCTGATTGTCAGCACTAATTTCCTCATCAGCCCTGCGTGCCAGCCCTGCCCCAAATTCCCAGCGCTGACAGAACTGTGCCGTGCCCTGCCTTCCGCTGCAGCTCCTGCATCTGGGGCGCCTGCCCGGGCTGGGTTGGTGGCAGGAGCTCTGCAGATGTGGTGGCAGCTGTGTGCAGCCTGCCAGCCCCGTGCTTTGTGTGAAAGGGCCACCGAGCTGTGCCTGGCGTGAGCCTTTGTCCCCCGGGCTCAGCCAAGCTGTGTCTCTGATGCCTTAAACACTACCTAGAAACAGACAGGAATCAAGGAGGGATTGATTGGAAAGGCCTTCAGAGGTACACTCTGGGCTCCAGAGGCTCCTGCCTCAGTGCATCCCAACATGGACAAGGACAGCTCCCGAGTTCTTCCCACTTGGATCTCAGCATCAATTCCCCAAGCAGAAGCCAGGCAAGGATGGAATTTGCCCAAGCTTGCCCTCCTGTCCCCAAGATTGTGGTTTGCAGTTCTTGGTCTGAGTGTCCTTGGAGAGCAAACTAGATTTAGTTCTGTCTGTGTGAGCATGAGAGAACAGCACTGAACGAGCTCCAGGGAACTGCAGAGTGACACTGGGCAGGGCAGGGTTGGAAAATTATAAAAGTTAAAACCTAAGGCATCATCTCCCTGTGTTTCAGGCCTGGCCTTCCAGCTGACCTCAGCAACTCTGCTCTCCTTCCTCGTGTTTCTCCCTTCCATCCTCGTGGTCCTTCTGCTGCTGGTGAGGATGAGGAGGAAATTCCGAGCGGTGAAGGAGAAAGGAAAATGTGGCTACAAGAAATCCTCCATCGAAGTGTCAGATGAGTAAGTGCTGGCTGCAGGCTGGAGCCTGTATTTCCACTCCTGTTGGCACAAGCACGAGGGATGATTTCCCTACTGTCCCTCAGCACAAACTGTCTGCACTTCAGTCACTGGTATCTGCCTCCTGCCCAGCAGTGAGAAAGCTTTAGGAACTCTCCGTGCTGGAGCACAAACCAAGTGCTGCACATCCCTTTTTTCCAGTGTTCGTGTGAGGGATGCCATGGGGCTGAAGCAGTTTAGGGTCAGATAATATTTCACTTCTGTAATGAGGTTTATTTTAGCCTGACTCAGCAGGATGTTTTGCATGTGTGAGCTTTGTGTGTTGCCTTTTGGGGTGAATTCCCCATAACAGCAAAATAAACCAAATAATGCTACCTGTGGTGGCCTGAGCAGAGGTGCCAGGTGCTGAAGGAGCATTGGAGATTAATTCCTTTCTGCTCAATCCCTTGCAGAATGATAGAATGATTTTTTTTTTTTTTTTTTTATTGCACTGTTTTAATCTTTTGACTGGTGGTGTAAGATCTGCCAGCCAAAAAGCAACTTTTGTTTTAATCTTTGCGCTGCCTAAGTGAAATATCCGCCTTCAAAAGGAGGCACCTGGCAGCTTTCAGTCCTTTTGGCTTTGCTGTGTGGAGTCCAAGGCTTTTCCTCACGATGAAAAACCTTCAGTTCCATGTGGTAAAGCCAGAACTCACAGTCCAGAGGAGATCCTGGAATGTCTGGGAGGGGGAGAGCCCACCCTGATGCTGTGCTTTCCCTGCAGGCCTGAGCACACAGACACTGCTGGCTGCGGGGGGAAACTCAGGGACTGGTGCCTCAACTGCGTGGTAAGTGAAAGTTGGTGTTTTCACAGCGGTTTTGCCAACTTGGGTGCTCAAAGAAGGTGCTAAGAGCAGCAGGTAGAGTGTCACAACATCTCTGGGTGTCCAAGGTGTGTCCCAAATGGCTCCTGGGAGCTTCCCAGCTGTAGGGAGTGGGAGCTGCTGGTTGTACTGGTGGGGAAGCTGCCGTGAGATCCATCAAATTGATTTTTCGTGTGGCTTGATTGGAATCAAAGCTGTCATTGTAAGATGAAAAATCAGGGTTGAAGTGCCAGCTGCTGCGGGGTTTCTTTAGGGGCTCTGCCTGAGCAGTTTGGGGTTGGCACAGCTGTGGGGAGAGCAGGCAGGGACCCCTCAGCCCACGGTGTTTTTGCAGAGGTGGTGGAGATCTTCCTCCTTTCACCTCGTCTTCATTGCAGCAGAAAGTTGCTTAACCCTTGTGGTTTGTTTGTTTGTTTCTGCTTTTTGTTTGTTGTGCTCTCTGCAGTGGTGGTTGCCCTCTAATTCTGCTCCTTCCCTTCCCACCCCAGCAGCAGCTCCTGTTACTCAGCTCCAGCTCCTGAGTGTCTTTGCCACCTGCTGCCCTTGTTTTGTGTGAGTCCAAGTGTGGCACATTCCAGAGTAATGCCCCATTCGAGAGGGCTCTCATTGTGTCCCACGGAGCAGATTTACCTCGGGGAACCTTTAATGCTCTGGGATGTCTGTTAAGGAAGATTTAAATGTGTGTTGCTTGATTCACTCTCCTAATGCCAGTGATTTAAAACGTCCTAAATGCCCAAAGCCTTCAGACAGGCGTGTGCTGATGGTTTCTATTAGATCCAGGATGAAAAACAAGCAATTACGTAAGCTGAACATAAAATATTTACAGTTCTGCATAAGGCACAGCAGGTACAGAGCTGCAGTGAGGGAGGGTTTGGAGAGGGGCAGGAAGCAGGAAAAGCTTTGTGCCCAAGGCAGAGCTGCCCTGGGAGGTGGAAAGGCTCT
Source organism: Erpornis zantholeuca (assembly GCA_013400515.1). NCBI lineage: Eukaryota > Metazoa > Chordata > Aves > Passeriformes > Timaliidae > Erpornis > Erpornis zantholeuca. The sequence goes on along the minus strand of VZTN01015266.1, from coordinate 353,958 downwards.
TCCAGGAGACATTCTGGGAGGCACCAGGTGGAGACATGGGAAAGGATGAAGCCCCAGTTTGGTGAGGGAAATGCTGTCAGGAAGTGGGAGATCTTAAAAGTTGAAAACTGTCCTCTCATCCTTTGGGAGGAGTCAAATTGGAATGATAAAATCCTGCTGCTTTCATGTGGAGTATTTTGTCAGCTTTGAGCCTTTGCTGTCTGAAACTGAAATATTTATCTGATCAGCTCCCTGAGAATGCTGCCCCACTCACTTTAATGATTCTGCATTTTTGAGGTTTCTCTAATGTGCTTTCCCATGCTTCATATGTGACCAAACAATTAAAATGGCAAAGCCAATGGAAAATCTCTTTAGACTCAAAATGTCTGGAGTGTCAGTGAAATTTCCTTGCAGAGCTGAGGTGTTTGGGTGAGTTTCCAGCCCAGAGCTGCTTGTGGGGACATCATGAAATGCGTGCTGTGGTTAGGGCGACGACGGCTCTCTGAATGTGGGTGTTTGTGCTGCTCAGGGGTGTCTGTGCAGGGCTGGGCTGCACCTTCTGGTTCATCCTCAGCTGCTGCTTCTCTTTAAACACATTTCACACGTGGGCAGTGCGGCAGGGATGGTGTCTGAGAGAAGTCAAACCAATCTAGTGCTTCTATATATGTGTATATTTATATTTATGCCAGTGTTTTTTTCCAAGTCCCCTGGCTTGTTCAAGCACAGCAGCATTTCTGGGAAGCTCTTGCCAGCAGCCCAGCCAGGCTCAGCATTTGGCTGAGCTCATGACTTCATTCATGCCTTCACACATAGTCTCGGTTTCTCTCTCCATGTTCCCCGTTCAGGACACGGATGAGGAGGATCCCTACTGATGGAAGACTGAAGCTGTGGGAAAAGACTAAAATTACAGCACTGAAAATCATGGTTAGATCCTTCCAGAGGCTGCTGGATACCCAGTGCAGGTTGAAGGACATGCTCTGCTCTCGGTGGATTGGAAGAATAATGCTGATGGGATAACTCACTTCTATTTAAGCACAAAATAATGATTTTTTAAAAAAAATCTTTCTAATTTATTGGGAAAAAGAAAATCTCTTGCCCTCGGATCTGCAGGGCCTACAGAAGCCTCAGTGCCTACAGTGCCCATGTGCCTTGGGTTACCTGCAAATTGGTTTTGTTTGATTTTTTTGGTGACATCCCTCCTTTCCTGAGCCCTGGAAACCAAACTCCTTGAAGCAAAGGTGGCTCCAGCTCTCTGGGCTGCTCACCTTTGGGCACTGACAAGGTTTATTCTCATTTTTTTTGGAACATACTGGCTCAAACCAGTTTGATGATGTGTCTTGGAGTGAAGAGAACCTACTGCTTTTGAAGTATTTTTTGGTTTATTCAGCTGCATCACTGGGTACTTCTCCTTCTACTTGTAGAAGTGAAGCACAATTCATAGAAAGCTATTTTTTTTTCTTCTTTTTTAAATCTGAAATGCAAATGGGGACTCTGTTCTGGGGACACACAACCCCATCTACCTCAGCCATGGACTCAAGCACTGCCCAAAGGAATGTTCTCTTTGCAGTAGTTGTTTTCTTCCTCCCTTCTTCTAGGACCTGTTTTAGGGAAATGGTTAATTGTGCAGCATTACTTCCCCTCGAGGAAGGGCATTTCCTCTTTCACCAGCCTTGTCCAACAGTGAATGGCACAGAGCAGTGGAATTCACTCACTCCTTCCCTAAAAAGTTGCTTTCTTTCTGCACCACTCCAATATTCTCCTTTTACAGATGTGCTACAGGTTTACTGTTGATTTTGTAGTGCAATTATCAATAAATTGCATTATTTCTTTCTGGGCTGTGGGTCTCTTTATTTGGCTAAATACAGCTGAACTCAAAACTGCCATCCTGAGGTGTAAAAATTGCCACATGGTGATGGGTAAATGGTTATAGGGAGCAGATTTCACCCAAAAGGGGACAGGTACCAGGTCCCCCCTCAGCAGCTCTGTGCCAGCTGCAGGTTTCATGTGTGGTGAAGCTCTCAGTGAGAAGTAGGTCAACTGTAGATCTGTGCTTCCAGATAAAGAAATACATATTTTTCTCCTGTCTACTATAAAGCAATATTTAAAATGTTTGTGCTCCCTGGTAACACAACATCTCTGTCAGCCAAAACTTTCCTGGGAAAGGCTTTTGGGGAGGTTATGCAGCCTGGGGGAAGTGGCTTTGCTGTTCTTCTCTGTGGAAACCAAAGGCTCTTTTTTACTGCAAAATCTTGGATTTCAGCTGTGCCTCCTTGGCCGTGGGTGTGTGCTGGATCCTGGGCAAATCTTCCTGGTGCAAAGCTGAGCTGCTCCCTTGGAGCTGCGAATGGAGCTGAGCTTTCTCTTCCTCTGCCGCCCCTGTGGAAAATTCTTGGTGCACCTTGGAACCCAGTGATACTGGAATGGAGAACAGGAGCTGCTCTGGTGTTTTGAGGAAAGAGGAAGGGTGAAAATGGCCTTTCAAAGTGGCCAGGGGGGGATGCAGCGATGACAATCAGTGGCTGGCATGTGTTTTGGAAGGGAGCAGCTGCCCAGGTGCAGGGGCCCGGCAGCACCAGGAGGAAGGCACAGCCACCTCACTCGGTGTTGGTGCTGCCTCACTGGGATGAGATGTGCCAGTTCTCCAAGCAGCTCTGAGCCCCCAAAACACAGCAGGAGGGAGCACAGGGTGAGTGATCTCTGTGTCCTGGTCACGGTGAGAGGTCAGACCAGTCTGCCGTGCCAGGTCTGAGCTGCAGCTCGTCCCTGTGAGGTGCCCCCCAAACTGTCCCACGGCCCCTCTCGGGCAGAGGCAGCTGCAGTTGGGTTCTCCTCTCACATCCTGATTGTTGTTCCGCTTTTTCTGGCGTGTGAGTGACCACCGGAATCAACCTGAGAGAAGGAACCAACGGCACAGAGAGATCTTGCACAGCCTCGGAATGATTTAGCAACTGATTGAGCTCCTCTGAACCAGTCGCCAGAGAACCCTTCATGCAAGCCAAGCTGATTTCTCCAAGCCACACTAGGCGAGTATTTTCTGCTGTAATATTCATTTCTAGATGGTTTTTTTTCGTTTGTTTTTCCCGAGGAGAGAACCAGGGAGCAGCAGTGCTGGTGACTCAGATGCCATGTGCAAAAGCAGGGAAATGTGAAAGCCTCGCGGTGTCCATGCCCTTTTTCCCCCAATGTGTTTGGGAGAGGCCATGTGGATGTGTCAGCACTGGCACACACAGCACAGATGCTGAGTGGGTGCTGGCTCCAGCTGGTGCCTCTCACACAGGGGAGACCCTGCAAAATGTGTCCCCAGAAGGGACCAGAAATCCTTCTCAAAAACAGGGCAATAAATCCGGCAAGGACTGGGTGGCAAATGAGGCCCAGAGCCGCAGCAGCTCAGCTGCAGGGAATTTTTGGGGGGTTCTGGGTATGGAAATCTCAGCATTCTGCAGCTGAGGACTGTTGGTGGAGCTGGCTGCTGTCCTGGGGTGGTCCTGGGAGGGTGCAGCTCTGCAGGTTTTGGCAGTGTCTCTGGGAGGGCAGGATGCTGTGCCTGAGCCGTGCTGGCCCAGGGCCCCGGGGCTGTGTTTGTAGGTTGGGTGTGCAGCAGTGCAGGCTGTGCAGCAGAGTGTGTCACAGCAGAGCTGCACAGAGCACAGCCAACCACACAGAGCCACAGCCCCACTGGGCTCCTGTGCTTTGACAGGCAGATGGGAGAGGATTCCAGAAGGTTTGCTGCCACTTCTCAGGATATTTTGTCCATGGGAAGGGCAGGGTGATGAAGGTACAAAGATGTAGTGACTTTCTCAGCCTAGAACTGATCCAAGGGTGCCCAGCAGCTGATTCTGGGCCTGCAACCTCTGTCTGAGGCTGATGTGGAGAACCTCTCGCTTGCACGATGAGGTGAAAAGAGAGAAGCCTCCAAGACGCCAGAGATGATTCAGCTCCTGTCTTTCTATTTCATTTCTGCAGTATTGGAAAATAAGTGCTGGTAATGGCAGCCTCAATTGCAGCTTCACATGAGGGTTCTCCGGGCAGGAGAGCTGCTCTGGGTAACTTCTCACCCTTATTCAAGTTTGGAATGGCCACAGGTTGGGTTCATGGGCAGGGACAGGGCAGCAGGGTGCTGACTCTTGCCTTCCTTTGGACACTGGCTGGGAGACTCCCCATGGTGACAGCCAGTCCTTCCCTGGGCTGCAGGAGAAATCAGTGATGTGCAGAAAGGAGATGTCAGCTTTATTCTGAGAGATGTGGAGCAGGTCAGGTTGAATCCAGGGACCAAATGTGGCCCTGCTCCAGCAGAACCTCTTGCTCTGCACAGCACCCAGGGGCGAGGATTTCATTCTGGAGCAGGGGGTCTGTGTTTTAGGACCAAACTTCTCTCATTCTGTCATATTAAAGACATCTGATTGGTTTGGGAGCAGAGCCAGCAACTCAGCTCAGACGTCAGAGGCTCGACCCCCAAACCACCGGAAAGATTCGTGACTTAGGGGGAAAAAGCAAAGGGGTTTAGGCAAAGCCCTTTCCCCTGCACTCACTCTCTTTCCAGGCTCAGCCTGGTCTCAACCTGCTCTCCACACTGTCCTGACTTTCAGCTGCACATCAAAACCTTCCTCTGACCTTGAGCTGATTGCCAGTCCTTGGTGTCCTGCCCGAGGGGACACTGGAGCATTTGTCACCTCCGCTGTTCTTTTCAGAGAGAGAAGATGTTGCTGAGCCTGACCCTGCTCCTGGCATGGCTGGGTAAGCTCTAAGTTTTATTTGTCTCTGCTTTCCCCTCTGCCTTTGCTGTAAGACACATCAGTGTCCCTCCTCCTGTGGTGAGAGCCCCTTGGAGCTGCTCCTCTCCTGGGTGCCAGTCCCTCCTCTGGCCCTGCGTGTGCTGATCTCCCCTTCCCACAGACCTCCCCCATAAACAGGCTGCAAACAGCGCAGGCACCCCTGGATGTGTCCTGTGTTTAGGCTCCAAGGCTCTGAAAGAAGCAGGACTGCTTCTCCAAGTCTAAATACAGGGGAGAGGTTTCCAAGGTATTGATTTTGACTCTGCTCAAGGCAAGCAGCTCCCTTGCTCCTCTCCGCTGGCAAATATTTGTCATTTTCAGCTCCTCAGCTGGTCAAGACCAACAGAACTTGCTTGGGAAGCTGCAGCTGTTTGCATTCATTATTTACAGGGCTTCAGACAAACACTTGGTGCTTGGCCAGGGCCCAGCCCTTGGTGGTTGTGGACAGGCTGAGCAAAGTGGCTCAGCCATGAGGACGAGCCTACCTGTCTGAGCAACTCCCGCTGAATCAGCTCAGCCAGCCCTCAGCAAACAACAGCCAGAGCCTCAGCCTCCCCTTGCAGGCTCTGAGGCAGGTGGGGTTTCTGCTGACAAGTTCCAGTGACATTATTTTGCCCCAGTTGTTTCAGAGAATCGTTTAGTTCAGAGAAGACTTTAATCCCCTTCCTGCCGCACGCTCTGCAGCCCATCGAGCCAGCAGCTGCTTCGTGTGGTTGTGTCACCTCTCTGCTCTTTGATGTTCCCCTTGTTTGCTTCTTTTCCCACTGTCCAGCTTCTCTAGAAATCCCAAGCTGTGGTTACGTAGCCAGACAAGTACAAGCCCAGGTCTGGAGCCTGTGAGCAAAGGGGAAGGAAGCCAAATGGGCAGTGAGGGAGGAACTGAAATTCATGTGAAGCGCTTGAATTGCCCCTGGCCTGGTACAGATGAGAGCAGCACAGGTTCTCCCAGCCAGTGACTCACAGGCACAGCCCTGCAGGAGCTGCAGGCTTTGGCTCCGAGGCGTGGAGGGCAAGGGCTGTGCTTCCCACCTTCCCTTCGGCTGGATCACACGGCTGCAGCCCTTGGTGTGGCGGCGGGAGGATGTGCTGCCCCACATCCCAGGCACGCCACGAGCAGGGGTCAGGCACAGGTTTGGCCTCCGGACTGGTCAGGGCCGTGAGCCCCAGGCTTCCCTGGAGAGGACATAGCGATGGGGACAGGCAGGCTGCACCTGGCCGTCCTCCCTGGGCTCATCCTGCTGTCCTTGTCCCCGGCAGAGCGGTGCAGTGGGGCTGCCGGGGTGTTCATGGAGCCTCAGCTCCAAGCTAGGGCCGGGGACTCTGTGCTGCTGCAGTGCCTCTTCCTAGACCCCGAGAGCAAGGGATGGACCCTGCACAAAGTGGACTGGCTGCACAAGGCAGGAGCCGGCGCTCAGGTGGGTCAGGACAGGGGTGGCAGGGGAGGGGAGAGCGAGGCAGCCCTGGGGAGGCTCTGGGGAGGCTCTGGGGAAGCCCATCCGCCTGTCCCAGGCCATGAGGAGAGGAAGTTTCCGTGGGGGGAAGAAGGGTGGCAGGATCCGCAGCACCAGGGGCAGCACCGCTCTGGCTGCTGCGTCCTGGGGCTCCCGCAGAGTGTGCCTGACCCTGTGCGAGGAGAACAACCCACGGGAGAGGGAGAGAGCGTGAAGCTGAGAGCTCCTGAGGAGGGACAGGGCACCTGACATCCTTCCCCTGACTCCGTCTGCGCCCTGGCAGGAGGAGATGGTGTTTTACTACTACAGCAACCGCGCCGTCCCCGTGGGCCGCTTCAAGGGCCGGGTGCAGTGGCAGGGGAACGTGTCCCTCCGGGACGGCTCCATCCGCCTGCGGGACGCGCGCGTCAACGACAGCGGCACCTACGAGTGCGAGCTCCGGCTGCACCAGAACAGCAGCATCTTCAGGAGCCGCACGGAGCTGCACGTCAGCCCCGCCGTACCGAGAGGTGCGTGCCGCTCCCCGGAGCTGCTCCCTCCGCTCCCACGGCTCTCCCAGGCAGGGTCTGGGGTCCCCGCGGTGCCATCCCCTGCCTTGGTGTCTCCCCGGCAGGACGAGGGGCAGAGGGTGCCGAGGATGCCGCGCCCCACAGAGACTCGGGGTTCTGGCCGGCCGTGGTGGGCTGTGGCTGCGTGGCCGTGGTGGTGGCGTTCCTGGCCGGGCTCTGCGTGAGGAAGAGGTACCGGCGCTGGCTCTGGGTTTCGGGGGGTGGGAAGGCACCTCCCTGCAGCCCTCCTGCGCTGTTCTCCCTGGCCCAGCTTTGCGCTGACGTTCTCAGGTGCGAGGGTTCAGCTCCCCAGGTGTGGGGTGCAGCCTCCTGCTGCCATCTAGTGTCACCCTGCCCTGGCCGGTGTCCCCTCGGCTCCCAAACCTCCTGGGCTGTGCCAGCAGCAGGGATGGCCTGGCCCAGGCATGTGCAAAGGGGTGTCAGTGTCCCGGGAGAGGGAGGGACAGGAGGAGAGGACGATGCTTCTCGCCGGAGTTGACAGTGCTGTTGCCTTCCCTCGAGGTTTTCAACCAACACAGCCCTGGAGAGGATGGGGAAGAGCAGCAACAAGAAGAAAGCAGAGGTGAGAGCTGAGGCTGGAGGGGTCACTGGGTTTGGGTGTGTGGGCTCAGGGCTGGGGAGGCCAAGGGAGGAGACTCCACACTGCCCAGGCACGAGGGGCCATTCGCTGGCCAGCTCCAACCACGGCTCTTGTTGCTTGCCCTGTAACTGGGGTCAGCCAGCCCCTGTGTGTTTGGGGCTGCCTGGTTCCAAACACCCCACTCTGCCCTTGCAGGAGGCAATTTACTCCTCAATCCCTGGAGATGAGGTACCCAAGGCTGAGCAGGAAGCAAAGAAGAAGAGGAGAGCTGAGGACACGTACATAACCATGGTGAGGGAGCTGCAGCAGGCGTGGTGGGACCCCCACATCGCTGTCCCCATTACCAGGGTCCCAGCATCCAGGCCCTCACTCCACATGTTGGACCCCAGCATCTCGTGCCCCCTGCCCTCTCCAAACTCACCGTGGTACCCATGGTGAGGCTCACACCTTGTCCCTTGCTCCCTGCAGCACCCCTCTCACTGCCGGGACAACGGCGTCTACGTGGAGCTGGCCAAGAGGGTGATCCCATCGGAATGGATGGCAGAGGGCACACAGGGAGAGGGACAGAGCCAAGAGCCCCACGGCAGGCCAGAGGAGGCACTTCCCTGAGCTTCAGAGCGGGAGAAATAGCTGTGCTGTGGGATGGCAGGCCCTTGTCCAGGTGTGTCCAAGACACCTTTGTCCCTCTGAGGACTGGTGACACGTCCCTGCGTGCTCTGTGCCAGGGCACTGCTGGGGCACAGCCCAGCCCAGCTGTCTGCAGGGAACCAGGGGACTCGTGGCTCTTGTCCCCTGGTGTCTGGAGAGGGACACAGTGGGCACAGCCTCACATTCCAGCTCTGATCCTGGCCCAGGGTAAGGATCTCCAGGGGGGGAGATGCAGCGGGAGCGGTCACAGTATTTTTATTCACGGTAGATAATAAAACTCAGGGAGTCTTCCCTGACCCTGTCTTCGTTTTACCTCCTGCCTAAGCGTGTGATGTCCAAGTGTGCCAAAATCTGCCTGGCCCAGGGCCTGGGAGCCCCAGCACCCATGGGCAGCCTCGCACAGGCACCTGCCAGCCCCGCTGGCTCCAGGCGGGAGAAAAGCCAAACGGGACAAAAAAGGGGTCCCTTGGCAGCAGGATGGGGACAGAGGGGTTCAGGACAGAGTCCTCGGGGTCTTCCACATGTGTCCCCGGGCCAGGGGTGAGCAGCCGGGTGCCGGGCAGTGCTGGCCGGGGGGCAGCCCAGCCACCCCTCCCGGGTCTCCGTGGCAGCGTCTGGGCGGGGGCTGGCGCTGCTCCCGCTCTATCTCTGGGTGCTGGGCGCTATCTCTGGTGCCGGGCTCTATCTTTAGATGTTTGACACCTCCAGGTGCGGAGGGAGCCGGGACCCTCCACCTCCCACCGCTCACTGCCGGGAGACTGCAGCGCCGCGCTGCGCTCCTTGGTTCTCGTTGACACCCTGCTCTCTTTTCCCGCAGGCAGCCGCGGGACGGGATTCGGGAGGAACCAGCCCCCGGAGCTGGGTCTGGGGGGGTCGGGGGGGTCGCACAGGGCCTCTCTAGGGCCGTGGGAGTCGCAGCAGCAGAGCAGAGAGGGCTTTGCCTGCCCGGGGTGGGTGGGAAGGGGCTGTGTGTGCAGTGAGGGTTTGCTGAGCAGGGTTGCTGTGACACTCTCGTGCCTTCTCTCCCGGCTGTCCTGCTTCCCCTCCGGACTCTGGTCAGGCAGCAGAGCCCCCATGCATCCCTCCTGCCTCCTGCATCCCCTTCCCTGCCTCCCCAGGGCTCTGCTGCACAGGAACCGAGCTGTGCCCTGGCTCTGGGGCATCCCTCGCTTCTCTCCCCAGAGATGCTGTCCAAGCAAATGCCACCACCCCCGGGGCCTGAGCAGCTCTGTCACTGCCTCTCCGGTCCCCAGGAGGTCTTCTTGTCTTTCCTGCACCCATCTCTGCTGCCTGAATGCAGGTTTGGAGCCCAGGCCCCAAAGGCTTCCTTGACTGATGGTGCAAAGGGGACCAAAGACTTTCTCCAGCCCTGTTGCTGCTGGGCAGAGGCTCCCCATGCCAAGGCTGGGTGAGGAGAGGTGCTATCCTGGGAGGAGATGCTGCTGGAGAAGGGGAAGGAGCCTCCAGTGGAATCTGGCAGCCCTGGGAAGCGATGGAGCTGTCTGGGAGCACGCAGGTGACCAGGAGCACCTCTACCTGCTGCAGCCTCCCTGGGGCATTCTGGCTGGGCTCCTCAGGCCCCTCTGCTCTCCCCAGCCCGGAGCAGCCCCTCTGCTCCCTGCCTGGCTCCAGGAAGGCATTTCCATCGCTCCCGGGCCCCGCTGGGCTCCCCAGAGCGGGAGCTGCTGCTGTGGATGGTGTGAGCGGGGCTGGCCGCCAGCCTCCAGCGGGGCACAGGGGACACACCTGCACGTCCCCCCTGGGGCCGGGGGGCTGCGGGGGCCGCAGGAACCCACCATGTGCCACAGCCCCTGCACAGAGCAGGGAGCCGGCAGCGCCAGGAGCTGTCGCCTGCAGTTGAGGGGAAAATTTTTCCGCCCTCCCACTCCGGCGGCTGCAATCCACCAACCACAGCATTTACTGCTTTTTTTCGCCCCAGCACCGCTCCAGCCATATTGGGCTGTGGGGAGAAAGCGGCTCTAATGTTCTATGTCACCTGCAAATAACCCGGGCGTTCGAAAAAGCACCTCCACCACCTCCACAATCCACACCAACACCACGTCCTCTCCACACACAAAAGTCCGTCAAAATGAGCCCGGAAGCTTGGCTCCCGCAGCCCACCTTGTTCCTCACTGGCCTCACCTTGCTCCTCTCGCTGGGTAAGTGTCGGCTTGAGCCCCCTTGCATGTGCCCAGGTGGGGAGACACCCCTGTCCCCGGCCAGCAGCCCCCTGCCCGCGCCCCGGGCCCGGGGAGCGCCGGTGCCGCAGGGATGGGGACGGAGGTGGTCTGGCGTGCGCCCTGCGGAGAGCCACCAGCCAGGGTGACCTGCTTTCGGGCAGGGTGGGGAGCACGGTGCCACTGCATCTTCTCCTAAAAACACCCCGCATATCCTGCACGCTGGGGGCTGAGCACAAAGCCCTTTGCATGCCAGGCAGAGGAGCGGGGCTGGCGTGGGGACAGGGCTGGGAAGGGGCTGGCAGGTGGGCTGTGCTGGCTTGTGCCTGTCCTTTGGGCGCTGGCGGGTGGGCTGTGCTGGCTTGTGGCTGTCCTTGGGGTGCCGTGGCTGTCGCTGTGGCTGTCCCCGGGCTGGTGGCCGTGCTGGGGGCCGTGGTCTGTGCGTGCTGCCCAGCCCAGCCCCGCAGCAGCAGCAGCAGCGTTGTGTCAGCAGCTCCGCGACCGCATCGATCGCGGCCGGGCACGCATCGCTCCTTTGAAGTGCTGTCCCGGAGCTCCTGATGGGCTGCTTTTCCCCAAGCAGAGAGCCTGGGAAAGGAGGATACAAAACCCAGCCAGGGGTGGTGTAGAGGCTGCTGTAACTGAACCCCCCAGGCTGGGTGCAGTGTGACGGAGCGTTCGGGAGCCTGCGCAGCACCGCAGGACGCAGCCTGGATGGCCCCAGGGGTTTCAGGGGTTTCTTCCCCCACCTCTTTTGTCCCCCAGGGCTGAGTGCCTGGGCAGTGGCAAAGTTTGGACCCACACACGTGGGTGCTCCCAGGTCCTGCCAGGCTGTGGTCTCCCTGCCTGGGGTGACAGGTTTGCAGCTGGTGGCACCTCATCCCTCTGGGGAGCCCCGAGGACACGGGCCAAGGCCGTGCCACCCACCTGCAGGCACACAGGGCATCGTGTGAGGGGCACCCAGGCAGTGATTCCATGCAGGGATCCCCTCCAACCATTCCTGCTGGCACAGGCCAGCTCCTGGCTCTTCTTTCCCATCCCTGCAAGCTTTTTGTGGAGGCATCAAAGGTCGTGGCTGCCACGGGGCAGCAAGGCTGCGATACTGGCTCGGGACACTTCTTCCTGCCCTAGGTGCTGCAGCTTATCCCCATGCACCAGCCGTGCCCATCCCTGTGTCCCTGAGCCCTGTGGGAGCCCTCCCTGCGCTGGGGCTGGGTGGAGGTTGTTCCTCACGGCTGCCAGCACAGCAAGGAGCCATCTCCAGGGCTTGGCCGTACCCGAGGGCACTGCTCTGCCCCCAGGGAGCTTCAAGGTGCTGCTGGTTCACACCTCGCAGCGGGACCTGGGGCTCAACAGAGCCGTCCCTGCAGCTGGGAAAGGCTCTTCTCCCTGGCTGCAGAGCCTGGCCCCTTTCCTGCCCTGCTTGCAGGCGGAGCGGAGCGGCCAGCGGAGCAGCCCTGACATGCACCCAGCTTGGCCTCGGGAAGAAGGTTTGAGAGCAAAGAGCAGCAGCCCAAGGGGAGAGGTGAGGTGATCATAAAAGCACCTGGTGGCAGTGCCACTGTCCCTGCCCTGTAGGGTGTCACAGCCCCCCCTGTACACTCCGGTCCCTCCCAGGGCTCGCTGTCCCCATGTCCCTGCGCTTCTCAGGGCTTGGCCTCGTGTTTGCAGCCTGCCTGGCCGCACAGGAGCCTGTTCCCCTCGCCCAGCCTGGGGACGGGTGCTGGATGCAGGCGCTAGGTTTGGGTGCTGCTGAGGGGAGCTGCAGGGAAGGAGTGGAGGAGGGAGCAGGGCACAGACCCCCCATCCCTGCCCACTCCCCAGGTGAGTCCTGCCCTGAGAGCTGCACCAGGTAATGCCTTTGTTTCTCAGCAAGGCCGCGGAGCAGGGACTGGCTTTGTTCCCCCAGCAGTGACCAAGATCTTGCTCTGGTCATTCCCAGCTGGAGAATCCTTGCGTGGGCACTGCTGGCAGGGGGAAGCATCTGCATTGCCCTCGAAGGCCCTGGGGCCAGCCCTGGCAGATGCCAGCCCTCGCTGCCGTAGCTGCGTCCTGCTGGGAACGAAATGTGATGAGCGCAGCCATAAATTGCGCGCGGCCGTGGCGCCGAGCCCCGTGCTGACACTGCAGCCTCGCACAGCGCCATCGATCCCGCGGCAGCACAGCCCCCGGGGACGGCCGGGAGCGGGGCTGGCCTGCAGGCAGCAGCATTCAGCACCGGGGGTGGCACAGGAGCCCTGCCAGAGCGGGGATGATGCTTTTCCTGTCCAGCCAAGGGACGGTGCCAGCGCTGGGGCTGCTCCCCTTGTTCCTGCTGGGCAGGGAAATTCCTGGCTGGATGCAGAGCGCGTGGATGTGCCTGGAAGGCAGGGCCAGGCCCCAGGGACAGCTCTATGCAAGCAGGGCAGAAGGGGCACATGGGTTCAGCTGCCAGGACAGCTGCTTGTGAGACCTCCCCTCTAATTCATCTGCTTTTGGCAGCACCCCCGGGACTGGGCATGGAGGTCATGGCCCCTGCCATCATCAATGCCTTGAACGGCTCCTCTGTGAAGCTCTCCTGCACCTTCAACTCCTGCTACAAGGTGGAGAACAAGCAGTTTTCCCTCAACTGGACGTACCAGGAGTGCAGTAACTGCTCAGAGGAGCTGGTGAGTGTCGCTGGGGATCTGCTGGGGGTCCCGGGACCACCTCAAAGGGCGTGAGTGTGCAGGGAGGGGGTGCCTGGCTGGGGAGTGAGCCCGTGGGGTGCCAAACGCTGCCTCACCTGCTGTCCCCACGGCCGCCCAGTTCCTGCAGTTCCGCACGAAGATCATGAACAAGCAGCTGGACCGCTTCGGGAACCGCGTGGAGTTCACCGGCAACCCTGCCAAGTACGACGTGTCCTTCACCCTCAAAAACGTGCAGCTGGAGGACGAGGGCACCTACAACTGCTACGTCCTGAACCCCCCAGACCGGCACCGGGGCCACGGCAAGATCAGCCTGAAGGTGCTCACCAAAGGTCAGTGCTCCCCTGTGCTGCGTGGCACCCACAGGGGGTGCGGGGTTTGCTCCCAGAGCCCTGCCCAGGCCCAGCCGTTCCCGCTGGACGCTGCCCTGAGCCTGTCCCCTGTGTCCCCAGAGCCCCCGAAGCACGACTCGACGGTGGCCGTCATCGTGGGCGCCTCCGTGGGCGGCTTCTTGGCCGTGGTGATCCTGGTGCTGATGGTGGTGAAGTGTGTGCGCCGGAAAAAGCAGCAGAGGCTCAACACGGACGACCAGAAGACGGAGGAGGAAGGGAAGACGGACGGCGAAGGCAACCCGGATGAGGGCACCAAGTAACCCCCACCCCCTGCCCGCCCCTCCCTCCTCTCCCCTGTACAGCGTGACCCTCTTGATGTGCTTCCCAGAGCAAGGATTTCTGTCTCCCCAGAGCATCCCTTCTTCCATCCAAACACCCAAGCCAGCCTGGAGCAAGGCCCAGAGAGAAGGTCCCCGGAGCCTGGCTGTGCTGGGCAGGGCTGGGGAGGGGGGGCTGCAGCCCCTGAGGCTGAGCTGGGACCAGCCTGTCCCCTGCTCTGAGTGCCAGAGAGACATGAGGAGGTGCTGGGGTCAGGCTGGGGTGGGTGAGGGGGGACCAGTGTGGTCCCCACACATGGAGGGACTGGAGCAGGGGGTGCCAGGAGGGGCAGAGGGGTCTGGGCAGCCCCGTGCCCTGTTATCTGCTCTCTGTCCCAGTAGGAAATGCGAGCAGGGGCCAGCAGCCTGCCCTTGGGGTCACGGCTCATCCCAAGGTGCTACTGCTGTGCCTGGGCCACTGGCACTGGTGTTCCCATCCCAAGGGATCACCATAGCTGCCAGCCTCCTCCTTGCAAGCTCATGCTCTTCAGGGACTGTCCCAGGCTGCTCAGAAGTCAGTGGCCAAGGCCATGAGCCCACCTGGTATTTTGGAGCTTTGCGGTGTTCTGGAACCATTGATGGCTCTTGGTGTGCAAGGGAGGGACCCTTCTGCCCCTCGGGCTGTTTTTGGGTCTGAGCATCTCAGCCCGAGGTGCTGGGCTGATGTTTCTGTGCTCATTTCCTTCTTGGGGAGGGTGATTGTGATGGAAAATGCCCTGCTGATGTGTCAGACTGAGGTGGTGGGGAGTGGTGGGGTGAGGCTGCTCGGGACAAAGAGCTGCTCAGAGGAAGGGGAGCTTTTGGGCACTTGCTGGGAAGGACTGGGCACAACAGCAGGCCCGGAGTTAGGACAGCCCTGTCACCCCGGAGCAGCCCCGTGATGCTGAGATTGCCTCCTCCAGCCTCCCTGCAGAGCCCTGCACACCCGTAACTGCCATGGCAATGCGCTGCCAGCGTGCCCAGCCCTGCGTGCCACCTGCCTGACCTGCAGGTGAGCTGTGCTGGGCAGCATCAGGGGCTCAGGCAGGGAATGACCCAGGGCAGTGTCCCCCATGGCACCGGGCCTGGCTGCCAGGACGGGGACAGTGCACGGAGCCACAGGGGACACTGCCCAGGGGCAGGTGATGGAGGTCCTGTCACCATAGGCAGCACTGCTGGGGAGAAGGGACACCTGCAGTGTCCCTCTGCAGGGAAGGGACACTTTTGCAGTGTCCCTCTGCAGGGAAGGGATACCTTTGCAGCATCCCTGTACAGAGAAGGGACACCTTTGCAGTGTCCCTGTGCAGGGAAGGGATACCTTTGCAGCATCCCTGTACAGCGAAGGGACACCTTTGCAGTGTCCCTGTGCAGGTGCCACCCCAGCAATGCCAACAGGCCCCAGGGATGGCAGGAGAGCCATGCCCTCCCTGCTCTGCCCATCGCTTTCCACCCCAGCCCCACGTGCCCTGTCCATCCCACTCGACCCCGCTGGGCTCCACGCTGCTCCCCTCCCATCTGCAGCAGGAATGTGCCGTNCGGTGCCGCAGGGCTCCCGCACCGCCTTCTGCCAGAGCTGGGCTGCCCCCGGCTGCTGGTGGGACTGAGCCAGCACCTCGGGGGCACAGAGGCCTCTGAGTGTCGCACATGACCAGTCTTGCATCTGCCTTTCATTTCTTTCGTGCACTATCCTTGGATTGCAACTTGCCAATGCATCTGTCTGTACATCGCTGTACACAGCAGAGACAAATACAGATCTGTACACACAGGAGGGGCTGCTGTGGGTCGTGCTGTGGCCTCGGGTGTGCGCCTTCCCCTGGGCTTCTCTTGCCAAGCACGGGATGTTTTTATTGCTCTTTGTACAGTCAAACAAACAAAAGAACAACAAAACACCGACTTTGCCCTCGATGCTTTTGTGCTGCTGCCTGGAGGGGATGAGCCCACTCCTGTGTGGAGCTTGCTCCTGCTGAGGTGCTTTGGGTGCTGAGGGAGCCCAGGGCACCCTGCGTGTCCACAGCTCTGTCCCTGGGAGCTGTCGCAGAGCCAGGGCAGTGCTGGGGGTGGGACTGTGGCCAGTGCTGCCCCAGCCTCCTCACAGGGAGGTTTCAGGGGTGCTCCATACCCACTGGGGGGCCTCCAGGACCTGTGTCCTGTCGGCTTCTCCACCTGTGCTTCTCAGAGAGCTGGGACTGATGGCTGCTCACGGCAGGTAAGGCTCAGCAGGCTCCAGCAGAGCCCGGGGCACGCACTGGGTGATGGACACCCGTAACCGGCTGTTCTCCCATCCCAGCAACGGCGTGGGGATGCTCCGGAGCAGCACGACACAACTGGGGCACAGTTAATAGGCACATCCATCAGTTCACCCACCGTGGAGACGTGAGGGAAGCTCTGACAGCCTCCCTCCACCGTGCCTCTCCCTGCTGCCCTTCACTCGGGGCTGCCGCCCGCCGGCACATCCCAGTTCCTCACACAAGCAGGGTCACACTCTGCCCCAAGGCACTGCCACCACCTCTTGCCACCTCCCAGCCCCACACCTTGCTCAGCCCATCACCGTTCCCAGCAGCAGTGTCACTGGGATGAGCTCTCCCAGTGTCCCTGTCCCTGCCAGCCCGGACACTGCGCCCTGGACACCTCAGTGTGGGGTCAGCGCTGCGGAAAACTTCCAGAAAAGGGCACCCAAATCACCTCCACTGTGCTGCTGACACAGTCCTGCAGTGCTGGGCTGCTGCCGGGGGGTGCAGCCAATCGATCCCTGGCCCGTGGCAGGGAATAACTTTGCTGGGCAGGGAGCAGCAGCTCCCCGGAGGAGGGCGTGGGGTTATCCCTACCCTGCTTCGGGGAGTCAAATGCAGCCACAGGCAAAAGGCAAAATGCAACCACAGCTTGGCACTTTTGGGATACTTCTTAGAATGCTGCTGGCAAAAAACTCGAGGAGAGCAGTGGGATCACGGAGGAGACCCAGTGGGGCACGAGAAGGGTGAGTTCTCATCGCTGCAGGGGACTGAGGGCAGTGACAGCAACCCCCAGCACTGGGGCATCACGGATTCACCAGAACCAGGGGCATTCCTTGTTACAGAACGCTAGCATTTCCTCGGCTCAGGTGGGATTACAGGTGTTAAAGAGCAAGAGAGAGGTTGGGAGGTGGCAGGGACCTCTGCCTGGTCGTGGGCAGTCACAGGGGACTGCTGGGGTGCCTCGGGGAGAGTCCAGAGCCACAGACCCTGCAATGCTGCCCTGCTCCCGGGGCTGGGAAATAAAGAGGGGGCATCCGTAAGGGCACGGCCTGGGGCAGTGAGGTCCGGGGCAGCGAGCGGGGTGTGAAGGACAGCTCTGGAGGGACAGAATGGGAAGGGCTCGGTGGAGGTGGCCTCGGGCTGTGCCGGGTCAGGAACAAACTTTCTCCTGGGATACAGCAGGGTTGCCTCAGCAGTTCTTGCAGATGCTCTGCAGTGGCTGCCGGGGGACACGGCCGCTCTTCCCCTGCGTGTTTAAAGGGCCCGTGGAGGGGGGCGAGGAACCTGTGCGCTCCGGAGGGCAGGCGGCTCTGCGGGCGGGGGCGAGCAGGCAGCGGCAGCGCTGGCAGGGAGAGGGGAAAGCACCGCTCCGAGGGAGAGCTGCAGGCAGCCGAGAGCTGGAATGACAAAAGCAGCCAGGTACTCACCCGCAGTCTGTGCCCGGGAGCTCTCGCTCAGCTCCCAGCCCGGCGAGTCGGTCCCAGCCAGGACAGTCCTGCAGAGCCTGATCCCTGCGGTGCCTCCTGCTCCACTGCCAGCTCCCGGGATGCCAGGCCACCTTGTCTTTTAAAGGTCACAGCCAGAGGACCTTGCAGTAAATATAAGGTGCTGATGGGAAGCTCTATTCCAGCGTTGCCACCTCCTCCTCCTCCTCCATCGGCAGGAGGGCTCTGCCTGCTCCGGGTCCGGGAGCACAGCATCCTCTGGCTCGGGGAGGTTCGGGAGGAGGCTGGGACTGTCCTCCTGGGGCAGCCTCTGGCAGGATGCTCCAGGGCAGCCGAGGCCAGTGCTGCGCCTGCTGCACTGAGCTGGGAGCTGCAGCCCAACTGCTTTGCTCAGCCCTACCTGGTCGGTGCCCACGTGGAGGGAGGCAGGAGCCCTCCTCGGAGAGCAGCAGCCTGGCATTTTAACCCTCCCAGCTCCGCCAGTGCAAGGTGAGAAGGACTGAGAGTACACAAGCAGCCACTGTGCCCCTCCGGCAGGCCGTGAGCCAGCTGGCAGCACCCCTGAGCCCTCCTTCCTGTCCCCCAGGGAGGTGACAGTGTCCGAGCAAGGTGCTCGCCTTCCCTGAAACCAGACGCAGCAGCCTGGTGCTGGACTCAGCAGAACAAGTTTCCGCTGAGCCTCAGGAATCCCGGATCCCACGCCGGACATGTGTGTCCTGCCGAAATCCCAGGGCCAGCTGCTGCCAGTGCCCTTCCTGGCCACGGCACCGGGCGTGGGACAGCAGAGCCCAGTCCAGCCCGCGGCAGTGGCAGATGTCTCACGGGATCAGTCGGCCGAGGAGACCAGCTGGAGCTGCCAAGTGTGACAGCTCCATCAGGCGCTGGTGACAGCCAGCATCCCGCTCCCAGCCCCGGGGCTGCCTGGGCACAGCTGCCCCGGGCTGGGCAGTGGGCAGGGGGATGCCAGGCTGCCTCCTCTGCAGGGATGCTCAGCAGGGAGACCCAGCCACAGGGCCATGTCAGCATGGAACAAGCAGGGCGCCCACCTGCCCAGTGCACCCAGTTTGTGCCAGTGCCCACAGGAGCTCTCTTGTATTTACTGGCCAACCCCTGCAGCCAGGTTTCCCAACCTTCCTGCTTCCTGAAGCATTTTGGGCACTGCTGGCAAGATTCCCAATGGCAGTTTGGCCAAATCCATCCCAGCTTGACCCCTTGTTTTGGAAGCAAACTTGGCAGGCGCCTGAGCCCCCCTGAAGGGGCTCCTCCACACCTTTCCCCGCACCAGGGTAGGGGTGCTCCTGTTCCAGGTCCTCACCACTGCAGGTCTCCGTGCTCCTGTGCGCTGGATGCTGGCCTCACACTCACCTGTACCCATCCCTCTGGCCCCAGCAGCCACCAGGCACCCCTGCAGGGGTCCCGCCTGCCCTCTCACAATTAGTGATGCTCCAGCAAACGCTGCGCTCCTCCTCCCTTCTGCACACAGCGCCTGCAGCTCGGCTCCCCTCGCTGTATCCATCACCTCACTGTATCCATCAGCTCCCTGTCTCCATCCCCTCCCTGCCTCCATCCCCTCCCTGCCTCCATCCCCGCCGCCCGCCAAGGCACCTTCTGCTGCATCAGCAGAGCCGTGCACGCTGCTCCCGCAGCGCCGGCTGCCAGCGCTGCCCAGCTCGCTCCGCCTGTACTTTTCCTGCCTCCCTTGCCAGCTCTGCAGCCCTAACGCCTCAACCCACAGGCACTGCTGGCATCCTCTCAGGCTCCCCTGGGATGTCCCCGTGCCCTGCAAAGCCTCCTGCTTTCCCTCCTCCCTGCTGCTTCATGCTGCTGCAGAGGGGGTGGATGGGGAGAAGTGTCGACGTGCCCTGAAGGTGACAGTTTGTGGCACCTTGGACATGCAGGCAGCATCCCTGCAGGTGAGCTGCTCTCACACCCAAACCCCAAACGATCAATGCAGTTCGGGGGAGCCACGCCTGGTCCCTGGGGTCAGCTTTGCCAGGATGTGTGCCCTGTGCCACCGCAGCCCAGAGAAACAATCCGTGCCGTTCCTGCTCCAGGAGGGTGGCAGCGCCTCCTCCCCTTCCCGCCCTGCCTGTTTGGGGATGCGTCACCTCTCGCAAGCGCTGTTCCCTGCGCAGGGCTCGCTGTCTAATGGACCTGGGCACGGAGGTGAAGCTCTGCCTGCCCATGCCCCACTGGGACGTGGTGTGCCGAGGGCAGGCCTAATGGATGGGACGGCAAGGAAAAGGCTGCTGAGACATGAACTTCTGTGCAGCCAATTATCCTGGAACGAGCTCACGGTGAGAAAAGTAAGTTCTCAGAGTGTTGTCTTTGGCGCTGGGTGGGTCCCTCTGCAGCCGTCAGAGTCTGGCTCTGGATCCCCACCCGTGTCTGGTGTCTGCTGTGGGGATGGAGGGCAGGGGCACCTGGTGTCACCCTGCAGAGGTGCCCCAAACAAGATCTGAGCCCCAGCCTTGTCCTGTTTTGCTGTCCTGGGAAGCCACCAGCCATAGTGGCACTTTGGCCTCTTCCCAAGGTGGCCTAGGGAAACACCAGCCCAGTGTTCCCAGGCCACCACAGAATCGCTGAGGTTGGAATAAACCCTAAGATCATCAAGTCCAACTATTAACCTAGCACTGTCAAGGCCATCACTTGTCCCCAGGTGCCACAGCCATATGTTTTTTGAACTCTTCCAGGGTTGACTTCACCACTGCACTGGGCAGCCTTGTGCCAGGGCTGGACAACCCTTACAGTGAAGAAATCTTCCCTAATATCCAACCTAAACCTCCCCTGCCACAGCTTGAGGCCTTTTCCTTTTGTCCTGTCATTTGTTACCTGGGAGAAAAGCCCGACCCCCACCTGGCTCCACCCTCCTGTCACGGAGTTGACGAGAGCGAAAAGGTCCCCTCGAGCCTCCTTTTCTCCAGTTTAAAACCCCTCAGCTCTCTCGGCCTCTCCTCATCCGACTGGTGCTCCAGCCCCTTCTCTGGACACACTCCAGCACCTCAATGTCCTTCTTTCGAGAGGCCCCAAACTGCGCCCAGGTTTCGGGGTGCGGCTTCATCAGTGCCGAGCACAGAGGGACCGTCCCTGCCCTGGTCCAGGGAGCGCTCCCCGATGCCCGGGGCGGGCGGATGCGCGGGGCGGGAGAGCGCGGGGGGATGCGAGGGGGATGCGGAGGAGCGCGGAGGAGCGCGGAGGAGGGCTCAGCGCAGCCCCGCCCGGCGCGGC
>VZTN01015266.1:322631-333321 GCA_013400515.1 Erpornis zantholeuca | reverse complement strand
ACTGCGGCTGCACCCCGCTTTGCCCCGCTCCTGCGCTGCCCGGCGAGCGGGGACCGCGCTGCCTGCCTGCCCGGCACCGGGGGATGGCCGCGGGGAGCCCGTGCACTGCTTCAGCGCCAGCACGCCCGCCGACAGGTCATTGTCTTACAGTTCATTTGGTACAACCACCATTCGCATGTGCTTGTCCCTGGCGCGGGGACCGACCCGCGCTGCAGGGCCGCTGCTTGGAGCATGATGCCCAGCCCTGTGCCCAGGGACGCCCGAGATCCGCCGCCACAGGGTGCAGGGAGGGGCTGGCAGCCGTCCCCTCCCCACTGCACACCCGGGGCAGGCTCCAGCCACCTGCATCAGCCTCACGCACCCGCTGCACTCCTGCTCCCCTGGGTCATCCTCGTGTCAGCCTGGAACCGAGGGCCGGCTGTGCAGCGCTTGCTGCTGGGGAACTCCCGTGGGACGCGTTTTAGAGGGCATAGTTCTTAAGTTTAAGGGTGCTGGAGACACAAAAATGCATGTAAGTACCTGACCCCCTGCAAGATTTGGGTGCCAGCACCTGGGCTGGCAGTGGGGTGGTAGGAGAGACTCGGACATGCTTGAGACCACTCGGGGGTCTGGGGTCCAGGGCGTGGAAGTGGGAACCTGGTCCCACAGGTCGCTCAGGTGGGCTGGGGGCTGGAGAGGGCGGGGGGCAGGGGAGTGCAGGGAGGGTCTCTCTGTGCCTGGAGCTTTCGGGGATGCCGTGCTCCGCAGGGAGGGGCAGCGAGCTCCTGGCTGCGCCAGGGAGCCACGGCACAGCCCCTTCCAAAGGATGTGTGCGGGCCGTGTGTCCTGGCCCAGCTGGCTTCGGGCTGGCCAAGGAGCGCCTCCCTTTGAACCCCGCTGGAGAGCAGCCCGGCCAGCCTGCCAGGCATGGCTTGCTGCCTGCGCCAGGATGTCACACCGACTTTCATGGGCAGGGAAAGTTTCTGGAGAGCAGCTTTCCCACAGATGGCAGTGATGGGGGAGCCCAGTGCTCAGCGAGCCCCCTCATTGTGGGGGGCTCACCCTCTGCAAGAGCAAAGCGCGGGGAGCCAAGGCTGTGGCAGCAGCGGCAGTGGCTGCTCCCCGCTTCCCTGGGCTGTCTCTTGGGAACCGCTGGTGCCTGCAGGCACGGGAGGGAGCCTGGAGCTCCCAGGGAATGGCTCTGAAGGTTGGGGGTCTGGTGGTGCAAAGTGCAGCAGCTTTGGGCGTGTGTGGAGAAGCAGCGCTGAGAGCTGGTGTGTGGCAGGTCCAGTCAGTGCTCAGTGTTTTCCTCGGGGCTTTTATTTAGTGGTAACGTATCAATTTTGTCTTCCTGAAAGCACAGGATGACAGGAACAAGGTCAGCCTCGATTTACCCCACACATTCAATCCAGATTACTTTCTGAGGGTGGCAGGCAGGATTTAAAGTGTTACAAGCTGCAAGGAATCATCTTTCCTGTGAGTGAGTGTCTGCTTGCAGCACGCTGCAAGCTCAGACATACCTGCAGAGCCAGGCATCCCTCTGCCAACTCCTGCTCCAGGGGGACATCTCCTGTCCCCTGGGACACTCCTGCCTGTGAAGTCCCCTCTGTAGCATCCCCAGGGCTGCTCTTCAAGCCCGACAGCTGCAGGAGATTCCATCTGCTGGGAACCACTCCCTGACGTTAGCTCCAGCCTCTCGAGCAAAACGAGGAGCGCTTCTGTGTGAAGTTAAATAACTCCTCGCCTGCAGTGCTTGCAATGCAGCACTGCAGCAGGGCCCGGAGCCCAGGATGCAGGGCTCTCGGGCTTGGCTCCGGCTGCGACGTGCCTGGGGAGTTGTTAGCACCAGCTTGTGTGGGAGAATAAATCAGCAGCTGAGGCGGCTGCAGAGAGAGGCGAATCCCAGACTGAGGGCAGAGTCCGAGATGAGGCTGGGCCAGCTGGAGATCAGCTGGTAGCTGTGGAAAAAGCTGTGTCCCCTGGATTTCGTGCCCAGGGAAAGCTCTGCAGGGGTGGCTGAGGTGTGGGAAAGGGGAGGACAGTGCTTTGCTGGGCTGTGTCAGGTCTTAGCCATGCCACGTCGCACACACGGGACAGGGCTGTGGTGGGATGGGGATGGGGAGCGGGGCTGCTCCTATGGCCAGAGCATCCCTGTGCCTCCAGAGAGGATCTGTGGGGACAGTGGTGGCCCAGCCCAGTGCAACGCCAGTCTCTGCACCCCAGGAGTGTTCAGCTTCAGCTGGGCTCCTACCTGCTCCTCTCTCTCTGCTCATGGGGAGGCGAGGAGCGGGAGAGCTGCATCCTGCAGTTTGAAGGTCATCTGGCAGCTCCAGAGGGAGCCGGGGCTCTCGGCTCCTGGGCGTGAGGGGCTGCTCCGGAGGGCCGGGCAGGGTGGCAGGCAGCCAGGACCGCCACGCTAATTGCTGCTCCAGCTCCCGCCTGAAGAACAGAGCTCTGCTTCGCCTTGGCTTTTTTCTCCCCCTTGAAGGTCTAGCTGGAGGCCTGTGGATAACATGCAAATCAGGGCTCTCATTTGCACGCTTTATTCGTGGTGATATTCTGGTTCCCTTTGAACCCGCGCTGTCCCCGTGGGTGACCCAGCCCCAGTTCCTGCAGCAGCAGGTCCCCTCTGTCACTGAGCTCTTCTGGGGCTGGGGACAGGCGCCTTTGCTCCTGCCATGGCAGCCTGGCGTGCCAAAGGGGACGAGGGATGACAAACCCTTGGCCTCACTCTCTCCTCCCCTCTCCCTGCCAGGTTTGCACGTCTTCGCCATCGCCTTCTCCTTGGAGGTGTCGGTGGGGAAGACCAACACGGTGACAGCCCTGAATAACTCCAATGTCCTGCTGCCCTGCACCTTCACCACCTGCATAGGCTTCCAGGACCTGGTCTTCACATGGTATTTCAACTCGACAGAGATGGTGGGTGGCTCTCTGGGCTCTGCCTCTGCTTTCCTGGCAGGTCCTTTTGTGCTTCCCCAGCGCCGCCTGGCACTGCAGTTCTCACTGTTCCCTTTTTCCTCGCGCAGGATGCCCTTCTCTCCAAGTGCCACCAGCTCTGGAGGGGACAAGGTTGTGCAAATGGGGTGACTCAAGTACCCCAGAATGTCTGTGCTTTTGGCACAAATCTCTTCTAGATTTGCTGCTGCCCACAGGCTCATTTGCTTTCATAAATTGGCCGTTCAGGTGCAAACCTGCACTGAGGGCAAAATATGGTTCATTTCCTTCGCTTGCTCTGAAGTATGAAAGGTTCTGTATAGATTTGCTTCCTGCTGGGAATATTTGGCTCCTCAATTCCCCTGCAGGAGGGCTGGTTTGGAGCAGTTCTGGTCAGCAAAGGAGCTCACTTTCTCAGGAGATCTCCCATTTTTTGCACGGTCTGTTCCATCGTTTCAGGGCAGGTCGGATCTGCTGCTTCCCAGCAGGATGTGCATCAGGTTCCTCTCCACGGCCATTCCTGCCTTAATGGGGTGTAATGGGACATTTGGCGTGGGTGTCTGTGTGTGCTGAGCTGAGTCTGGGCACCATCAGGAGAACGTGAGCCTTTCCCTCACCCAGCTGACCCTGCCCCCTGCCTCTGCAGATCTACCACGGCAAGATAAAGAACAAAGCCTCGGAGCCCACCCGCATCTGGCACAACCCGCGGGTGGAGTTCGTCGGCTCCACCACCAAGAAGGACAACAACATCTCCATCGTCCTGAACGGCGTGGAGTTCAGCGATGCCGGCAAGTACACCTGCCACGTCAAGAACCCCAAGGAGAGGAACGCCCAGCACAACGCCACCATCTTCCTCACCGTGGTCCATAAGAGTGAGTGCTGGCCAGGGCACGGGGGCGGCACTGGGCTGGTGGGAATGCCAACAATGTTGTCGTGGTGCGTGGAGGTGGTTGACATCCTCGGAGGCCGCGTGGGGCCTTAGGGCGGAGGAGGTGCTGGTGTTTTGGGGTGGGATGTGCAGCTGGGAGCTCCCTGCTGCCCTCCCAGCCCCCTCAGCTCCTTCTCTCCCGCAGTGGTGGAGACGGACAACACTGTGACCCTCATCATCGTGGGCGTGGTGGGGGGGCTCATCGGCCTCCTCATCCTCTTCATGCTCATCAAGAGGGTGGTCCTGTTCATCATCAAGAAGACGCAGGACGGGAAGTGAGTGCGGGGGTGCTGCCGGGGGGGCGCGGTGAGCGGGGCCGGGGGCGGCTGTCAGCCAGCCGTGTGCTCTCCCTGTGCAGGAAGGAGTGCCTGGTGAGCTCGTCAGGGAACGACAACACCGAGAACGGCCTGGCCGGCTCCAAGGCGGAACAAAAGGCACCACCAAAGGCATGAACGAAGCAGCGGCGCCCCGCGCCCGCCCCGCTCCGCCGCGGGAGCCCGGGCCAGGGACGAACCTTCCCCTTTTGTTTTCTTTCCGAACTGCCAACGCTTGAGACATGTTTCTATTACACACGTGCCTGCAACCTGCACTGCTTCTCGGAAGGCTGCGGCTGCCGGGGGGACTGGGAGCTTCTCGCAGACTCGGACTGGGAGGCTGCTGGGGCACAGGGAGCTGCCGGCTCCGCTCTGAGCACAGGCAGGAGGGCGCCGGGCAGGCAGGGCAGGGGCTGGGGCCGGGGTCGGGGGGCCCTGGCTGCAGCTGGGTGGGTGCCGTGCTCGGGGCTGGGTGCTGGGCCACCGGGGGTCCCGGCATGCCTGGAGGGTGGAGCGTGGGGTGGCACGGTGGGTGCTGGCTGTGCTGAGCTGAGGTGGCTGGGAGCTCCTGCTTCATCCGGAGGCTTTCTGGAGCAGGGCAAGGATGCTCCGAGCTGGCCGTGCAGGCGGAGTGGCACAGGAGCACGGGAGGAAGCAGGGCTTGTTAAGCACAAAAGAGAACCGAATCAGTGAAAACAACAACCCCCGGTCCCTCCCACAGCAGGGCTGGGGGGGCTGGCCGAGTCCCAGGGTCACTGCTGGCCCGTGATGGGGTGAGGTGCCACATTTCACACTGGCTTTGTCCCCGTGCAGGGCCATCCCTGGGAGCAGGGGTGCTTCTCCCCAGGCAGCCATCCTGGGAGCGCTCCCCGGCTTTGTGCTGCCCCCTCCCCTCTCTCTGGAGCTCGGCACTCAGAGCAGCGATGCTTTTGATGCTGGTGCCAAGGCTGAACTCGTTATGTGGATATTTTTGTATGAGATTCAGGGGGAAAGCAGCCAATTGCATTTCCCTTTCACCGTGGCATCCATGGCCATGCAGGGAGGGAGCACAGCCGAGCCCTGGTGAGGGGAGCCGGGCCAGGGCTGTGCCACCAGCCCGCTGGGCAACCTTGGGCAAGTTGCTCTGTCTCTCCATGCCTCAGTTTCCCCATCTGTAAAATGGGGACAATAATACTGCTCTACCTCACGGGGTGGGTGCGAGGTGTCCTTGGCTAACGATGGTGAAGTGCTCTGGGGTGAGGGGTGCCACAGAAAGCCGGGGGTCTTTGTGAGTCACAAGGATCTGAGACACGAAGTGAGCGAGCTACAAATGAGGTTGTCAATGTCCTTTAAAATGTGATTTGTTCCCTATTTCTCCAATTTGTGGGTGTCTGACAGTGAAGCTGCAGGACAGGCAGCTCCCCTGTCCTCACAGCAAACTGGGATTCACAGCTGAGCCATGACTTTCTGTGTGGGATTGTGCCCTGGCAGAGGTGCTGGAGTGGGAGGTAGGCGAGGATTTGGTGGTCAGGGTGAACAAGGAAAGGCTGGGTGCTACCTTCTCTGGAGGTGCTGGTGCACAGCGGGCTGGCCACCCCAGGCTGGGCTCAGGGGCACCCATTGGAGCAGGGCTGTGTGCTCAGGACAGGGGACAGGGACAGGCACCTGGCCCCAGACAGCTTCCCTTAGCTGTTGGTAAGACAGGCAAGTAGGAGTCGGGATCCTGACCCTTCTCTCCGAGGGTCTGTGGGACCCTCAGGCCAATCACTTGACCTCTCTGTGCTTCCGTGTCCCCGTCTGTAAGCTGGGGACAGAGAATCTGAGCTACCTCTCAGGAGGTGTGAGGGGCCCTGCACGGCTCTGCCACGATGCCGGGGCGGAAGACGCTCTGGTGCCAGGTGTTGTGACACGCCACCGCCGCCTGTGAGACCTCCCAGTCACCCTGAGAGACCCCCGGCCCGCCCCTGGAGGAGCCCTCCCGTGGGGGAGGACAGCGAGGGGAGGAAGGGAGTTTTTTTTAAAGAACTATTTTTAGCTGTCCTAACCTGTTGGCCTTTTTTAGCCGGCGAGTGGACGCGGCTCCACTTCCTGCCGGATATGCAATGCTGCACTATGCATGGATTACTCCTCTGGCTCGATGGGAAAAGCCCACATAAAGCAGATTTTGGAATGTAACTCCATGTGCACACGGGTGCTCCGGGGGAGCGGGCTGCCTCGGGGGCTTGTGCCAGCGCCAGCAGGGTCCCTGCTGTCACCGGGGCTCTGGGGGGGCCGAGGAGGCTTTTTGGGGCATTTTGGGGAGAGGGCCCCCCCGGGAGTGCGTGCTGCCACAGACACGTGTGTGTCCAAGCAGATGTGTGGGAGGAACCTGCGTGCGAGCAGGGGGTGCGTGTGCGCCGGGCTGTGTGATGACTTACAGCACATCTTTGCACTGTAGAGGTTTAGTTAGCTTTGCCTTGAATGAAATAAAGTTTACGTTTACTAGAGAAACTCGCCGTGGTTTGGGGTTGCTGTGAGTGTTTGTTCAGGTCTGGGGGGAGGGACGGGGTAAAAATAACGCCGTGAGAAAGCAGGACAAAGTCTGGGGAGGCTGAGTGAAAAAACAAATCCTTTCCTTTAATGGGAAGAGGGCAACGCTCTACAGCACAAACATAATTTCTCTCTGTACAACAGGAGTGAGCTGACAGCAGCTTGGCCCCCCAGGAGCCATCCTGCCACAGCGGGGTCAGCACAGGGCAATAAATTAATCTTTCTCCGGAAGATAGCTTGAGCCAGTGAGATTCCTTCATGGGATCAGTGGCCGTCATTCCGAGTCACCCTTTGCCTCCTTGGCTGGGCTCTGGCACTCTAAATCACAGCTGCCAGCAAGGGTTTGGGAGCCTCTGCTCACCTTCTGTGGCCGGAGATCCATGCCCCTGTTGCTGCCAGAGCAAGGGCAGAGGGATGGGAAGGGAGGCTCGGGATGAGGAGTGATCTGTTTCTGCAGGTCTCAGAGCTCCGACTGCGAGGAGAGAGAGGCACAGAAAGAATTGAAAGCTCTGAAAGCACAGCCAAAACCAAGAGGAAAGTCGCTGTGTCCTTAGGGAGGCAGCTCAGCAGAAGGGCAGGACAGCACTGACCCTGCGGACGGTGTAGATCCAGTCGAGGTAGGCACGGACACTGGTGTAGACGCCGGGCGTGCTGGGGGTCCCGCAGCCCTGGCCCCAGCTGACGATGCCCACGACCTGCCAGTGCCTGCCCGAGTACAGCAGGGGCCCGCCGCTGTCCCCCTGCCAAGGACACACACTCAGCGTGGCCCCGCAGAGCGGGTGACTGCTCACAGCAGCCGTTCCCAAGACAGCTCTTCCCTCAAAGGAGCCGTGCCATGGATGGGCACGGACCCAGCCACGCCAGTGCCCAGCCCGGGCCCCCACCTGGCAGGTGTCCACGCCGCCCTGGGGCAGGCCGGCACACAGCATCCTGTCGGTGACATCGCCATGGTAGGCAGCCAGGTTGCAGCTCAGCTCGTCGATGAGCTCCACCTCGGCCTGCTGCAGGCGCTCCGACAGCTTCCCTGTGTGACACACGGCCTCTCAGAGGGACCCCAGGCCAGCAGAGAACCCCCAGCCCCTCTGCTCCTGCCAGCAGTGCTGGGGCTCTGCCCTGTCCCTGTCACCCCCAGGCTGTGTGCTCACCGTGCTCCTCCGTGTAGCCCCAGCCGATCACCCACAGGGGCGTGCCTGGCACCAGCTCCTCATCGAAATAGGGCAAGCAGATGGGCCTGGTGCTGTCTGGAACAGAGGTGTCTGGGGTGGCTCACAGGGAAGGGGCCCAGACTGGCCTGGGATGGCCACCAGCCAGGCACCCCACTCCCTGCTCCGACGCTCAGCGTCCCTGGAACGCCACCACACCGGGCATCACCATCCCAGCCCATGCCTCAGTGCCATCAGGGGACACTGGTGACTCCTGCCCCTTTGGGCTTTGCCAGGCTCACCTGAGTCATGCACAGGAGAACGCAGCTTCACCAGGGCGATGTCGTTGTCCTTGGGGGACGCAGGTGTCACCTCTGCCAGGAACACCTTCTCCACGGCGAAGGTGGCACCGCCCGACAGGAGGTCGGAGCCAGCCTTCACGCGCCAGCTCTGGATGATGGGGTTGTTCCTGGGCACAGACAGCGCTGTCACCGCTTGTACCCCCTCTGGGACGGGCACAGAGCCCTGTGCAAACCCTTAATTACAGGACACTTAACGAAGGCACGGCTCAGGCCCAGCGGGGAGGTGCCCACTCACTTGAAGCAGTGCGCGGCCGTCAGGACCCAGCCGTGCCCGATGATGCTGCCCCCGCAGATGTGCTCCTTCCTGTACTGCAAACTGACCTGCCAGGGCCACGCCTCGATGGCAGCCGGGCTGCCCCCCAGCACCCGCGGCGTCCTCACGCTCTGCCCGCAGTCTGTGAGGGGACACGGTGGCTGGGACAGGAGGGACGGGGCAAAGGAGGCTCCCCGGGACAGGAACGTGATTGTCATCCCTCATCCCCAGGCTTGCTGGAAGGGATCCAGCCATCCCCTGCCCGCTCCAGCCCCCCAGGATAATTAGTTTAATCGTGGTAGGTAAATAAAAGTACACCCATGCAGGCAGCTGGGTAAGCAGCTCCCTCAAGTGTTTTGTTTCTGGGAGGTTTGTGCTGGCTTAACGAGGTTAGCAGTAATTAAATCCAGCTTTGCTCGTGCAAACAGTGTGGGATGGAGCCACACTCCCATGGGGCTGTGCCAGGAGTGAGGACCTGGAGCAGGATGAGGCCCCAGAGCCTGCAAGGTGCAGCTGCCACCATGGCACTTACTGGAACAGAAGAGTGACACAACCAACCCCGAGAGGCATTTCCTGCAAGAGGAAGGAAAAGAGATAGGTTTGGCTCCTCTGCCAGGCACCACAGGCTCCTGCTTGGGGTTCACACTGTCCCCACTCACCTGCCTGGCTCGAGCACCTGGAGGCTCCTGTTGCTCAGCACGACCTCGCGGGGAGGCAGTGGCTGCCCCACACCTGCCTCCACCCCCTGGAAAGTCGGGGTGCTGGAAGACACACGGGGACAGGGCTTCAGGTGTGGGGGAGGACAGGCACTGGAGCCTCAGCACCTCGGGAGCCTGGATCCCATGGGAAAAAGTGGCTTCCTTGGGACAGGGATGCCAAAGTGAGGATGTCAGAGCCCTGCGGGGCTGGGACACTGAACCCAGGACTGGGAACGGGAGCAAGTGAAGGAGGGGAGAGTGTTCCCTGAAATGCAGAGGGGTGAGCAGCTGGCTCTCTGAGAACTCCCTTCTGCTGTGACATTTGGGACCTGTGTTCGAAGCCTCAATCACTGACTTTTTGGGCCTGGAAAACAACAGGTTTGGCTCAGTCTGGGCTCCTATAGTGGCTCAAACACCAGAACCCATCTTAAAAGGGAAGTGCAGGGCCCTGAGCCTCCTCTCCAGGTGAGCTGTGTTGGCAGGGAGACCCTGGGATGCTCTGTGGAGGGTAGGGCTGCAGGTAGGGGGGACAGAGGGAGAGCAGGGCAGGGATCCTGTGGGCTGGGACAGAGCAGGGCACAGCACTCAGCTCTCATAGGAGGCTGCCAGCACTCCAAGCCAGCTCCCGGGGACTCACAGAGTGCTCTGAGTGCTGGGGATGGACTGAAACCATTAGTGCAGAGGTCTGAGTGCTTTGCAGACAAGCAGAGCTCCACTCCAGAAGAGCTTTTGAGGAAGAGGAGCAGGGGGAGCAGGCGGGTACCTGCTGTAGCCCATCTGCTCGCAGGCAGCTCTGGCCAGCGCTGGGGTGAAGTGGTCATGGCACACGCAGGACCAGGCTCCAGTGTTGCTGTCGAGCACCTGCAGGATGGATCTGTCTTTGGAAACGCGGGCTGGAGGCAGACACAAAGTCAGCTTTGGCCCGGGGGGCTGCAGCAACTCAGCCCCCGGAGCTCTGGAGGGGTGTCCTGCACTCACCCTGGGCTGGTGGCCCCTCGGGGACCCACTGGGGACAGTTGGCCTCATCCTCGCCCTGCAGACAGTCCAGCTGCCCGTCACACACCTGCTTCAGCGGCACCAGCTTCAGGGGCTGCTTGCAGAACAGGTAGTGGTGGTCCAGGTAGATCTTCACTGGAGGGAGAGGGGGGCTCAGCACAGAGCCCCAGCTCCTGGGCAGGCTCGGGGCTGGCATGGGGGGCTGGGTTGCAAAGTGAGATGTGCCCAAAAGTGTGTATTCTATCACCATCTTCATGAGCTGTTGAAACCAGGTGGGGCACTGCTCCCTGCCTCCTCCCTCATGATTATCTTCTGTTAATGGCCCAGCAGTGCTTGCCCATGGCTCACAGATAACTCTGGGCTATCTCCTGTTCATGGCCCATCAGTGCTTGCCCATGGCTCACAGATAACTCTGGGCTATCTCCTGTCCATGGCCCATCAGTGCCTTATCTCAGAACTCACCATCCCATTGTGAGAGGCTCCACCCAGAGGGAGGAACCAGGCATTCCATCCTGGATACAAACTGAAATTTTGAAGATCACAAGCAGCCATTCCCACTGGAATTCCCAGAGGACA
>VZTN01015266.1:293494-322613 GCA_013400515.1 Erpornis zantholeuca | reverse complement strand
GTGTGTGTATATATATATATATAAAATATATATATATTAGTAAAGAACTGTTATTCCTATTTCCCATATCTCTCCATAAAAGCACCTTGATTTCAAAATCAGAATAATTGGGAGGGAAGGGAGTTGCATCTTCCATTCCAAGGGAGGTTTCTGCCTTCCTTAGCAGACACCTGTCCTTCAAACCAAGACAGGGGCTCAGCAAGGACCTGGGTCCATGTCTGCCGGGCTGTGGCCATGAGAAAGGAGGGGGAGAGGAGATCAGGAGCTGTACCCAGGAACCCGACGGCGACCAGGAAGGCGAGGGTGAGCACCACGGCCAGGAGGAGGATCCCGACCCGCTTGAAGGACTCCAGCATCCTGGAGGATTTGGGTCTCGAGCAGGGACCTGCAACACAGAGGAGCGTGGCCCTGCGTGGCTCAGCCCGGCAGCACTCATCTCTCCCATCTCCCACAGGTGTTACCTCTGCCGTTGAGCCGCTCCGAGGCCGAGTCCTGCAAAGCAGAGGGGAAAACCAGTTATGAGCTGAAATTGCAGCCAAAAAGCAGCTGGAAAGGTAGGAGGCTCTGTTGTAGTGTGGGTAGCTGGCCCATGGTGATCTCACAGCCCAGGAGGGGAAACTGGGCAGGGAAACTGCCCCAGCCTCCATCAGAGATGGCTTTAGAGCTGCTGGGAACGGGGGTGGCGTGTCCTGTGTGACAACGCCTGGCTCTGCGGTCACCCAGGGTCACCTGCTGCCTCGTT
Source organism: Erpornis zantholeuca (assembly GCA_013400515.1). NCBI lineage: Eukaryota > Metazoa > Chordata > Aves > Passeriformes > Timaliidae > Erpornis > Erpornis zantholeuca. Next base: position 321,871 of record VZTN01015266.1, on the reverse strand, counting down.
CCCAGAGACACCACCTGTGCAATTCCAGTAACCGGCTCTCAGCGGTGTAGAGTTACTCCCATTAACACACCAGAGGCTTTGAAAAGTCACAGATGTTGAGAAAGAGGCGTTTTCTGATGTGCCGAGAAACCCTGAGTCAAAATACACACGCCTGCGGGGCTGTGGCACGCGGGCATGTCACGACGGGGGCTGTGCCTTCGGTAGGGTCAGGAGCGGGGTGGCACAGCCCGAGTGCTCCCCGCTGGGCTCCAGGAGCGCCCCAGGAACCAGCCCGAGCCAGGGGAACCAGCACTCCCAGGGCGGGGAGCCACGGGGCCGTGCCGCTGCTAAGACACAGGATAAACACAGCCAGGGCTGGAGTGGGGATGAGTCAGGCATCGATCCGCTCGAGCTCCTCAGAATTATCCTCCTGTGGCAATTCCTTGTTCGGGAAGCCCCCGGCGATGGGAGGGCAGGTGCTGTGAGTCCGTGCCCGCTGGGTGGGCTGAAGCCCAGAGCCCCTTTGGGGAGGGTTCAGGTGGGCACTGTAGGTGTCTGCTCCGTGTTTTCCAGCCGCGGTTGTGCCGTGCCACCGAGCAGCAGCCATTTGGAAAGGTGTTCCTGCTCCACTGAGCCTGGTCCCTTCCAAGCTCTGCCAGCCCCAGTGAGCTCTTTTCCTTTGCTGTTGCTTCTGGACTCTGCCACCCCAGGTAAGACAAGATTTTTTGCATGGTCAGAGGTAAGGAAAGTTAACCCTGCTGTGATAAACCCACAGATCCAGGTGCATGATCTGTGAGGATTTGGGATTTGAAAGCCTTTGCTCCAACTGCTGGACTTGAGGAGCAGCACAGGTCTGGAGATGATGGTGTTTGTCACCTCAAATGAGAGCAGAGGTCCCTGTGCCATCGCAGGGCTCAGAGGCTGGGGCTCAGAGCGCTGTGGGGGCACTGGGGATGTGGCACAGCTGAAGGGAGCTCCGTGCCAGCCCTCAGCAGGTCAGAGGAGAGGTGAGCCCTCCCTGCCTGGGCCACTGCGCCAGGGCATGTTTAGCCACGCACCTGCACTTCTTCCTGCAGGATTTTACAGCAAGTGCCAAGCCATTATCCCTGGGTTAGCTCATGCAGGCAGGCTGGCTGTGTGAGCCAGGAAATGGTGCCTCCCTGTCGTGGCCCTGCTGCGTGGCTCAGGCTGCTGGTTTTAGGAACAAGAAGTGACCTGTGCTGGGGAGGACTGGATCCTGCCCGGTGCCATGTGGCTGTGTCCCAGCATGTTGGTGTCGTTTCTTTGAGGAAATGTCAGCAGCCTTTATCCCAAAGCCAGGCTCAGCTGGCACCCGTGCCGAGTGTGGGCAGCTTGTGCCAAATTCCCCACCCTTGGACAGGCTCTGCTCAGCTCCTGGGGTGCAGAGCCAGTTTCCTGGTGTCAGGAAGCTGCTGGGAGCAGGAGGGCAGGATGGGAAGGGGAACCTGGGTCCTGCATCTCCCACCTCAGCTGCCCTTCCTGAGCCGCTTCTCTATGGAGAAGGCGAAAGCTCCCGGAGGTCTGGGAGTTTTGTAACACTGCACCAACATCTGCCAGCACAGCCAGCCCAGGGCACGTGGGGCCAGTCCTTCCTCATGCTGACCTCCTGTGTCACCATGGGCCTGGGCCGGGCACCACCTGGATAATGGGATCCTAACGGTTCCCTGTGGGAACGGTCCCAGGTCGTGATGGATGCACTGCTGCCCCTGCCTGTCCCCACACTGCCCATGCTTGTCCCCATCATGTCATCCACTGCTGGGCTCCATTCCAAGATACCAGGTCAGGTGCTGATGTAGATGAGATGATTATTGAGGTTTTGTTGGGGTTTTTTTTGGTATTTTCTTCAGTCCATGAACCTCTTCTGTTTCAAAGGGATTCACAGCTTGGAGCTGCCTCACAAACGCCTCTCAAACCCACGCTACGAGCAAGAGGCACACTGGTTAAACCCCAAGCAAGGTGAGAGCCGTGCCCGCTCCTGCGTGGGGTGGAGGCACATGATTCCCTGCAGAGCTCAATGCTGCCGTAACTAATTGAGCTCCCTTGCTGTGCTCTCTCGGAGCACTTAATGTCACCACGGCCATTCCGGCTCCGGCTGTGCCAGTGCCAGCCCAAGAGCTGTGCAGCTCCGACGAACCTCCTCATCGCCAACTGGGAATCCGTGCTGGGGGGCTGCAGGGTGTGCTGAGCTGGGCTTTGTCCCTCCCTCAGGAGCGGGTGGGATGTTCCTTCACCAAACCAGGCTTCGCAGGGTGATCGGATTCCGAGGGTGCGGGGATTTAACCCATGGGTGTGTGTAGACACTGCAGGGAGCGAGTTCCCCACCCTGCAGGGGTTGGTGTCCTGGCGTGCTGCTGCTGCTGGAGGGTTTTACACTGCCCGGCGAGCTTGGTCAGACGTGTCTGCCCTCTTGGGGAAGTGTCTCCCTCCCAGGGAGGGACTGCATGCCAGGCTGGGGTTTGGTGGCCGTGGCTTTTCCTGCACAGAGCGCTGCAGGTGTGTCCCCTGTGCCGAGCGGAGGGACCGGCAGCGCCGCGCTGGGGGTGGCAGGGCCTGGCTCTCACCCAGGCGGTGCCCAGGAACCAGCCCCTTCTCGAGGGATGGGATGAGGCACTTCAGAAGGGCCTGTTCTCCTCGGCAGAGGGGACGCTGCCCCGCTTGTCTGCTCCCCGGGCCGGGAGAGGGGAAGGCAGCCCCAGAAATGTGGGAGAGAGGTTTATGGGGGTACCCAAGCACCGTATCCAGCCACAGAGGGGTGTGAGAAATGGAGAGAACCCTTTCCCAGCCGCTGCCAGGGCCGGGGAGCAGCATCTCTGTGGCCCTGGGCTGCCCCATCCCCACAGATCCGCTCCGGGCCTGGAGCGCGGCCGGGCACGAGGCGTGCGGGGGCCGGTGCCCATCCCAGGGCCGGGGCCAGCACTGCTGGGGACTCACCATGTTCATCCAGCTCCAGCGTGGTCCTTCTGCCCGTGGAAACCCGGCAAACGTCCCCGGAGCAGGAGCCGGGGAGGCTGCGGGTGCCCCGGAGCCGGGCCGGCGATGGTCCCACAGCCCTGAGCCTGTGCGCTGTGCCCACGCCGCGCTCGCACTGGGGCACCACCGCCCCGGCCCTCCTTAAAACCCTCAAGGGGAGTTGTGAAACAGGAATTATGGTTTGTATTGTAATATAACACCGCTCTATCAGCAGCACCATCACCTGTGGTAATCTCCCGAGCATCTACCACTGGAGGTGACTCACCTGCGGGGCTGCTCTCACCAGGTAGCTTATCAGAAGTGAACGGACTGATTTTTCCTGCTCCTCCTGATGATAAGAGGATGCACTGCCGTCCCGCTCCTCATCCGGCTCTTCCGCGTTGCGCTGGGTTGTTTTCACACCGAGGTTTGAGTAGGTGGAGGAGGAAAGGAGGAGAGTTTGTGCTCTCGGGTCACTCGGTCTGTGTGTCCCTGCCAGCCCCGGGTCACGGCTGGGGAAGTCGAAGGGAAGGGAGGGCAGGTGGGTGCCCATGGAAGTGGTGCTCTCAGGGATGGCTGAGGGCCATGGATCTGTTATTTTCCAGAAATAATCAATCCCTCTGGGATGGAGCAGTTTGCCTTAGCCTGGCAGGATGGGTTGAGGTGTGCAGGAGCCACTGCCCCAGCAGAGTGAGGATGGCCCGGGGAGCGGGCTGGGGTCAGGGAGGCTGTGTGTGTGCCCTCTGCACACTCATGCTGGAGGTGCTGGGTGTGCAGGATGTGCCAAGCAGCTAATTACCCCCTTCTCCTGTGATAATCCAGCTTTCCCAACGGTCCTGCTGCTGCCAGGTGTGTGGCAGTGCCAGCGGGACACTGCAGAGCACCCACGACCTGCATCTCCTCAGGGAGCTGTGCCATCACTGTGCCAGCTCATCCCTGCCAGAGGGATCCACCTGTGGCTCTGCAGGTAAGGGGCACCCTCCCCACACTCACACTGAGGATCCAGGCCCCTGGAAAGTGTGGGGACCTCGTCTGGCTGCGTCCTCAGCCCTCATGGTCCATGTGATGCCCAGAGAATGTGGGGTCCAGCCAGAGGCTGCCTGTGCTACGGGGGGAGATGTCAGCTTGAAAAATGGTTTAGGGGCTGCAGCAGTGGGAGCTGGGCAGAGCTTGGGTCCCTGGTGTACCTGGCAGGTCCTGGCAGCCTCCCCAGAGCATCCCAGTGCCAGCCCCGCTGCCCTGGAAGGGAGAGCAGCCCAGGAGTGGTAGCACAGCAGGAGCAGCCCTTCCTCCTTTGAGGCTCCGAAGGCTCAGAGGAAGCAGCTCAGGTTTGCAGATGTTGTGTCACAGCCTCCGGGGCTTTGCTTCCTGGAGTGCGGCTGCGTTTGCAGCCAGTCACCCTTCCCTGCTCCTGGAGCCTGGCATGACACAGGTTTCTGGGCATCTGGCTCCACTGGGGTCAGGCAGGGGTCAGGCAGGGATGACCCAGGGCTCTGAGTGGCCACGAGCATCTCCGAGCCACAGGGACACATCCCCACCCCTGTCCTCTCTGCTGTCCAGTGAGGAGTGGTCCCAGCCTCTCTGAGCTGGATGCTGCCAGGACCTGGGGGGCTGCAATTCTCCTTGTCCCCTCTGTGTTCTGCTGGCCTCAGGCATCGCCCCTGCTCTTGGCACCGAGGTGCTCACCCTGGGCACGGCTGCTGCGGGCTTGGCTCCTGCCCTGGCTGCCCACTGCCACTGACGTGGGGCACAGCAGGGTGGAGGGCTGTGCCTGGCACAGAGCAGGGGGAATTTTGCCCCTGGATGCCCAGTTTGCAGCTGTTAATGGTTGTACCTGTTGCTTGCTTCTCCCTGCAGCCACAGGAGGTGGTTTTCGCTTTCTACCAGCAGGAGTTGATTTCTGCCTGAGCCTGTGGGTTGGCACTTTGAGAAGATGATCCAACCGAGCTGTAAGTGCATCATCTTGGGACATGTCTGACTGGGGACAGCTGGTGAGGGTCACCCCTGTCCTCTGTCCCCTGGGGTCCTGCATGAGGCCCCAAGCCTAGGTTCTGGGTGGGCCTCTGCCACATTCCTGGCTGCTGGTCTTTGCCAGGAGGTGGCAGCCGGTGGACACGGCCACTTGGGCACCTTGACAGGGCTGGACACACCTGTGTCCATGGTGTCCCTGCCCCTCAGGCTCCCAGTACTCCCAGTTCAGCCTCTTGCAGGAGCGGGAGGGCAGAGCTGCCCACGCAGGTGGGCTGGGCACGGTGATGTGCCGTCTGTGGTGTCTGCTGCAGCTCCTCTGCTTTCTCCCTGCGAACCAGTTGGACCAGTGAGCCAGGGCTGGTGCCCAGCCTCGCTGCTGTGAGGCAGCTGTGTCACCAGGAGAGGAGGGGACAGGCAGGACGTGCCAGGCTCCAGCACACACAGGGCTCTGCAGCAGCAGCCTCCAGCCCGGGATAGCCGTGAGCAGCTTCTGTGGCACGACAGCAGGACATGGACCCCCGGATGGGTGAGTGGGTGGCTTTGTCCACCTCACGGGGCAGAGGTGGGATGTTCACAGTATGGCCAGTGGTTTGCTAACCTCCTTCCCCTCTGGCCTGTGAGCTGGGGCTCAGTGCTGGTGTGGCTCTGCCCGGGCAGTGCTGCTCAGAGCCATCCCCCAGGATGTAGGGATCTCTGCTCCCAGGGCAGGGATACCTCCCACACGCGGCACGGGGCAGGGCCTGGGCACAGCGCCGTCACCCTCCCACGGGCAGTGGGCGTGGGGACGGGGCAGTTTCGGCAGCAGGCTGATTCAGGGAGGCTGTTGCACCACGTTCCTCTGCCCCGCAGCTCCCGCCGTGAGTCACGGCTGCTGCTGCAGCTCCCTGGCCTCACCCACACCGGGGGTCCCGCGGCTCGCCCCTGCCCCGGCAGAAACACTGCCCGCCCACGTACCCCGAGCCCTGCCAGGAGGGCTGGGTGGAAGGGAAAGGAAGGGGCAGGGCAGGACGGGCAGGTGCTGCTCCTCTGCACAAATCCTGGAGCTGGCGGCGAATGCTCTGCGGCTCCACTGTGGCTCCGTCAGGTGGAGCGAGCGCCGCGGGCTGCAGGACGCCCTGGGACCTTGCTCGCTGTGTAAACACCGCGACCACAGGGGAAATGTTCTCACTCCGCTGGCATCTGCCTAAATTTAGCTGCTCTGAAGTCATCCCTTTCCGCTGTCTCCTCGCTCCCAGTGCCGCCTTGAGCCCTGTCCCTGTGGCCAGCACTGACTGTGCTGCGGGGCAGTGCCCACACCCCCTGTCCCCTCCTGGCACAGCCCCAGCATAGCTCTTAGCACGGGAATCGATGCTCAGGGGCTGTGCTGGGCTCCTCGGTGTGCTGACAGGTCCAGGAGCATTGTTTGGTGCGGGGTTTTGCCAGAGCCTGTGGCACGGATGGGGGATGGAGCAGGGCAGAGCCCCGTCCGTGTCCCGTCCCCGCCCGGCGCTGGCAGGAGGCAGCTCGTCCTGACAAGAGCATCCTCTAGAGGGAACTGCCAGCCCAGAAATGGGGCTGTGAGGGCTGGCTGTGCAGGGCTGGCTGTGCAGGGCTGGCTGTGCAGGGCTGGCTGCGCTCATCGGCAGCTCCAGCGCTACCAAGAAAAGGAGCATCACCCCCCGAGGGTGTGGGTGAGACCAGGAGTGGCGATGTGGCATTGCCAGGGTGGCCAGCTCCCTTCCTGGTGACTGTCCCACCTGCCAGCTCAGCTGGGGACAGCTATGGTCTTCATCATGTTGCTTTGGGGGTAGCAAAATTCTCGGTGCCAGTCCTGGACAGCCCTGCAGGGTGCAGTCCCTCCCTGCCGTGGGACAGCACAGGCTGGAGAGTTGTACCCCAGCTCCTCCCAGGTGTCCTGTCCCCTGCAGGGGACAATCAGGACCCCCAGCCTCCCAGAGGTGTCTGTCTGCAGAGCCCCTCCTCATTCTGCTTTCCAGGACAAGAGCCCATTAAGGTGATTGGGGTTGTTTTGGGCATCGGGCTGGCCCTGCTGATCCTGGCGAGTGTTGGCTACACCTTCATCCGGTGGTACCGGAGGGGCCGCTCCCGGCGCCGTGAGTACGGGCAGGGGACGGGGGAACAGGGCAGGGGGGCTCGGAGCAGGGGGCTGCAGGGACTGGGGTGTGGGGAGCACGGTTATGGGAAAACCCTGGTGCAGGGGGGCTCTGGGCCGAGCTGGGGGCACTCTGAGGTGAGGGGGACGCACGGTGATGTCCTGGTGCTGTCCCGCCTGTCCCTGCCCTGCCACACAGACTCACAGCAAAGCAGAGGTGGGTTCATGGCACCACGTGGCTCTGACACCTCTCCCTCCTCTTCCTCCCACCTCCCCAGGGCCTGACTTTGTCTTCAACTTCTACCACTCACGGTGAGTGATGCCACGGGGGAAACAAGGGCAGGCTGGCAGCTCCCTTTGTGCAGTGCCAAGATGTCACACAGCCTCCCCAGTCCAAAACCCACCCTGCTCTGCTGTTGGCAGGGGGCTGGCAGGGGCTGCAGGGGGACAGGCAGCTTGGTGACCTCTCTGCTTTCCCTGCAGCGGGCTGGGGTCAGTGGCACTGAAGCTGGTGCCACCCTTCAGCATCAGTGGCTCACTGGGCACCTCCGGCAGTGGCTTCGAGCCCTTCCACAACCAGGGGCCGTGAGGTGAGAGCTGGGCTGGTGAGCAGGTAGGACATGCCCCTGTCCCCCCCTGTCCCCTGGTGCTGTGTCCCAAAGCCTCTGTGCTGCCTTGTAGCCCCTCAGCATCACAGCTTTCCCCAGGATAGTCCCAAGGGTTTTCCAGCAGAAGTCCTGCCTGTGGCTGTGGGGCTACCGGGGCTTTCCCTGGGCTCGGGTTTTGGTTTCTGCCCGCACAGGCTTCGGTTTGTGTTTCCTTCCCCACTGTCCCTGGGCTGGGACGTGTGGCCAGGGACAGAGGGATGGAGCCTGGGTGCTCTTGCAGCATTTCCTCTTGCTACCTCTCACCCACCGCCCAGCACCAACAGAAAAAGCAACCAAAACCGGCCGGGGGGGGAATCCCTCCATTTTCACTTCTGTAACAAACAGCCCCTGTGTTGCTGGATTTCGACTGCAATGGCAATGGTGCAGTTTCTGTTGCTAAAAAGCTCCACAGCATCACAGAATCGTTGGGGTTGGAAGGGACCTCTGGAGAACATCTGGTCCAACCCCCCCTGCTGCAGAAAGCCTCTCCACTTTGTGGAGTTCCTCCTGGATTTTTTGTACCAATTTCCTTCAGTCTCAGCAGACAAGGGGCTGTGGAAGTGCCTGGACAGGAGAGCAGCCGTGGGGAGCTTCTGTGGCCACAGAGAGGGGCCCTGCTTGGCCAGAAGGGGCTGGCAAGGCATGGGGGGCCTTGAGAACCTTTTCTTTGCAAATTTCTCTCAGAAGGAAAATGAGGAAAAACTCATGAGAGCCACGTGTGTAGGGAAACCCGTGAGGACAGAGTGGGATTTCCATGGAGTCAGAGGGACCATCTGTGCTCTCGGCAATTGAAGCTAAACCCCGTGGTCTGTGGCTTTCTCCTGGTTGAAAGGCAAGCTCTGGCTGCTCGTGGAGGGGGGGAAATGCCACCCCCTGGGACCTGGGAGCCCTCCTTGTGAGCAGGATCCAGCAGAGCCCTGCACGACGCAGGATCCAGCCACAGGCCCTGACGTCAGTGGCATTTAAAAGAAAAACAGCTAAAAAAAGTCACACTTTTGATGACTCTGTTTTCCAGAGGAAGTTGAAAAAAATGAAAAAGAAAGCAAAAAGCTCCAACCCCCAAAACACAGAGAGGCAGAAGAGATGGGGCCGGTGGAGGGGCAGGAGGAGGCAGCAGTTTTAGTGGGACTATCCCACTGTGAAGGTTCTTGGAAGTGGAGTCACTTTCAGAAACATTTCCCTGTGACCTGGAAGGTGACCCAGGCTGAGCTGTTCCCTCTCATCCTGTTTCCATTCTGACGACACTTGCTCACAGCATCACAGAATCAATTAGTTTGGAATAGACCTCTGAGATCATCGAGCCCAGCCTATGACCGAACACCACGTTGCTGAGCAGAGCAGAGATTGCTGAGCAGCAGAGCTGATTGTTGCCTTTCCTGGTTCCCTCCAGCCCTGGCTTTGGTTTGTTCTGCTCCTGCCCTCCCCTGGCGATGTCCCATGGGATGTGTCCCTGTGGAATCACCGTGAGCAGCCCAGCTCCTTTTCCCTGCTGCTCCTCTGCTGAGTGCTCCACAAATTCCCCAGGGACAACCACCCAGGGAACTCAGGTGCGTGAGAAGCTCTTGGAGAGCTGGCTTGGTTCTCCTTTTTCCCAGTTGTGATGTGAAAATGCTCTTCCCCACGTGAGGCAAAGGCACATTGTCCCTTGCTGATGGGGATTGTCCAAATCTGGAAACAGAAAGCTCGCCTTGGCCTTAGGAGAGGATGAACAGACAAGTAGACCAAATAAATAACACTACATCCTTTCTGTATTTACAAATGAAATGCAATAAATAATGTCTGTATCCGACAGAACACAGACCATAGTGTGGGTAGGGCTGCCCTGGCTCATGCTGGGCTTGTAGGTGCACCCCATATCCTGTTCCGGGGCTCTCCCAGAGGGGCTGGATGCTGAAAGGTCTCTGTAGGGTCAGGAAAGTCCCTCGGTCTGTCCGTGTGAGGTCAGGCAGGGCTCGAGCCCCGTGCTGCCAGCAGCAGGGCACTGACATCAGGCTGACGTCTGCTCTTGGTGTCTGTGTTGTGAAAGTTCGGGATGGCATCAGAAACGTGGACATCAGCGGGAGGAGCCCAGTGCTGGCCCAGGAAAGGGAGAAGTGGAGGCACAGCACTGCCCCAGGCCCTGAGAGTGGCTCTGTGCCTGTGCTGGGCTGCCGAGGGCAGGCGAGGCAGAGGTGCCTGGGTGTGTATCCTTGGGGAGGTGGGGATGAGCCCCTCCAGCACAGCCCATCCCTGTCTCCCGTTAGCTGGACTGGCTGGAGGGACGCACTGGGGGCTGCCCACAGCAGGACTGGGGCCAAAGCAGCCCCACCGGGGGCTGAGCTGGTGCTCCTGGGCCACGTCTGGGCCCGGCACCGTGAACATTCAGGGGTCAGCTGTAGCTTATCCAGTGGCTGCTCCCCACAGGCAGTGGGCAGGCGAGGTAGTTGGGTCAGAGTGCAGGGCTGGTGGCTCCCAGGACGGGTCACAGGCGGCTGTCCTTGCTGTCCCCGCTGAGCTGGCTCAGGGGCTTGATGGGCAGCGTGATCCAGTCGGAGCTGGGGCTGGAGACGAGCGGCAGCGTCCCCAGGAAGGCAGTGTTGTCAAAGATGCTCAGGTCAAAGGGAGATTTCAGGACCTCAGGGCTGGCTTTGGAGGTCAATGGAGCACCTGGAGCTGCCCAGCTCAGCAGATTGGGGGCTTGGGACCCCACCTGGCTGGAAAAGTCCCAGGCAGGGGTTCCCCACAGAGCGAGGTCCTGTGTGAGGTGATGCCTGAGACAGGACTGCTTCAAATACCCTTTGGACACAGGCAGCTCGGAGCACTCGATGTCCAGCACAGTGTCAGTGCTGCCCAGGCCCTGCACAGACCCTGCCTGGCCCAGGAGGGGCATTCCCTTGTCCGGAGCCTGCTCTGGCTGCACGGTGCCCTTGGACTGCTGCAGGTACCCCCGGAACTCCACCTCATCCTGGATGGCTGCGGAGAGCCCAGGCTGCCCTGGGCTGGCATTCCCGCTGCCAGAGGCACAGCCAGGAGTGGGGCAGGGGCTCTTCAAGCCCACCCCACTGTCCTCAGCAATGGGCAGCTGCTGCCTGTAGCCCTGGGGCTCGGAGCCCGCGGAGCAGCTCAGGGAGGAGGAGGAGGAGGAGGGGATGTGCAGGCAGATGCCACTGTCAGTGCTGGTGCTGCTGCTGTCTCTGCTCCCTGTGGGCCCCAACAGGCACAGGTGATCCTTGGGCCATGCTGGGAGCTTCCAGCCCTGCTCCAGGGGCAGCTGGGCTTTGCTGGTGCTGCTGTTGGGGCTGCCGTCCAGCTGGGGCTCCTTCTGGCACAGGAAGAGCTGCTGGATGGGGTCTGCATCCAGGCTGCCCGAGGATGGGGGCTCATGCTCCACCCAGAGTGAGCTCTGCTTCATGAAGGACTTCTGGGAGGGAGAGAAAGAGGGGAGTGAGCTGTGCCTCATCCCTGGTTGGTGCCTGCCTCTGCCAGCACTCCCCAAGCCTGCAGCCTTGCTCTGGCTGCAGAGGGTGCCAGGGCACTGTCCCTGCCTTACCAGCACAGACGGTGTCCTCACAGGTTTCCTTATGTAGGTGTGTGCCAGCAGAGCCCCCAGGAGGCCCAGCAGCAACAGGATGATGGAGGAGGAGCTGAGGATGCCCAGGAGAAGCTCTTCACTCCCTGCAAGGGAGGATGTGACCAGGTGAGGGGGAGAGGGGGATTCCTCGGTGCACGCAGCGCAGAGAGGCCGCCCTGGCATGGACCCCCACGTCCCCAGGGCCAGGAGGCTGGGGGGGATCTGCATCCTGCGATTCCCCCCTTTCCCAGGTCCCACTTACTGTCGCTGTGGCCGGTGGTGACACACTGCTCGTCGGTGCGTGTGGCAGGGACAGGCCTGTTGGCCATGCTGGGCTCCACGCTCAGGCAGTACTCTGTGAGCCAGAACAGCTCGCTGATGGTGAACTCCGTGCTCTTCTCCACCACTCTGAACTGCAACAAGCAGAGCACAGGCTGGTACCTGAGAGTCCCCAGCTTCTGCTTTCCGTCCTCCCTTCTCCTTCGCTGTCCCCTGGGGAAAGTCCCCAGGGTGTGTCGTGATAATGATGACAGCGGTTGGACCCAAAATCCCCACGAGAGCTGGAAAACTCTGCCATAAAACATGCAGAGAACCTCTCTGTGCTGCCGTGGCTGTGAGAAAGCTCAGCATTTACTCTTACAGAAGACCGTGCTCTAACAATCTGTTTTTCCACTTGAGCAGCACCGTGTGGGACAGGTGGGGACAACGCAGGAGCAGCAACTCTTCTCACCGTGTGGTTGTCCTGTGTCCTCCTGACGTACACGTGGTACTGGGTCATCTCCTTCTGCAAGTCGCTGTACTCCACGGTGACGTTCCCGGAGCGGAGGAGCAGCTGCAGCCTCACCTGGATGGAGTTGCCCCGCACGGAGAGGCTCTGGCCCGCCAGGCGCAGGCTGGCTGGAAGCACATCAGTCACAACAGCAGGTCAGGGCTGTTTCCTGTTCGCAGCTCTCAGCCTTTGCAGCACCAGGCTGAGCTGTGGCTGTCCCACCCACCCTCGGGCTGTCCCCTGCCCCTGCACTGCCCGCCTGCCCTCTGGGGAGGTACGGACAGAAATATCCCTGCGTTCGCTCATCCCACAGCTCTTCCCAAGCAGTTTGGCACCCTGACCCCACCAACCCCAGCACAGGGTGGACAGAGGCAGACCCCAACCCACCTTCCTGTGGGGAGAAGGCGCTGGTCCTTTTCCAGGGGGACGTTTGGTTCCCAGACACGGCCCTGACCTGCGCGTAGTAGCGCCGCTCGGGGTCCAGGGTGTAGTAGGTGAGGTCACAGGAGTGTGCCAAGGTCTTCCTGCACTCCGGGATGGCTGTCCAGGGGACACTTGAGCCATAGCTGCGGGGAGAAGCACCAGGAGTGAGCAGAGAGCTGGAATCAGATCCTGGCAGGGCAGGACCCCCGTGTTCCCCCTCGTGTTACTCACACTTTGTACTCCACGTCGTAGCGGGCGCTGCTGGGGCAGCCGTGCCCCGGCTCCCACCTCAGCAGGTGCCGCGCCAGCTCCGCGGCGAAGCGCACGTGCCGGGGGCTGGCCAGCCCCTCACCTGTGGGACACACAGTGAGCTCGGGGGAGGCTGCACAGCCCTGCCCCACCAGCCCCACAGGAGCCTTGGGACGGCCTCCTGCAGCATCACCCCGAGGTGGGTGACGTTACAGCACTGACCACCCGAAACGTGCGAGCCTTTGCCCAGATTTCTCTTTCTGACTTTCAGGATTTGCTCATCCTCCTCTTCTCCTTCCTCTTTCTTTTGGGGACAGCCCAGCTGGGGTTTCTTGGTGCTTTTCTGCCCCAAGAAAGGAGCTGTATTTGCATCCCCCATCCCCTGCTGTTTGCCACCAGCTCTCTTTGGACTCAGCTTTCCTGTTTTGCTCATCTGCTGCCTGGATGAACCAGACTTTTTCACACCTCCTGCCTGATCTCGGTATTGTCAATAGGCAGAAAAGCCCCACTGATAACATCTGCCACCTTTCCCTTGCAGGTTCCCCTGGCAGCTGCTGTCTGCTGGCAAACACCCAGCCCAGCACTGTGTCCCCAGTGACCATGGCCCCTCGTGGTCACACCAGTGGGGACAAGCAAGGCTGGTGCCCCTTGCTGAGCCTTTGGGCTCCCAACCAGCACTGAAAGGCAAGCGATGAGCAGGAAGCCCTGGCCATGTCCTGCTCCAAAGCACTGATCCAAGGGCTGAGCACACGTCCAAGGTGTCCAGGCTGCGGCTCCGACCCCCTCTCTGTCTGCTCCCCCTTCCCAAGGAACCCACCTGCAGCTGGCTCAGCCCCAGCCAGCAGGGAGATGAAAACCAGCAGAAGAGACTCACCGTGAGTCGGGCAGGCGAGGAGCAGTGCCAGGCACAGCGCCAGGGCGGTGGCAGAGGGGACCATGGCCGCTCAGCATCCTCCGTGGCAGCAGGGCGAGCGCGGGGCCAGGCTCTGCCCCGGCAGCCTCTGAGCGCTTGTTTTTCCCCGGGGGTTGGCTCAGTGACGTTTTGGAGGCGTTTGAACAGCGCCAGCAGAGTCACTGAGCAGCCACTTCCACTTCTCTTTGAGTCCACCCACTCACCCCCAGCCAAAGCCTCAGCCCGGGCTGGGCATTTCCGACAGAGCCTGATAGGAAGAATTCTGGGGCTTTTCTGAGCAAAGCAGGGTCCTGATGAGAAAGGCAAGTACAAGTAAATGGTGTCTCTGCTGACTTTGTTGTGAAATGAGATGTTAAAAGCACGGCACAGGTGAGTGTTAGCACTGAGAGTGACCTGTCTCAGGGGTTTTACTGAGCACTGTCCTGCCAGCAGTAAATCCAGCCAGGTTCTACCCAGCCCTGGAGTCCCAGGAGGGGGTTCTGGCTTTCCCTTCCTCCAGGCTCAGCCATTTCTGGGGCCGAGTGACAACCTCTGGGCTATCCCATGTCCTGCAAACACCTCTCACACAGGGGTGACATCGGGAATCCAGTGTGACACAGGGGCTGCCACTGTCCCCTGGGCTCTGGTAGCCCTCCAGGTATGTCTGTGATCCCTGGCCCCACGGCGATGTCCTGCCTGCCTGGTGATGCTGAGACCTCAGTCACCACCCAGCAGGCTGCGAGTGCTCTGCTTTGCCTCAGAGCTTGCTCGAGGGCTTTCCTGGGGCCCTCATGTGATGGAGAGTGATTTTCCTCAAAAGGAGGAATTTCTCTCTGGGGAATTAGTGGAAAGGACGCAGACAAGAGAAACCAAAAGTGCTCTGGACAGACTCAAAAGGCATCACGGTGGGCACAGACATGCAGGCTCCTCTTTGAAGAACCACCTTGAATATCTGAAGTTGGAGATTTCTCATGCTTTCCCTGACTTATCCTTTCTGATGAAGGCCAAGGACTTGCACAAACTCGCAGCCTGGCTGGAGCACCAGCAGCAGATCCCCTCCCTGCTTTGGGTTTATCCCCCTGCCCCGGGCAGACCAACTGCTGTCCTGCCACTCTGCTCTGGGCCCCTGAGTCACATGTGGGAGCACTGAGCTCAGGAGTCCTGAGATGAAGCACAGCCAGTCCCACACAAAGCCACAGACAGTGTTTTGTGTAAGGTAATGACAATTAAAAGCAACGGGACCAAAACCCAGGAAAGTGGGAGTTTTGTGGAAACGTCACCCTGGGGCTGGTCCCACGGGTGAGGCAGTGCAGACGCTTGGGAGAAGTGGTTGGCAGTTTAGGGGAAGATGAAAGTGGCTGAGGAGGAACGAGAGTTCTGCAGAATGCTTAGATGGGGAGTGGGACTTGGACCTGAGCTCTGCAGGGAGGGCACTGCCAGGTGCCACGGGAGAGGCTGGCGAGGGGACAGAGTGAGCTTGGAGCGATGTGGCCAACCCTGAAATGCCTCCCTGTGGACACACCACAGAGAAACCCAGCCCAGGAGCACCTGTGTCTGTGCATTTCCCTCGCTGGTGTCCCTCGGGAAGCTTTCCCAGGGTGATGGGATCAGACAGGTGATGCTGTGCACCGAGCAGGACAGGGATGGGGCCGGAGGGCTGGTTCTGCACAGCCCTGCCGCAGGACAGAGCGGAGCAGAGTGATCCTCATCCCAATTCCCTCGTGCCCAGAGGTTGGAGCAGCTCTGCTGGGCTGGTGGAGCCAGCTCTGGCTGTGTGTGTTAGCTCCTCTTTGCTGGCTGGGAGGGCTCACTGGGCCAGCACGGGGCAGGTGTTTTGCAGGCTGCGCCTGGAGCAGTTGGGAAACCGGCGGCGCTGGAGCCGGGCAGCAGGTCCGACTGGTTTGCTGCTGGCACTGACGTACGAGCCCCGCTCGCCAAACACCTCCTGCCCCGGCCCCGCGGAGCTGGCTCAGCTCGGCACCGCGCTGCTGGCATGGCTGTGCCGGAGCTCTGAGCCCAGCCCAGCCCTGATCCCATGGACGGCAAAACCTCCCCGGTAAGTGCAGGCGGCTCCTGGCTCGGGGTACTCCGGGGCTCAATGGACCTGCTCCCCTCGGGGTTTGGAGGAGAGACCGCTCTTTCCCTCCTTCTCTCCGGGGTGTTCCTTCCCAGCAGCCGGAGGGAGAAGGAGCCTGGGGAGCTGCTGCCTCTGGCACCCCTGGGCACAGGGAGGGAGGGCAGCCAGCAGCAGCCCTGGTGCTGGCAGAGGTGTCGAGGCTCTCGGGTACTTTGCCGCACTGGAGTTGTGAACTGAGGGGAGCAGTTGGTGCTGTCAGAGGGATGTGGTGCTGCTTGGCATGTTCCTGAGCCCTCCGGCAGTTTCCAGCAGCACTGCACTGGTGGGCACGGCCTTGCTGCTCCCCCTCTCCAGGCAGTTTTCTCCTTTTCGGGCTGGGCTGACTGGGACCTGCTCAGCCCTGGATGTGGGGCTTTGCTGAGCATCCTGTCATGAGGAAAACATCCATCCTGGCTGGGTACCGGGCGAGGCAGCGAGTAATTACCGTGCCGAGCAGCGCCGGCTGTGCCAGCGACATCCGGAACAAAGGCGGCGGTGATGGGGTGGTTGGGGCTCCCAGGGAGGCTGGGCCAGTCCTAACACCATCCTCTTCCTGCCCCTTGCCAAAGGGGTGCTAGCCAGGAGCAGGGACACAGTGGGGTCATGCTGGATGTTGGCTGGGTCTGAGGAGATGCCAAGTGGTCCCAGGGTGGCCCCAAAGCAAGGTGGCATCACTGCATCTTGGTGAGAGTGGGGCAGGAACTGGGATGCCCACATACTGAGACAATTGCCCAATGCTGGACAACCCTACTGGGCCACCTTGGCATGATCACTTGGGTTAAATGGGCCATCAGGAGTGCCAGGAGCCACCCTTGGCTCTGCAACTGCAGCAGAGTTGCTTTGTCCATGCAGTCCTGGGTTTTCCCCTCTTTGGAGTGAGGTGAGCGTTGGTTACTCAGCCCCTGGAACATTTTGGGATCTGTGCCCGAAGGGTGCTCACACTGGCATGGGGTGACCTGTCCCTGGCCACCTTGGTTGACCCATTGGCACAGCCTGTCACCTACACTTGCAAAGTGACACTGACTGGCTTTGGGATTTCACTTTGCTGTGTGTATGGGGGTCTTGGCAGTGTCCTCTCACCCTGTTCTGGGGCTGGGCCTGTCCCCTCCCAGGGAGGCCTCTCTCAGCAGTGCCACTCGAGGAGGATGGTGTCACCCGGAGGGACTGGGGGCTCTCACAGGTCAGGGATGGCTTTGTTCCCAGTGAGGACAATGTCTCTGTTGTGTGCTGGCTGAGCTGCTCCGCGCAGACAATCGGTGCTTCACAACCAGGTGAAGGAGTTGCCAGCCTGGACACAGTGCTGTGAGCAACTGGAGCCATGGGGAGGGAGGGCAGGTGGCCGAGCTCAGCTGGGGAGGATGATCTGAGGCAGCTCCTTCCCGTTTATTTAAGCCAGGCTGCCTCCCTCTCTCCTCTCTTGATGCTCCAGATTTTGGGGAGTTCCCGTGTCCTTTTGCTCCCCTGAGACACGGCTGGGCCCTGGGTCTGGTTGCAACACCCAAGTGTTCCCTGGCTTCCGCTTTCCCTCCCACTCCAAAACTGCAGGTGACTGCTGGCTGGTGTCCCTGGATCCCGAGCCTCCAGCCAGCCTGGATTGCCTTTCCCCTGGTGATTGTCCTCTGCTGCTGTGGTTTTGGGGGCCTTCCCTCCACGTCAGGGTGCAGAGCTGCAGGTCAGTGCAGGTGGCAGCTCATGGTGTGAAGGTCGTCACTGATGGGTGCCTCAGTGCTGCTGTCTTTGGTTTGGGTGCCTTGCCCAGCTCTGCTCCGAGGTGATGTTTGCACTCCTGATGGGTTTAGCAAAGGGCTCATGTGGCAGACAGGCAGTGTCCACTCATCTGAAAGGTGAGCAAAGCTGGCCAAAGGAGTCCCTGAATGTCCCTCCTGGCTGTGCTGTCTGTGCCACAGCCAGGGGCTGGCTGTGCCCCCCTCCCCACAGCTGCCTCTGGCACGGAGCACTCTCGTGGCTGGTGGAGCATTTGCAGAGAGGCCATCGGGGAAAGGGCTCCAACCACAGCGGCGCGTGTGATCCGGGCTCGGCTCTGCCTCTGACTTTTACTCAAAAGCCAGCGAAGGATGAGTAAAGGTTTTGTGGGCAGGAGCCCACAGGGAGCTCACTCACCAGGGTCACGCACTCTCCTCAACAGAAGCACCTCTGTGAAACCACTGCTGCTTTCTCTGCTGCAGTGGCCCTACACTGCTTACCTGGAGCCCCTGGCGAGAGCTCTGTTACCTGCTCTGGCAGGGCCACAACATTCTTAGACTTTTAAGGAAATAAGTAGCTGAAAGTTGACTGAGTGTAAGAAAGGGCATGTGCTTCCTGCTGAGGAGCGCCCAGAGCAGTCTGGTGTACAGCACGTTTTGGTTTTAATTTGATATATTTGCACACTGGAGGTGGGAGTGCTGTGGCATCCAGCGTTGCTGGCTCCCTGCGGAAGCTGGGCTGTGTTTTCTGAGTGTGATGGAGAGGTTTCCCCTTTGGAGGATTGCAGTTCTGCTGGTCTGATAAGCAAAGAGTTACAGCTGCTGCAGGGTGAGATGTGAAATATCAGATGCGTGGAGATAGACAGGCACACAAATGCCAGGGTAAAAGGGTATTTACAAAAACCTCATTTATATGTAGGCGGGAGAAATTCTTTTCCCCAGAAGGGTTCCTGGCATCCCCACATTGTCACCCACAGCAGGCACTGAGGGTACCCAGGGATGCCCCACGATGTGGGCGCGTGAGAACTGAAACCCCACCAGTGTTGTGGCTGCTCAGGCTCATTCGGGGAAGGCACTGCAGGGCACTCTCCAGCCCTCCCAGCCTCGAGCTGATGGAGTGGAACAGAAAGTGCCTCTCTCTGCTCCTCCCCGCGCACAGGAGCCCCGGGAGCTCGACACGAGCGGGAGGCGGCTCCCCATGGCCGGGGGACACGAGCGGTGCCTGTGCCGAGGGCCCGCGGCGGTGGGAGGAGGTTTGTGCCGGGGGTGGCCCCGCTCGCCCCGCTGCTGGCCAGGGTGGGTGGCCCGGCCGCTCCCGGAGCCCGGGGTGCTGTGCCGCCGGCTCTGCGGGGCCGAGCGGGGCAGGCACAGCCCGGGGAAGGCAGGCAGAGCCCGGGGAAGGCAGGCTCAGCCCGGGGAAGGCAGGCGTGTCCCCGGTGTGCGGCCGGAGCTGCGCTCCGCTCGGACCCTGCGCGGGACGCGCGGCCACGCCGGGCCGTGAGTCACAGATAATGCCAGGAAGTTACACCCCCGCATCGCCACGGAGGGCACAGCCGAAGTTACAAAGCAGCAGCCCGAGCGGCCTCCCGGCCTGCTCCTTAGGGCTCCCGGCAGGAAACACGAGGGGAGAGAAAGCCCGGCTGGAAGGGCGAGGGGGGCTCCCGGCAGTGCCCCTGCCTCGCCCGTGTCCCCGTCCTGCCCCTTCCAGAGCTGTGCTCCAGCCCCATCCTGCCCGTTCCAGAGCTGTGCTCCAGCCCCATCCTGCCCGTTCCAGAGCTGTGCTCCAGCCCCATCCTGCCCGTTCCAGAGCTGTGCTCCAGCCCCGGGGCTCCTCGCTGCCTCGGCAGGGAAAGGGATGATTTCTGATGGTGGGAAAGGTGTTCTCTAGCAGTGCAGGGCCGAAAATCAGAGACAGGCTCCCAGAGGGATGTGTTAGAGCCCATCTCTCGCTGGAAAGTTGCCCCTGTGGGGTGGTGGCTCTGCTTCTTCCTGGGTTCCCCTTCAGAAGAGCTGTTACAGAATCCCAGAATGGTTTGGATTGAAAGGGACTTGAAGCTCACCCAGTTCCAGCCCTCTGCCATGGACAGGGACACCTTCCACTGGATCAGGCTGCTCCGAGCCCCATCCATCCTACAAAAGATAGAGGAAGCAGCATTTATTTGGGGATTTGTTTACAGGACCTCTCTGAAGGAAAATGAGAGGCTCTGGTTTCTGTCACCGAAGGAGCTTTTGGAAGAGGGTATTTTGAGGAAAGGAAACAGATACATATTCTTTTGTGAATTCATGGATCGGGAGTGACACAACTGCAGAGCAGCATTCCAGGGTGCAGGACGTTTCAGGGCTTGGAAAACACTGATTATTAAGTATTACTAAATGACAGCTGGAAATTGCAGTGTATTTTTCAAATGGCTAATTAAGGATAGATGCATAAATTGGGGCACTGGCCCCGTGGAACTGGGCCACAGCGTGACTGTCACGATGCCAAATGCCCAGCTGATTGCTCGGCTCACGGGGATGGCTTCGGGAAGTTCAGCCACCTGGAGGGGAAAACCCCTGTGATGAGGAGGCTTTTGGCCATCCTGGGTGGGATATGGCTCAGGTTCTGGTACAGGGAGAGGCACTGGGGTGGTGACTCTCCATGAGGCTCACGGTACTGTGAGGAACAGGCTCGTTGTGGTGCCAGGGGGCTCAGCTCTGTGCTGCTTTCACCCTCACAGCTGGCAGGGTGGCAGCTGGGGGACTCTGGTGGGCAGCAGTCACTGCTGGTGACAGTCCCCTCTGCCCACAGACCACTGCCTCGCCCAGCAGTGTCCCCCCCAGCCTCCTCCATGTTTCCACGGTCAGCAGCATCTTCGGTGCCCGACCTCCGCAGCCTCGAGAGAACGTCCTGGGCATCAGCTTCAAACCCTACAGCCCCGAGTCCGGCCCGGCCCCGAGCCCCTGCTCGGCCTGTGAGAGCACACGTAAGGATGGGGCACAGGGTGGTCCCTGGCCCTGGTCCCACCCCAGATGGGGAGGGGTGGAGGGAGGCAGGGGTGGCACCGAGAGCCAGTCTGGCGTTTTCCTGGGGGTGTGAGGGGTGCCGGGGGCAAAGGAGGGACAGTGACTACAGGGCAGGTTGGGGTGTGCATGGCCCAGAGGTGGGCAACAGGGTCTGAGGTGCCCTGGGGTGACAGCTACCCACCCTGACCCTGCCTCTGCTGCCAGGATCCTCCATGTTCAGAGCTCCCTGCATGAGCCAGCGGCGGCTTGCGCTCATCTTCTGCGTCTCCGTCCTCATTGTGCTGCTCATCGCCCTCATCCTCCTGTGTGAGTGGGGTCCCAGCCCGGGGTGGCTCCAGGCTCCTGGAGGGGATCTCAGAGGGGCTGGGGGTGAGCAGAGTCTGGGGATACCCACGCTGGGTGCCAAAGGGAAACCCCTGGCCCAAAAACAGGGATGTGTTCTTCCCATTCCCTGGGTATTCCTAACATCTGGTGGAAAGATGGGAGCTGGGGAAGGGGGAAGGGAAAAGAGGGATCTGCTGCCTGGCCTGGTGGCAGTATCTGTGGGGCTTGGGGCTGCAGTGTGCTTTCCTTTAGCTGGGCTTACTCCAGTGGGCAGCAGTGCACCCCAGCAGCACCCACAGTTGCCCTCCCCAAGGCAAATCATGGCAGAACAGGCACAACACCAGGGAATCCCTTTAGCCCTGGTGACATCCAGCTGCCACTTTCCAGCCGTGGGCTCGAAGCACTCATGGGCTGAATGCGTTTTCTGTGGGTGAAGGGAGAGGGCCTTGCAGCAGCCGGGCAGCACAGGGGGTGCTCAGGGTGGCCAGTCCTCCCCCAGCCCTGTGTCCACACCTCACGCTCAGCCTGGTGACTGGCAATGCTCCTGTGCCTGGCACGCCTCCAGATGCCCACCCAGGTGGGTCACAGCCCCTCACCCATGGCCAGCCCTGGCCTCAGCGCTGTTCTCCTGCTTCCAGTCATGTTCTGGCGGTCGCAGACGGGCATTGTGTACAAGGAACCGGCGGAGAGCTGCAAGGACAGCGCCGTGCGCTGCGACGGCGTCGTCGACTGCTCCCAGAGGAGCGACGAGCTGGGCTGCGGTGAGGCACCGGGAGCTGGGGTGGTAGGAATGAGGGGAGCCCCGGGGCGCTGGGCATCCCTGACCCTCCTGCTCCATCCCACAGTGCGCTTCTCATCCGAGGAGTCCTTGCTCCACATCTACTCCAGCACCGAGAGCCAGTGGCTGCCGGTGTGCAGCAGTGACTGGGACGAGTCCTTCTCCAGGAAAACCTGCCGGCAGCTGGGATTTCAGAAGTAATTCCTGGAGGTTGGGTTGTTCTGCTAGGGTGCTGAGGCCCTGCCAGGCCCCTGCCCTGACTGACTGCAGGGTGTGCTGTGCTGTTTCACCCCGTGTTGTGTGTTCCCGCTGGAAGGCAGCGTGTCCAGCGCTGCTCTGGGCACACTGCAGGGACCAAGTGGTCAGTGCCTGGAATGGGGGGACCCTCACTGCCTGTCCTCTCCCCTCCCAGTGCATCACAGACCGAGTACGTCCCCCTGCGTGTCTCTGGCAAGAGCCTCACAGTGACTGAAGAGAGAGACACCATCCAGCAGAGCCTCAACAGGTACCAGAGTCACCTCCTGCCCCTGGCCCCTGCCCTGGTGCCACAGGAATGGGGCTCAGGCTGGGTCTCCCTCCTCCCTCCCGCAGCTCCCAGTGTCTCACAGGAAAGTACGTCTCCCTGCGATGCACAAGTAAGGAGCTGGCTGGGACATGGATGGGTGTGGGCCCCCTTTTCACAGGCTTGGGAGCACTTTTCCCCCTTCTCTGCACAGGGTCGGGTGAACGGGGAGTTTTCCAGTAAATTTTCTGGGTGATAGAAAACTAATACTGCCTTAGACCTTGGTGTTCTCACTGCTCCTACAAATGTACACACGGGTTGTGGGGACGGTGTGTGTGTGTGTCCCCCTCCACACTCCCCTTCCCCCTGAGCCTTTTTCCCAGCCCTGCTCTCCCCTCCAGCCTGCGGGCAGAGGATTTCAGGCCGGATCATCGGGGGGAAGGAGACGTCTGTGAACAAATGGCCCTGGCAGGTCAGCGTGCAGTACGGGCCCATCCACATCTGCGGCGGCACCATCATCGACGCTCAGTGGGTGCTCACCGCTGCCCACTGCTTCTTCATGTGAGTGCTGCTGCCAGCCCGGGCACCCAGCCCAGCCCCACGGCCCCGGTCTCACTCCCTCCTGCCCCCTCTCACCCTGCCAGGAACAGCATGAAGATCCTGGATGACTGGAAGGTGTATGGAGGGGTGTCGGACCTGAAGCAGCCCATGGAGGGCATCCCTGTATCCCAGGTCATCATCAACTCCAACTACAGCGACGACCATGACGACTACGACATTGCCCTCATGAAGCTCTCCAGGCCACTGACGCTCTCAGGTGAGGTTTCCCAGCTCACCTGGGCTTGGCTGGGGTGGTGTTTGGGGGCCAGGGAGATGGGCTGGGGTTGTGTGGGAACCATGAGGTGTGTGGGGCTGCTACCAGCAGCATCCATCTCTGCTGTGGCCACCTCGCTTGTGCCAGGAAGGGTCTGGCACACGCAGCTGTAGAGCCCATATGGGGCCGGGGAGACTGTGCTGGGGTGGGCAGAGAGGGGAGCCCTTCCTGTGCCCCACGCTCCTCCCTGGCTGCGGGGCTGTGACGATTTCTGTCCCGGGTGACTCAGCTGTCCCTCCCCGCCCGGCTCCCGTCCCGTGTCCCCAGCCCAGGTCCGCCCCGCCTGCCTGCCCACGTACGGCCAGCGATTCCAGACCGGCCGGTCCTGCTTCATCACCGGCTTCGGGAAGACCAGGGAGAATGAAGGTGAGGGAGGACTGCGGCTCCCCACAGGCAGCTCCTGCCCACGAGCACAGCCCTGCTGTGGCCCTCGAGGGCTTTCCCGCAGGGATAACCCTCGGGATTGCCCGTCCAGCTGTGAGGCTTTGCAGAAACAAGCCCTGTGAGAAAATCCCACTTCCTCCCTGCTGCTGCGGAGGGCCCGGGGGCGGTGGGAGATGCCGAGGCCCCTCCTGCCCCACAGCTCTTCCTGCCTTGCAGATAACACATCCCCAAAGCTGCGGGAGGCCGAGGTAAAGCTGATTGACTACAAGATCTGCAACAGCGACAAGGTGTACGAGGGCTACCTGACCCCGCGGATGATGTGCGCAGGGTACCTGCAGGGAGGGAAGGATGCCTGCCAGGTGAGCTGGGGGCAGTTTTGGGTACCCACAGAGGTGCATCTCCAATCTCCCTTCTTCACTGCTCTGCCCCTCTGAGCCAGGGTGACAGCGGAGGGCCCTTGGTCTGCGAGGACGACGGCCGCTGGTATGTGGCTGGGGTGACGAGCTGGGGGACAGGATGTGGCCAGAAGAACAAGCCCGGAGTGTACACACGTGTGACAAAGCTCCTCAGCTGGATATACAGCAAAATGGAGGTGAGGGGGCAGGGCTGTGCCTGGCCAGGGTGGCCCTGCAGAGGGGCTGTACCCCCAGCCCAGCCCCTGGCACCTCACTCTGCTCTCCTCTCTGTCCTTTGCAGAGCGAGAACGACTAAGAGCGGGCTGGACACTTGCCCGGGCTGTGCCTCTCCGGCTGGCACAGGCCACTGCCCTGGGCTGCTGCCAGGACACGATGCCACCAGTCAATCTCCCACCTCTCTCTGGACTGTCCGTGCAGCCAGGGACCCATGGCTGCTGCTGAACTCTGAAAACAGCACCTGCAAAGTGACCCTGCCCTCACCCGGTGCCAGGGGTGACATGGTGGGCACAGCACCGAGCCAGGCCCAGGGGGACACGGCCCATGCCAGCAGCTGGCCATGCTGGCTGGGGGACACCTCCTCACCCCGTGTCTGTGTCTTCTCCTGTAAATAGACCTGTCTGGACAGGGCGTGCGAGTGCTTCCTGGCAGGGCCGTGGCACACTCAGCGGGCGAGGGGCTGCCAGCAGTGCCCGTGGAGAGGGAACTCTCTCCTTTTGCCAGGTCACAGCTGTGCCACCTTAGGGTGCAGGGTGTGGCAGCTGTGTCCACCCTGCCCACACCTCCGGGGCCATGCTGGTGGCTTTATCACGAAGGGGAGCCCTGAGGTGCAGATATTGCACCCTCTGGGAGGGGCAGCCGCTGCTCTCCTGTTTGCAGAGGCATTTAGGAAGTGCCTTTTATGAGATGTCCCTCCCTGCGAGAGAAATGCCTGTTTGATTATTTTTCCATGCTGTGGCTCTGGTCTGAGCCACCGCTCCCTCCCAGGAGCGCAGCCGCTCTCAGTCTGCTCCGGGGAGGGTTTGGCAGTGGCACGGGGCAGCTCTGCACCCTGGGGCGGCTGTGGGAGGTGTGACAGAAGCCTGCACTCTTCTAATAAATGTTTAGGTAGTGCTCCACGCAGAGATGGCTCTTTGGCATGGGCTGGGAAGGAAGCAGCCATGTGCCAAGGTGCCAAGGATCCCTGGGGAGTGGGCACGTTGGCATGTGATGGAGTGGCCCTCCCTGCCCTTCGCCCTCTGGATTACTGCTCGTGGCTGGGAGAAAAGGGATGGTTTAGGTTCCTCAGGTCCTGGGAACATCCCCTGGGTTCCCAGCACTGACCACTTCCCCTGGAAAAGGTTATGGGCTGCTGTGGTTTGTGCTGGGATTTTGGGACAGCAGGTCTGGTCTGGTTCTGGGTGTGCAGGAAGGACCAGCCTCTCCCTGGGGCTGGGGCTGCCACCTGCCTGCTGATGGGTGAATTCCTGGTTTTGCTTCGCTTCTCATGGATTTGGAGCAGTGCTGGGTGGCTGCCCCAGACCTGAACTGAAACAAAGGGAGTCGGTGCCTTTTAGGAAGCACCAAGTCAGCCTGACCTCAAATCCCTTTTCAGAGCAGCAGCCCAGAAACCTCCCACGGATGCAGGAGCTGCCTGTGAAGAACAGAGTGTGCAGGGCCCAGGGGATTGTTCCTGCTCCATAACCTGTGCAAAGGGTCTGGGCACCCCTGCTGAATTCCAGGGAGGAGTGGGGGGTCCTGCTCCCCGCACACCGAGGCTGGACAGGCTGCAGTGAGTGCCCGGCATGTGCAGCGGTGACGGCAACACAATTTTCCATAAACAGAGGCAGCTGATCTTGAGTAAGAGATGAGGCCCTGCCTGACTTCCCTGTTTTGTTTGGGTCTGGTTAAAGTGGGAATTCAGTCAGCCACAGACCCAGCCTAGGTTTGTGCAGAGGCTCTCTGGGATCTGGGGGTTTCTGTGGATAAGACAGAGAGGAGCAGCAGCTCGTGGTGGTTTATTACTGAAGAAATTGATCTTTCGAGAAGGAATAACCTGAAAATTGGAACCCATTAAAAGCTGGTCTTGCTGGAGCTGTGTTCCTGGGACCAGTAAAGGTAACATTTCAGCACATGTGGGACCTTCTCCTTTGCTGTGGGTTTCACCTCCTCAGGGGTTATTGCAGGGGTTATAGTCTGAAAGTCTCACACAGCAGAGAAATGCTTTCAGCCCCTAATACAAATTTAATTTATTTCTTCTAAACCTGCCATCCAGCAGTGTCTCCCCCCAGGCTCACGGGCAGGTATGCTGTGTTTGCCCAAGGGAGGAAGTTTTCTAAGCAGATTAGGAGTGATTATTTTCCCGTGAAGCCTCCTGGCCATGGCTGTCATTCCCAAATGCTGTGCAGATGAGGGAGACGCCTTGGACACCGCTTTGCCTCCACTCCTGGAGCGCTGTCCATCCCCTGGGGGAGCAGAACTGTGGTGGGAGCCAGCCCAGCCCCAAGGAGCTCCTGGCACAGCCCAGGCCTTCACCTGTGTCACCTTTGCTTGCTCAATGTCCTTCTCCAGGGCATCTCCCGAGACAAA
Source organism: Erpornis zantholeuca (assembly GCA_013400515.1). NCBI lineage: Eukaryota > Metazoa > Chordata > Aves > Passeriformes > Timaliidae > Erpornis > Erpornis zantholeuca. Next base: position 295,664 of record VZTN01015266.1, on the reverse strand, counting down.
GGGTGCAGAGCGTGGCCCCACATCTGCTCCCATGTCCCTCTGTGCTCTGGAAATCGAGTCCCAAAGGGATGCAAATTACAAAAATACAGCCTGGCGGCACCACGTGAATTACCGCCCATTAGCAGTGGTTTTCCCGACCTCTCCTTTTATAGCTCTTTGTTCTGCTGTGTGAAAACAGATTTGTTTATAGGCTTTCAGCGATGATGTTTCTCGGGAAAAATGCTTTTCCTCCAGTTGGGGATTGGTTCCCTCCCCTGGTCAGTAACATCATCACTTGGCACGGAGTCGCTGGACTTGAGCTGGAGCTGTGCTCCGCGGGGCAGTGCAGGAGCTCCAGTGCAGCCACTGCTCGGGCCCTGCTCCTGCAGGGACTCGGGGCACAAGGAGCGACCTGGACCTGATGGAAAGTGATGTTATTGGGGTAAGGGCAGCCTTATGGCTACGCTTTTGTCACTGCTCCGTTCTCCCGTGTCCCTGATGGGGCCGAGGGCTGCCTTGCCACCGAACAGGCAACTTCCAGGCTTGGCATTGAAGGGAGAGACCTCAAAATTGGAGGGGAAAGTTGTGGAGATCAGCCCAGCCCCTTTGTTAGCATAAATCAGCAGCTCCTGCCTGGCCTCCACATTACTTTTGGCCCAATTTTTCCAGAAGAGAAGCTGGAGCTCGGTGCAGCCTCTCCAGCAGCACAGCTCTGGGGAGCAGATGTTTACCATGAGTGACTGCTGCCGATGTTTTTCCTCTTCCCTTCCCACATTCACATTGGAGTCTCTATTTTACAGGAGTTTGTACAGGAAAAAAAAAAAAGCCTCTATTTTTTTTTTTTTATTCTACTCACTTTGGGCAGCTCCTTGGAAATTTGTACATAAAGAACGAAGGGAAGGAGTGCACAGAGCACATCCAGCTGCATCCAGCTGTGTCCTGGCTGCTGCTGCATGGGGGATCTGTGCTGAGGGCTCTGCAGAGCCCCACCGCACTCACTGCAGCCCCCAGGGCATGGTCACACCTGAGTGTTTTACTGTGTGCTGTGGATAATGACAGCAGAGAAGCAGATAAGGTCAGAGAAGCCCAAAACTTGATTATAACGGCTTGATCCCTGCCTCCCTCTCTGCAGGGTAACTGACAGACTTATCCTGTTATCCCTCTGTATTAGAGGGAATTGATGTTTTCCAGCTCCTCTGTGCTGGTCTGTATCTCTTGACCCTCTGAATAATTGCCTTGAAATGCCAGTGCTGGTTTATTTTCCTTTTATGTTTTACTGGAACCGGGGCAATGGCTGTGGAACGGTGCCGTCACTGCCTGATTTCTATCTGAGATGCGTTGGAGTTAGCAGGGGATGAGCCAGCTCGGTGGTGACAGCATTGCCGAGGTGTTTTTCCAAGAAGGAATGGCTCTCCAGGGCAGCAGCAGGAGCCAGGCAGACAGAGGTGTGCCAGTCTGGCCGGGGAGGGAGTGGCGCCCATGGCTCTCAGCTACAGCCTGGCAGTGCCCCCAGCACCCTGTTCCCATCTGACATCCTGCACTGAACATGGATCTCCCTCCTGATCTTGCTCCTCCTAAAACGCCTGGCTGCCTGAAGGGGATGAACTGAGCTTGCCACAAAGCTCTGGGCCTGGGCTTTCAGAGCTTTCCACAGGGCTCTGTGTCCAGCCCTTCTGTCAGACAGCAATTTGCCCTGGCTGGCTGCAGCGTGGGCTGCTCTGGGTGACTCCCAAAGGGTCTGGTTTCCTGCAACTGCCAAATGCTGGTGAATTTGGGGCAGGCAAAACAAGTAACAGGTCCTGGGTGTGCCTGAAACCAAAGCAGGTCCTACCTGGCCTTGGACACTTCCAGGGACGGGGCAGCTACAGCTGCTCTGGACATCGTGTGCCAGGGCCTCCCCACCCTCACAGGGAGGAATTTCTTCCCAATATTCCATCTATCCCTGCCCTCTGGCAGTGGGAAGCCATTCCCCCTAGTCCCATCAATCCATCCCTTGTCCCCAGTCCCTCTCCAGCTCTCCCGGAGTCCCTTCAGGTGCTGGAAGAGGCTCTAAGCTCTCCCTGGAGCTTCTCTTCTCCAGGCCGGACACCCGCAGCAGTGTCCAGAGCTGAGGGGCTCCATCCCCCTGAGCATCCCCGCGCCTTCCTCTGGGGGGATCTGGGAGCCGCCGGGGGCCGGGCCGTGCTGGCCG
>VZTN01015266.1:273235-293366 GCA_013400515.1 Erpornis zantholeuca | reverse complement strand
GGGACCCCCCCCGCTGCCCCGGGGCATCGCCCCGCGCCCCGACCCGCCCGCATCCCGGCCCCGGCGGCTGCCATGGCAACGCCGGGTACCGCGGTTTCCCTTATTCCACCGTTGCCTGGTTACAGCCCCCCGTGCTGGGGAGGATGCCCCGGCGGACCCCACCCGAGACCACCGCGGGTAGAGCCGGAGCACGCCCGGTGCTCCCCAGAATGGCAGAGCTGTGCGGAGCGGGGGGATCCCGGGCAGCGGGGGGATCCCGGGGAGCGGGGGGATCCCTCTCTCGCAGCCCTTGGCAGCGCTGTGGCTCCTGTTGTTCAATATTGTAGTAACACCGTGCGTAAACAGCCAAGCGCCTCATCCCGGGAAGGCGTACGGAGGAAGGGAAGAGTGTGTCTCTCAGGGTGTGTAATTAATGCTTCCAAAGAAACGGATTTTGGAGTCCATGTGGTGGAACTTGGATCTTGCAGGGATATTTCTGTGGGAGGGAAAGTGACAGGTGGTTTGTGTGGATGTGAATAAGCAGCGTGAAGGAGCAGCCTCGCGGGGAAAGCCGTGTGTGGATTAGAAAGGAGCACCCATTTTGGCAAGCCCACAGCGCTCCAAGATGCTGCTGGGTCCCGCTGGGATTTTCAGTCCCGCTGGGTGGTTTTGCTCCCAATTTGAAACAAAGACAAACCCGGAGAATCCCTGCTCATGCACAACTGGACCGTGGTTCCAAGGCGGAGTGAGGTGGAGAGCTGCCAGCGCCAAGTGCCATGGCTGCCAAGCCAGGCCACCTGTTAGAGCGTTTGGGACCGGCTGGAGAATATCCTGTGCCTGCAAGGTGTGAGTCTGCCTGCGCCTTCCTCCCATCAGCCTCACGGCTCACGCTCGCCTGGAAATTTTATCCGCTTAGTCTCAACATACCCGTTCAGGTAAAACATGGTGGGCAGCCACGGCTTTGCCGGGTGTGGAGGACACTCCCTGGCACAGCGAACCAGCAGCTCTGTGCCCAGCTGTTCTGTGTTTGCCTTTCAGGCTGTTTGTGTGTTTGCAAGGTGCAAAGAGGCTGCTGAGCTTTGCAGCTGTTGCATCCCCAAGCGTGGAGAAGGCACTGCTGGCACCGGCAGCACGGAGGTGTCCTGTGCTGTCCTGTCCCACCCGGGGGCTGTGCCACCTGCCTGTCACTCCGCGTGTGGGGCGGTGTTGGTGGGGACAGCAGCCGTGCTGCTGGGGATTGCTGCGTGCCTCGTGCTCGCGGTGGTCGCGGCTGATGGTGACAGCAGAGGAGAGGAGGGAGAAAATGTCCGCTGTGATGTGCTGTGGAGCGTGGCAGTGCTGTGGTACCCAGCACACACGGGAGCCTCAAACAGCTCCTGGCACGCTGCTCTGTCGGGGTGTTCTGGTGCTCCAGGGTGCTCTCAGCACCAGGATCCTCCAGGTGACCCTTCCTTTGTCTCACCTGTGGGGTTCCCCGTGGCTGGTGCCCATGCAGAGCCCGGGTTCATTTAGCTGGTGTGCAGCCAAACAAGGGTGTGCTAGGAGGATGGGACGGTCCAGGCAGGTGCACGGTCAGGTTTACAGCACCTGGTTATCTGTTAATCAAATAAGGAGGGATCAGGAGCAGCAGACTCCTGGTGGGAGGTGGTGTTTACTGCCTGCCAGAGTCCAGGGCTAGCTTCCCTGGCCAGGCAGCCTTTAGCTCAGTAGGGCTTGCACTGGGGGTTTGCCCCAGTGAAGGATTGGCCTGGTTGCCTCATTGGGTGTCATTGGGGGACTGGGGACTGTGCTGAGCCACACACGGCCAGACAGTCTCGGCTGAGGCTCCTTGATGGTTTAGGGTCAGTTCCATGAGGCTGGAAGAAGCCCTGCCGGAGGCAAGTGGGATTCTGGGGTACAGGTAAAGGGATGGTGTGCTCAGAGACACCCCAAACCAGCAAAAGAGACAATTACACCATAATAAAGCCAGGTTTGTGTCTCCCATCCAGTCAGCTTCTGAATAAGCAATGGATTTGGGAAGGGCCGTCCATACCAGAATGGCGAGGGCTGGAAATCTCCTCTCTCATTTAGAAGCACGAGGCACAACAACAGGCACATTAATAGCCAGATTGATGCTGACGTGAAATGGCAGAAGAGCACATCTATGCAGAGCTGGAAATGTCCATTCACACATGCACGCTCCTAAACGCCCCGGGCAGCGGAGCGCTGCTGTCACGGTCTGGGGGGCTTTGCACAGAAACCAGAGATTTTAACTAGGTCTGATCTTCGGGAGATGCCCTGAGGACTCCTGACGGAAGGCGGAGGCTGCCCAGAACTGTGCTGTGATGGCTGAGATTTGACAGGGCAGATCTATGCAAAACAGTGAAAAGGAAAAGGGGACTTGGAGATCCAGCGGCGTTACAAATTCACCTGCCTCGCTCTGGCAGGATTTGCTGCGCTGCAGAGAGCCGAGCCAGGCAGGAGAGGCTGGGTCTGTCTGCCTGGATTTGCCCGCTCCTCTCCCTCACCAGGGCTCCATACACCCCAAGCCAGCAGCGTGGGAATGGCAAGGAGGGATTATCCAGGGGGAAGAGGCTGAGGAGGAGCTGTGGCTGTGCTCTGCATGGAGGGAACTCTGGCTGTGCGCGTGGCAGGGCGGCGGCAGGGCGCTGAATCATCCGGCCAGCTCGCGTGGGTGCGGGTGCCTCCCAGCTCCTGGTGCCAGGGTGGCCCTGCCACTGTCACCCTGCCTTGTTGGTGTCACCGCTGGCTGTGCTGTGCAGGGGGAGCCGACCCTCTGGCAGCCCTGTGTTAGTCCCCCAAGCTGCTCTCACCTACATCCTCCCAGAAAACAGCAAACTCCGTGTACTCCCTCACTCTGTGTCGCTGCTTCCTCCCCATGAACCTCTCACAAATTCCTGCCGCCTCCCCCTACCACCAGCTCTTGCTGTGCAGGTGGGGATGGGGGGCAGATAGCTGCTTTCCCTCATAAAGCAGCAGGTTGAGTTGGGATGGGAGGGAAAGGGAGTTCTGGACGCTGCTGCTCTGCTCCTGTGCCGCTCTGCCTCTCTCCGTGTTTAGCCAGATCTCGCAGTTTTAACAGGAAACCCTCATGTTTTGGTTCAAGTCACAGGCGTTGCCACTGCCCGTGGTGTCCGGGGTGGTGACTCCACACTTTGTATCACCAGCGGGGAGGAAACAGGGAGAGATTTGGGCTGTGGGATGTGGCAGCTGCTGGATTTCCCCTCCTTTCCTGTGCCAAGGCACAGCTGGATTCAGCAGCAGGGAAGGCGGGAGCAGGGAGAACGGCAAACCCTCAGCAGCGCTCGCTCTTCTCACTTTATTTCAGCTTCAGGAAGAAGTGGGTGGGCCAGCTTGGAGCAACCCAAAAAACCTGTGGCTCTTTGCAAGGCATATGCTTCCTTGGAGGAGAGCTGGGCTCGTTTGCACTGCAGAGCGCCGTGTTTGCCTTCGGAGCGGGGACACTGCCAATCCTGGCGGTTCACTCGTGCGGAGATAAGTTCAAGCGCGCGGAAGTGTGTGAATTCTAGGAATTGAGATAGAAAAACAAAGAACATATGTGTGCTGCGTGCTTGGCTCGGCCCAGCAGTGAACTCTGCCGCGCTACGTGCGAGAAGCCAAACGCTGAGCGAAGGGTTGGAGGCGGCGTGTGTGGCTGGGCAGGGCCCAGTGCCACGTGGAGGGGCTCAGAGCAGGGAATAATGTGAAATTCCCTGAGCTTGTTCTTCAGGGAATGCTCCAATAGCAGGGAAATAGCAAATAAACAACAAAAATCTGAGGAATGATTTGTTTGAGAAATACAGGAGCCAATCAATATTGATCATGGCATGAGAGCATGAGCTGTGTCACAGCCCTTGTGCGCACACAGAGCCCTCGTAGGGGTAAAATGACTGAATTTGCAGCCTTGGCGGTGAAAAGATAACGTGGGAGAATGGCATGTGCAGCTCGAAGTGACTGTGTCACCAGCTGTGGGTTCTATGTGCGTGTTTCTAAGACCTGGTAATTACCCCAAAATCTGCGTCTCAGCAAACGAGGAGGTTTGTCTGGGCACGCTCGGGTGCAGCCCCGCGCTGCACAAAGGCACAGCAGCTGCAGCAGAGGGGGATGAAAGCCTCCAGTGTTCGGATAAACACATCGCCTGCGGAATGGCAAATCGTGGGAGGGGAGGGAGGGGTGGGAGGTACCGTGGGATGCCGCTTGTTGTGACGAACAAGGCGGGTTCTGGGAATGTTGGAAGGGCCGGGGCTGCCTCCTCTGTGGGTGCAGTGGGAACTGGCTCCCAAGGGCAGCACTGGGAAAGGCCACGGAGCCAAGCGCTGCTGGGGCCAGTACTGGTGGGCATTGCTGAGCCTGCTGCACGCGTGCCAGTCCCGGGAGCATCCAGCGTGGACCGGGAGAAGGGGCCACGGCAGGGTGACCTCGGTGTCCCGGGGAGCCGGCCTGGGGCAGCTGAGCTGCCTCCCCCGTGGGAGGGATGGAGGGATGGGATGGAGGTGGCCTCGGAATCAGGTCAGGCTCTGGAGGGGCTGAATAGCGGCGCGCCGGGATCCGCCTCCATCAGCGAGCTGAATTCCTGCTGTGTCGAGGGCCCCTTCCTTATCGGCACTAATCCAGCGCGGCAGCTGCAGCAGCTCTGTAGCACTCGGCGCTATCGGGGCCGCGCAGGGCTCCCGATAACCCACCCCTTCCCCTCCCGGGCCAGCAGCGAGCCCGCTCCGTGCTCCCGACCATGTATGGGCACCCAGCCGGGCGCCGGGGCACGGGGGCACTGCCTGGAACCGCTGACACCGGCAGGCAGAGCCAGGGGGACACTGCCTGGCACCGCTGACACCGGCAGGCAGAGCCAGGGGGACACTGCCTGGCACCGCTGACACCGGCAGGCAGAGCCCCGGGGCAGCGCGGGGAGCTGCGGGCACAGAGAGGCCCTCGGAGGAGCCGCATCAGCATCAGCCCGACCCGACCCTCCCGACACGAGGTGTCCCCCGCACGCAGACAGGTTCTGCAGTGCCCTGTGCCAGCTGGCAGGACCGGGAGCAGCTCCCCCCCGTCCCCCGGGAGCCGGAGAAGGGATGCTGGCGGCAGGTTGTGCGTACCGGTGCCCTCCCTTGGCAGAGCAGCGGTGCCGGGTCGGTCCCAGCAGCGAAGGTGCCCATCCCAAATGCAGCTGGGGACGTGTTCCCCCTGCCCGAGCTGTCACAGCCCGGCCACAGCGTCCTTACAGCCGGGCAGGAAGGTCCGAGCTGCGGCCGGGAGTTGCCAGCGAAGGGACAGGGCCAGGCTCTGCTGGCAGGGGACACCGAGATTATTTATGGTCTCTCCTTGCTGCTGCAGGGAGCCCGGAGGGCAAGCGTGTCTTTGAGCTCACGTCCCACCAGGGCCACTGGCCTCATTGCAGGGGTGTAATTGCTATGCTAATTGGGACACATCATCAGCAGGAGCCGGGCCGGGGGCTGATGGCCGGGTGCTGTGCCGTGCCAAGCCGTGCCGTGCTGAGAGGAGCCCTGGGATCCTCTAAACCAATGAAGTTTTAAGAGCAGATGTAGGAAGAGCAAACTAAAATTGTTCTTCTTGCCTCTCCTTCTGTGGTGTCTCTTAAATCTTCCTGAGAAAGTTTTTAATTGAAACACACCACATTAAAAAAATAACCCCAAGTGCAAGTGGAGTCTGTCCTGGTCTAGGAGGCTGGAAATATTCAGCAAACTGGTTAACTTATGCCAACTTCTCCCAAAGACAGAGGGATTTAAGCTTGAGTGTTTTAGCAAATGAGGGTAACTGTAAATTCAGCCTTTTTTTTTTGTCTCTGTGGAGGTTTAGATTGAATATCAGGGAAAGGTTCTTCCCCCAGAGGGTGCTGGGCACTGCCCAGGCTCCCCAGGGAATGGGCACTGCCCCGAGGCTGCCAGAGCTCCAGGAGCGTTTGGGCAGCGCTGCCAGGGATGCCCAGGGTGGGGTTGTTGGGGTGTTGGCCCCATTGCCTGCAGAGCACTGAGATTTATGTCAAGTGGAGATGGTTGAAAATACATCGCAAAGCCCCATAAAAAAAAATCGATCTGGCTACTCAAACCCTTCCCCTCCTGCCTTTGAACTGCTGGGCTGGGCGCAGTGATGGCACAGATATCCTGAGTGTTTCCTTGGACCAGCCTGGCTCCTTCTCCCGTGGCATGGGCTGGCCCTGCCTGCCCACACAGCCGGCCATGGGCTGTCTGTAGTTCCCCCGTTCTCCCTGGCTCTGTCCCAGTGCCCTCCCTGAGGCATCTGGGTGCTGACACTCTCTTCTCCCCTCTCCCACAACAGCCATGGAGGCAGCACTCATCTTCCTGTGCTCCCTGCTGGTGCCAGCGGCCGTGGCAGACGGTAGGTGCCCGGTGCTTCCCACACACAGCTCGGGAAAAGGCTGGGGGACCCTGGGGAACAGCCTCCACACGGATCCAAGGGGAGTGGGGCGTGGGGCAACAGCCCTGGGAGCCCAGAGCCCCAGAGTTTGTGGGGAGCTGCCAGGGCTCAGCCAGGGGTTCACTCACCTCCCACCCCCCTTGTCTGCTCATTTCCAGTGGCCGCCCAGGAGAAGGAGGAGGAGGAGGATCCCTTTAACTATGGTGAGTGAGCATGGCTGAGCGTGGGGGTGTGTGTGCCTTGGGGAGCAGAGCAGCTGCCCCCTTCCCTGAACCCTGAGCCCTGTGTCTCCCCTGCCAGATTACCAGAGCCTGAGGATCGGGGGGCTGGTGTTCGCTGTGGTGCTGTTCGCCGTGGGCATTCTCCTCATACTCAGTAAGTCGGGGACAGGGCACGTGCCAGGCTGGCAGGCAGGGGCAGCAGGGGCTGTTCCCGTGGTGGGGAAGGCCACATCCCATTCCCACTTTGGCCACGCTCACGGAGTTTCTCTCCCCTTGCAGGCAGGAGGTGCAGGTGCAGTTTCAAGCAGAAGCCCAGGTGAGTGAGGGGAGCATGTCCCTTGGAAAGCCTCTCTGCTCCGATCCTCCCGGGCTCCATCCCACAGCTGGCAGAGGGGCTGCACTCTCCGGGGGTCCCTTTGGGGTGCCCAAAGGAGGGGCGGCTCTGTCCGCTCCCAGTGCCCCTTCCTGGCCATCCCACGCTGGGATGGGGCACAGATCCCAGCTGCCCTCACCGTGCTCCTCTCCTTGCAGGGCTCCAGGGGATGAGGAGGCTCAGGCGGAGAACCTGATCACCTCGAACGGTAAGGTCACTGTCCTGCAGTCCCTGTGCCGCTGCCCCCTGTCACAGCCCCCTCCCAGCGCTGGGCAGGCACTGCAAACCCCTCTGCTCTTCCCTCTGCAGCAACAGCGGCACAGAAAGCAGAGAACTGAGCAGGAGCCATGCGGTGAGTCCCAGGCCAGGCTGGCTGGGGGCATCGGGATGGGAGGGACAGCTGGGGACATGTACGGGGGTGACTGCAGGGCTCTGTGGGGCTGGGCACCTCTGCATCCCTGGGAGGGTGTGGGGGTGAGCACTGGTGGGGTCCACAGCAAGGAAACTCACAGTGCTGGCGAGGTCCTGAGTGTCCATAGGGCAGCCCAGCAGGAAAAGGAAGCACCTGTCCGGATTTTCCCTTGTGTTACACTTCCTTTTCTTGTGCTCCTCCGCCCCGGAGTGGTTTTGGTTTTAGGGTGTTCAGAGAACTGGGTGTGAGTCCCTCAGGGTGTCTCGCTCTGAGCTCCCCGACCACCTGGGCTGTGCCGTGGTTTGGAGAGGGGGAAGGCTGGAGCCCGTGCTGGCAGCTTGTGCTGCTGGGGTACAACTCCTGCGTGGGGAAAGCCTGACCCTCTGCTCTGCTCCCCACGCAGACCCAGAGAGCCGAGGACGGACGCCCGGAGCGCAGACGCCCGCGGCCTGCGAGGAAACTGAAACCCCAGCAGCAGGTCCCTCTCAGGAGACGCGGAGCTGCCGTGTCCGTGTGCCCCTCTGTGCTCCAGCACCGGCTCTCTGTTTCCTAACCCGACTAAACTCCGCTCACCGTCCTCTCTGCCTCCCGTGGTGTGCAATGTTGCTGTGAGATGATCATTACCTCTAGGGCTAGTTGTTGCTGATGTTGTAATCGTGACTTTCTCTTCACCTTTCTCGTGCTGTGCGTGTGATTCGGGCTCTGTAGGGCTGGCAGGCGCTGCCCTCTGGGCTGCCCTCCAAGCCTGGGAACAGGGAGTGTGGGCTGTGGGGCAGGGCCCCTCCTTCCCTGCCCAGTGCCAGCAGCACAGCCCCACTGGCTTTGGGCAGGACTTGGGGACCTGCCATGCTTGGGGACCTGCCCAGCCAGTTCAGGGCCACCCATCCCCATTTCAGCAATAACCCCCTGCATGCCCCCAGCCTAAATACAGCCATGGTGGGGGGTCAGTCAGGCAGGGACATCCCAAGGCTCAGCTCTCCTCGCTGGGGTCACTGGGGTGCTGGATTCAAGGCTGAAGGGAGCTCTCCTGCTGGGCACTCCCCGTTTCTGTCCCTGTTTAAACCTCTGGGACGCTGCTCTAAGTGTGAGGCGAGGCCGTGGTGGCAGAGAAGCATGTGAGGTCCCCAGCACGGTGACAAGAGGGTGGCAGCACAGCGCTGACCCCGCTAACCAGCACAAACCAGCTCCTGCCAGTGAGCCAGAGCCGAGTGGGTGACACAGCCTGAGGGCTACAGAGAAACAGATCCTGTCCATGCTTGTCTCCGGCAGGGAAGGGGCAGCAGCGTTTCCTCCTGGCGCTCCCTGCCCCTCCTGGCGCCTTGTCACTCCCTGTGTCACCCGTGGCAGTGCTGTGTGTTGTCCCATGGTGGTTCCGTGTCACCCCCGGTGCCAGCTGTCCCTTCTCCCCGCGGAGCAGCAGCGAGTGGCACTGAGTGACTCTCGGGGCTTTCACACACCTGAGCTTGCACTGACAATGTGCTGAGCCCAAGGCCATCACCACCCTGTGTCCTCTCATGGCTCAGAGGCAAACCTGTCATTTTTGGCCCTTCCCCAAATCCTTGGGCAGACAAAACCTCAGCTGGGGCTGGGGACTGCTTGCTTGGATGGGAGCAGGAGTGGGGGTCCCCAGGGCTGCGCTGAAACACCTCAGGGTGCCATCCCCACCCCGGGCAGGGGGTCTTGTCCTCCAGGATGGCTTTGAGAGGGGTTTCTGCTGTGTCCATCGCACTGTGGTGGCCCTGCTTCCAGCGTGGGCTGTGTGCCTGCATGCTTGGCATCACTTGGTGGCACCGGGAAGCTCTGTCCCATCTGTGCCAGGCAGGGGGGCCGTGTCTCTCGTGTTGTGTCCCTTCCCTCCATCCTGGCTGTCTCAGAGAGCTCCCGTGCAGAGCAGACCCCCGGCCCGGCCCCGTGTGTCCTGTCGGAGTGCCCATGCTGTCCCTAGTGTGCCGTCGGTGTTGCCACGAAACAAAGAGCTCCCTGTGGTGTGTGAAATGGCCAAACCCTGACTGTTGTAAAATAAACTGAGCTATTGTGTCTCCTTTTAAATAGGCGAGTGTGCTGCTGTGCTGGAGGGCTGGTGTGTTCTGTGCTGTGACCTAAGGGGAAAGGAATAAAATATCGTTTCTATCGGTGCCTGCCTGCGTTGTCTCGAGGGCCGTGTGGCGTTCCCAGGGCAGCCTGGCAGCTTCCCACGCCGTCCCATTGTGGCCTGGCTGGGGCCATGGGAGCAGGGGCAGCGCCCTGGGCAGCACAGCCGCGCTTTGTGCCGGCCCAGCCCCGTCCTGCTCCCTTCTGCAGCTCAGCAAGGGCCGGAGCCCTTGGGAAAGGAGAGAAAGGAGCGCGGGGGCGCGGCCATGGACAGACCCTTTTGTCCCTCGGCTTTTTGGGAGCCTCTGTGTCGGGCCACTGGCGCGCCGGTCCGGCGGATAGTGAGCGCTGCCAGGGCACGGTGACAGCAGTGCCACTGTGACGGCCCCACTCAGCACCCTCCCGGGGCTTGGCTGCACCCCGTGGCACCGGAGCCGGGCTGCTGCGGGCTCCGGGTGTCTGCGCTCCTCAGCCCTGCCAAGGGGAGCGTCCCTCGGGCCCCGTTCCCCCCCGGCCACCCCGGCGTTAATCGGCTTGGGCGCGTGACTCCCGCTCGCTGATGGCCAGATTAGAGCAAACTGGATTGCACAGCCCTGCTGGCGGCTGGCCCCGCCGGGCCCGGGGCTGGCACTGCCCGGGGAGGGGCACAGCATCCCGGTGCCCACCGCCGGCAGGGATGAGCCACGGACATGGCCGTGCCGGGGTGCTGCTGGGCCCCGGGATGGCACCACGGAGGTGCTGGCCCGGCGAGGGACACCCTCGGTGCCAGGCTGGGAGGATGGGGCGTGCTGCCCGCTCCTCTCCGGCAAAAGGCAGTCACAGCCTGTATCGGAGCCCATCCCTCGGCTCGTCACCGCCGCAGGAGGTGAAGCCCAGCAGGGCTGACAATGGGAAGGGGAGGGAGGGCTGGGACAAGGACACGCAGCTCGGGGTGCCCAGCCCTCCCCACCGGCTGGCACTGTGGGTGCTGCCCCTGCCCTCCCCTCCCTTTTTCCCAAAGGCGGGCGGGAGCCCTGTGCCTCCCCTCGTGACTGCGATAAACATTACACCGAGGCCATTAATGTTTAATGAGGTTTGTCTCCCAATTAATGCGCGTTCCCGTGGGTGCCCACTCGCAGAGCCAGGCACCCGCCGGACGAGACGCCGAGGCCATGGGTGACGGTAAGGACAGACACCTCCACGGGGACATCTCCGTGCCAGGAGAAGGGCTGGTCCCTCCCACCATGGCGAAGCGCCCGATGAGGATTTGGGGTGGGGGGACGTGGGGATGGATCCTCAGAGCTCCTGTGGCACATCGGTGCCAGCTGGTGTTTGGCATCCTGGGGTGATTTCTCCTTCCAAGCTGCTCCCAGCAGAGGGATGTGCAGTCAGGTAAGGTGGCTGACACAGTGATGAGCTCACTGGTGTGGTGGGGGCTTGTTGGGGTGCATCTGGTGTGAGCTATGAGCCTGAGAGGTTGTTTGGTCCCGTGCACTGCGGGAGCAGAGCCATGGATGGAGTCCTGCGGGCAGTGGCACTTCCCGAGGGCAGTGGGGCCAGGGCCCTGGCTGCAGCTTCACCTGCAGCTCAAAGGCTCCTGAGCATCCTGCAGATGCAGCCTGCAAGTGCATCCCGTGAGTTTGCCAAGGACGTTAAACCTCCTGGGGTGAGACCCAGGAGTTTCCTGGCTCAGCTGCGTGCCGAGGAAGTCACAGCACTCTGCAGTCCTCGTTCCTGCTCTCTCCCACCTCCACATTGTGAGGAGTGGCTCTCACTGGGGTTTCTCCTCTTTTCCAGAGCAAGTGCCCGAGCAGGGCCTGGACAGGTTCAGCTACGGTGAGTGCATGCCCCGGGCAGCCTGGGGGCTGTGGGCAGGGGGACAGGCACCCCCTGCCACTGTGTCCTGGGCTCTGTGCTGCGGGCTCAGCCCCACAGGGGCTGGGCTGACACCTCCTGGCTCTTCTCCTCTCTCCTCCCCAGACTATGACACCATCCGCAACGGGGGGCTGATCTTCGCCGTCGTGGCTTTTGTGATCGGGCTCCTCATCATCCTCAGTAAGTGCCTGGGTGTGCTGGATACCCCTCGGCTCTGCTCCCTTCTCTGCTCGGCCCCCTGCTCTGGCCGGGAGGGGGCTGGGGAAACCAAGCCTGCCCCACAGCACCAGGGGTGGGCACAGCCTGCCCCCAGGGCTGCCTGGGAACTTTCCATGCAGGCACGCTCCCAGCAGAGAGCGAGTTGGGAGGGAGACCACGTAAATATTTAGTGTTTCCCTGCCAGCACCAAGGCTTCGGAGGGAAGGTCACTCATTAAAAATAGCAGACAAAACTCTGACATTTCCAGAGAGAGGAACCAGCCTTCCCAGAGCCCTGGGACCTCAGCAGCTCCCAGAGTGACCCAGTGTTGAGTGTGCAGGGCACCCTGTGACCCTGCCCGTGTGTTCTGGCACTGCTCCGTGCCGGCACCACTCCGTACGGGGTGGCCGCGGTGTCACAGCTGCTGCGAGGATGGCGCCCTCTAATTTTAGGGAGATAAACATGAAAACCAACAGCATTGTCACTCACGGGACAGCTCGAGCAGGAGCCTGTGGCTGGGCAGTGCCAGGGGTGGGTGTGATGGGGTGGAGGGGGAGGCTCAGCTTCAGTCGCTCCTCTCGCCCCTAGGCCAGCGGTTCCACTGCGGAGGGAGGAAGAAGAGAAGGTGGGTATTGCACGCTTTTCATCGTCCCTCATCCCTCCTGCCTGTTCCAGTCCTGCCAGCTGACAGGGCCAGGGTTCAGCCCATGTGTAACACTTCTCCCCTCGTGTTTTTCTCCACAGACAAGGGAACGAGGAAGAGCTGTAGGTGCAGGTAGGAGGCTCCGCTGGCAGCCAGGCTCCCTGTGCTGGGCAGCGATGCTTTGGGGTACTCGTGCTTCAGGAAAGTACTTCTGGGGGGCTTGTCCCGGGAGGAGAGGGGCTGGGACACGCTGGCCACGTCACCCTCCCTCTCTTCGGTTCCAGAGCTGCGATGCTGCCATGGAAGCAGAGCTCCAGCTGAAGCCCAGGAGTCCTGGCCAGTGGCCACCCCTCACCCCGCTCCAGTGGATCCATTACCCCGCAAGGCCAGAACGCAAATTACCCTCGTGCTTCCCCCTCTCTTAGACCCAGCAAGAGTTTCTTGGCTAATAAAGTTCAAGCTCCGAGAGGTTAAACTTCGTGCCCGAGGCGTTTGAATCGCCCACTCTCCTGGCCCGGCGCCAATCACTTTTCTGTCCTGCAGGCGTTTTCCACCACAGACCCAGCAAAGTTTCCCTCTGGGCACGGAGCAGCCAGCCGCCTCCGCCCTGGCTCTGCTCCGGATGTTTCCTCTCCCAGCTGCGGGTCCTGGATCCCGCGGCACTCGCCTTTCCCTCGGGATGCCGAGGCAGGGGCTGGCAGCACTGCGGGGCTGTTTGTGTGCTCGTGTCTGGCTGGCATGGGGTTCATTCTGTCCCTGGCAGCCCTCGCTGGGCTGTGCGTTGGGAGCTGGGAAGGTGCTGGTAACACCCCGGTTCTGGCTCCTGCTGCTCCCACAGCAGCAGTGCTGTCCCCTCAACATCCCCCCGTGGGCAGGATCCTGGCAGGGGACACGGCCAGGACAGCCCCAAACTGACCGAAGGGATATTCCAGACCAGCTGACACCTGCTCAGGTAGAGAAGAAAAGAGAAAGGAGGAGAAAGGGGAGTGTTCGTGAGTTACAACATTTGCCCTGCGGAGCGATCCCGACTTCCCGGGAAGGGGCTGGACATCACCTGCGGACGGCAAGTGGAGAATTTCAGTCTTCTGGGTTTCTGCATTTTCCGTTTCTGTGCTCACACTCCCTCTGCTTTCACTTTATAAACTGCCTTTATCTTGACCCACGCGTTTGGGGGATTTTCCCTCTTTTTAATCTCTCTGTGCCCTGCTGGGGAGGGGAGTGGTGAAGTAGCTCAGTGGGCAGCTGGTGTCCAGCCAAGGTCAACCCAGCACAGCACCACAGAGCGTGATCCAGGCGTCCTTCTCGGTCGGGAACGGGGCTGGGATGAAGCACGGAGCTCTGTGTGAGCTCTCGGTCTCTCTCAGCTTCAGATCCAGCCAGAAACGCCTCTTTCCAAAAAAAAAAAAAAAAAAGCAAAACTCTCCCGCAATTGGGCAGTGAGTGAGGAGGGAGGTTCGTTCTGTGTGCCGAGAGCTGGCCCGACACAGACACCTAGTGACGGGAGGGCAGGGCTGCCTGTCCCCCACCGCTGCCCCCTGAACCTTCACCCCTTCCCCTGCAGGCCTGCGGCAAAGGAGGCCTTGGGGCACCCCAAACAAGCAGAGGAGGCAGTCAGGGAAGGATGCTCACTCTCACACTTGTAAATCCAGGGTGTGTTTGACCAGGGAATGGTTTGGGTGAGAAATCCCAACTCGGGGGCTTTTCTCCTCTCACCTGAATCCTTGTTCACGTGTGCAAGGGGCTGCCTTCAGGGACCCCCACCATCCCAGCACAAGAGGGATGGAGAAAGCAACTCCCTGGGTCCGTTTGGGCTTCAATCGAGGTCAGACATTGACAGAAAAATAGGATTAGCTGGGGGAAGGTTATTAGGCAAAATCCGTGCAATTTGTCTAATCTGAGGTGCTTATTTAACAGAGTAAGGAGATTATTTTGGAGTATAATTTTGACTTGACACTGACCCACTAATAAAGACTCATTGCAGCTTTGCACAGCTCCAACAGGGACCCAAGTCCTTTGACTGAGGGAGAAAATGGTTAATGCTTGAGCTCAATGGTCTTAGAGGTGTTTTTCAAACGAAATGATCCTGAGATTCTGTGATGTTTAACAGCACAGAGGGTTTGGTCACAGCAGAATTGCCTTGCCCTCACCTCACTGAGTGTGGTGGGGTTGTGTCCCCAACAGCAGGAGCTGAAGGTCCCGGCAGGCAGGAAGGCAGCGGGTGTGAAACATCCTCAGCAGGGCCTCACACCCCTGAGCCCCAGGACTCCCCTCCTTCCCGGCTCCCGAGCGTGCCAGGGCTGCAGCCGTGCCCTTCAGCTCCCCGTGGGCCCCGCAGACAGAACCCCCGCGGCTCTGGGGATTACGGGGAGCGAAAAGCCGTGTCTGGCTCCCGCGCAGGATCTCTGTCTCGGCACCAGATGGCATTAATGGCATTATTCTGCACGGCCTGGGGACAGTGCCCACACCTGCACGGCTCCACACCTCAGCCCGGGGTGAGCCAGGGCAGGGCACAACCCAGCACCCAAACCCTGGCACTGGGTGTGACATTTGGAGGGCAGGGTCTCATCAGAGCTCGACGGTGAGCAGCCCAGCTCCGTGCTCCTCCAGGAAGGAGCTGGGGAATCTGGGAACCAGGAACAGAGGGAAGTAAATGTGATCCCCCTGTGCTTGGGTAGGGGGGCTGCCAGTAGCTCTCCACACCTCCACAGTCATTTGTTTTGGACGTTGAGCCCTGGAGCTTTGGGAGAGGAAAAGGCCACCGTGTCTCCTTCCTCCAGAGGGTCCTGCTCTGCCCAGGGTGAGTCACTGTCCCCATCGGAGGGTGTCCCATGGACTAGCCCAGCCCCTCAGCCCTCTCCTTGTGCTCCTTGTGCTCCGTAGCCTTGGCTAGGAGGCGTTTGCCTTCTCCCCTGAACCAGGCAATCTCGGAGGATTTCTCTCACAGCCCCTTGAGCCATTAATCTTCTCAAAGTAAATCTTTTCTGCGGCACAAAGGGGATTGGGTGAATAATACAGTGGACAACTGGAGTGCCCTTTTCCTCTGGGAAGGCTTCCAGATCCAAACAGCTTCCCCTCGGCACTGGTTATTCCTTGTTTGCTTCACAGGTCTCTGGATGGACAGGTACAAGGGAGAGGGGCTCTGCCCAGCTATGGCTTGGCCTGTCCCTGTGCTTCATCCCTGAGTGAATGTGAGGAGATGAAGCAGCGGGGCCAGAACTGGAGGAGCAGCAGCCAGGGACGAGCTGCCAGCACTGCTCCATGATGCCAGGGATGCATTTCGCCCATGAGGAAACACAAATGCAAAATGTCTCCTCATTAGTTTAAAGAGGAGAGCAGCAAATGGTGACTCAGGGAGCCAGAGAGGAAGGCTGGAGAGCGGAGAGATGGGCCGGGCTGGCGGGGAGCCAGCCACGCGCCTCGGCCTCCCTTTGTTCTGCTCCCGAAAAGGCAGCGCATCCAGCAGCAGCCGCACCTCTGCCAAAACAGCAGCGCTCCACGGGCTGGAATTATCCTCCAGCCCCAGGAAATGACATTCCAGCCCCCATTTCCGTGCTGCGTGCGCCCCAAAGCACAGGCGATTAGGGAATAACTGCTCACGTGAAGATGGCCAGGGGCAGCAGTCGTGTGGGAGAGCAGCCCAGGGATGGACAGGCTGGGTCCTCCCAGTGGGATTTACAGTGGGATGTGGCTGCAAGCAAAGCAGGGTCCCCATGAACCAGTCCGTGTGTCTCAGGGCCGTGCTTTGGAATCACAGAGGTTGGAAAACCCCTCTAAGACCATCGAAGTCCAGTAAGCAACGCTGCCAAGGCCAGGCCTAAACCATGTCCCCAGGGGTCACATCTGTCTTTTAAATCCCTGTGTTAAATCCCTCCGCCGCTGTCCTGGGCAGCCTGTTTAGCCCCTGGAGCGTGCTCAAACTGTGCGGAGCCTCTGGAGCTGGCGAGGACAGGGACCCCGCTCTCCTGCCCGCACGGGGCTCCCCTCGGCGGAGCCCCCTCGCCCCTGTCCCCGCTCGCCCGCTCCCCCGGTCCTCGCTCAGCAATGGAGCGACACTAGAGGGAACCAAATCCCAGCTTCTTGTCGGGAAAGCGGCTTTTCCTTGGGAAGCTGAGCATCCCGGCTGCCCGGCAAGGAATTCCGGCTCTGGGCACAGGGGACACGGAGCCCTTCGCAGAGAACAAAACCACAGGGTGGTTTGGGCTGGAAGTTTAAAACTGTTCCTCCTTTTCGTGTCATTGCCTGCCCACAGTCCCCAGTGCCAGGAGACTCAGCTGTTCCTGTAGTGCAGGACCCAAGGGGCTCGAGTAGGATGTCATTTTTGGGTACATTGACCTGCTGGCACCCGTTTGTCCAGGGGTTTTCCAGCCCTTTAGGGGGGCACAAGCCCCTCGTCCCCTCCAGGGCGTTCATCCTGTCACCACTCCGTGTGGCAGCCGCTTGCTCCCCTCTGCCACTGAGGAAACTGAGGCACAGAGCGGGGGGTTTACAGCCACAGGCAAGGTGGGATCCTTCCCCCCTCAGCACGCTCAGAGCCAGCCTTGGGGTTGGGGGCAACTGGGGAGGAGGGGCACGGGCACCCAGGACAGGTTTTGCTGGGGTGAATCCGCCCCGGGCATGCCCAGCACTTTTCCACGCAGGTGTACGCAGTGATTATCCCAACTGAAAGCCATGGTGCAATCTCCTGCCCACCGCGTTACCCCTGCGCCTGGGCTGGCGGCGGCCGTGCGGGTCACCGCTCGTGTCTTTGTCCCCGTGGGACAGGGAGGGCTCGCAGCGGGCTGGCCCTGCTCGCCGCAGAGGTGCCGCCAGGGTAAGTTGGCGATGCGTGGGAAGCGCTTCGTGGCAATCGGCTCGCGGAGTTAAGTAGCCCTGTTGTTTTAATGACTGCTTCCTGCGGAGATTTGTCTGCGAGGGCGGCCGAGGGCGCGGGCTGGGGCCCGGCGGGAGGTGAGGTGTGTCCCGGCCGGGGGATGCCGGGGGCAGCGCAGGGCACAGCCTGCGGCTGACCCCGGGAGCTCTGCGGGTGCTCTCGGGACTCTCCTCCGCCATGGTTTTCCTCAGCGTCCCTCTGTGTGCCTGCAAGGGGACTGGGGGTTTTGTGTATTAGTGGAAAAATTGTCTTTAGGGGGAAATAACTTCCTGGCTAACGGGGTGTATGAGCACAGGGCACTGCTGTAACACGCAGAGCTCCGGGGGAGCCTGGAGCTGAGTGTAATTCTCCCCAGAGGTGGAACGAATGCCGGAGAAGGGGGAGATTTACGGGTGTGGCTGTTTCTGAAGGGCTGGCTTCATCAGAGGCAGCAAGACCCCCACTGTGCAATTTTGTCTGTGGTGAAGCACAGAGGGTTCCCGGAGCCTGTTGGGGCTCAGAGCTGTGCGTGGGCATGCATTGCTCTGTAATTTCTCCAGTGTCTTGTGCAGAGTTTGGGCCAGGGAATTAATTCCTCAGTATGAGCTTCACCTTTGAGCTGTGCAGCTGGGCTGGCTGCTGGCTCTGGCAGGCTGCTGGCTGCCTGTGAGCAGGGCAGTGGCTACAGGGAGCGTGAGATGGGCTTCTCCCCACGAGTCACTGCTGGCCTGGCTTCCCGCGAGCCGCCTGTGCTGCCAAAGCGCAGGTCAGCGCTGCCCAAATAATTACTGTGGAGATTTCCTGCCTCTCCTCATCGCAGCCACACAAAGCACGCGGTGCAGTTGTGGTTGTTAGCAGGACACCAGCTTTCCAGGCTGAACGCGCGCACAAGGGCGGCACACAAACGCTTCCTATGCGCATCCAAACGCGGAGCTGTGGAGAGGCTGATGTCCCCGAAGGGTGGCTGGCTGCTGGGCAGGAGCTGAGCCCCAGGTGTGGGCTGGCAGGAGCTCCTGCTCCGGGAGCTCTGGCTGCCTGCCCGGCGCTGCCAGCCCCGCACGTGCGCCAGGGCTCAGCGAGCTGGCAAAGGGCCTGGGCTGAGCGAGCGTGGAGGAGTAAACGGGGCCGTAGTGAATGGCACAGGCGGCTCAAGGACTCGCCAGGGCTCCCCAAGTGTGACCCAGGCTGGGCACTTGCCCTGCCAGCCTTAAGTTTTGACTCTGGTGCTGCTTCCTGCCTTGACACCAGCTCCTGTCCTGGCGGAAGGAGGCCTTGGTGGGGGAGGTCAGTGTGCTGGGCTGGTTCTCTGAGCTGGGGATGGTGAGGAAACTCACGGGAGCTGCTGAACAGCCAAGGGAGCTAAAAATGAACGGGTGAGCAGCATTTACTCCCCCTGCTCACATGCCTCACGGAGCTCTGTGGGGCCCCGTGGGTGCCGTGCCGGCAAGTGCCCGGCCAGCCCACGCAGCCCCGTTTCATTCACCCCCAAGCGTAGGAGGGTACCAATCACACCTGAGTGTGATGTGTTGTGTGCTGGTTTGCAGAGTGCTGTAGCAGGTTCTGGGGCTGGCAGCTCACTGGCAGCAGGCTGGGCTGTGCCGTGCTGCCATCCTGCAGCAGCTGCTGGGGAGGGAAGGGGGCAGATGCCTGGCATGTGGCTGGGGCTCCCCAGAGCCCGGGCTTTGCTGGTTGCCTGGGTATGGGCCTGCATACCAATTTCCCTGCGAAGTGTCAGCGAACATCTGTACGGCGACGTAGGTGGCGATTGAAATGCGCCTCGGTTCCTGGAGGGACGTGTGGGCACCGCGTGCGCATCAGCTGCTGCCTCGCCGCCTCTCGGGACGCCGGTGGCACGGCCAGGGGTGCGAGCGTGGGGCTGGCGAGCGGCACGTGCCCGCGTGGGAGGGCTGGGACACCCACGCGCCGTGACAGAGCCGCTGAGGTGGCCTGGGAACGGGCTGGGGAGGGGGTGGTGACAGCGCTACCGAGCTCGGCAGCACCGAGGAAGAGGAAGCACATCCTTGGAGAGGAGGAGGAGGAGGGAAGGCTGTGGTGTGTCAGACCTGCACAGCACGGGCACAGCGTTTGCCCCTGTTTCTGCTGTTGGCACTGAGGGCTGGGCAGAGGTTAGGTGGCAGTGGCCTCCCTAAAATGACAGCGTCTCTGGTGTGAGTGGCCTGGAACGGGGAGGGGACAGGGGACATAGGGTGGGCATGGAGGACCCTGAGTCATGGCAGCTTCGCCGTGTCCCCCCTCTGAAATGGAAACCTCTCACCCACGGGTACCCCCTCGGTGAGCTCTTCAGGGGACTTCTATTTGAGAAGGCTTGCAGTGAATCCTCGAGGGCTGGAAATGGCCAAGGGGCTGTTGTTTTCCCAATTTCCGTGACGATAGTTGCGTTTTCAATTAAATCTAAACAGCGCTTTTTAAAAAATCCAAACGTAATGTTTTTCCTGCTGGTTGTTTTGTTTGAAATCTGAATGCTTTAATCTTTCTTTCTGTTTATTTTCCAACAAATTGGGCTTGTAAAGGCTGTTTTGGAAAGCAAAGAAAACCTGCTATAATCACTTCAAGAAAAGACACTCTGAATGCTCTAACGGTCCAGACAAATTGGCTTTGGTGTGACTAAATCTTGGGGAGTACAAGCCTGGGCTTGAGCTAAGCCTTGGATAAATACACCCCAAAGTAAAGCATTAGCTGGTATTTGTTTGTTATTTGCTGGCTGGAGGGATGAATGTGTAATGAATCTGCTGGCCCTGTCTTGCTGGTGTCCCTCTCATGGGAGCAGCACGGGCTGCTGGAACCCTGATCTCCCATCCTCAGAAGTGTCTAAAGCCAGCTTGGACAAGGCTCGGAGCAACCTGGTCTAGTGCAAAGTGTCCCTATGGTCTGTAAGGTCCCTTCCAACTCAAACCATTGCATTATTTTTGTCCCCCGGATGTTGGGAGAGCTTGCGGGAGGCCCGGGGAGCGGGAGAAGTACCAGCCGCGAGTTCCGGGCGGCCCAGCCGCGCTGCTGCACCCGCGGCCAGGACAGGGCTCACCCGGGACAAGGCACGGCGGTGCCGCTTTGCCGGGCTGGGAGCCGCACCGGGGCCGATGGGCCGGGGGGGAGCGCA
>VZTN01015266.1:238710-272630 GCA_013400515.1 Erpornis zantholeuca | reverse complement strand
CCGGGACCCCGCACCGACGGGCGCAGCATCCTCCGGCGGGGCCGCGCCGGGACCCAGCGCTCCGCGTCCCCGGAGCACTTCTCAGTCTAATCCCGTCAGCAGGCGAAGCCCAGCGATGCCTTAAAATTCGCATCCTTCCCCCTAGGAATGCTGTGTGAAGTGTAACCCAACGGCTTGACACCAATCAGATTATAGATAAATCATATATGTGTGGGGGGGATGGGGAGAATCATGGAACAAGCGTGTCAAGGAGACACACGCTGGAAGATTACCGATTAATTTAAAGTTGGGCATTAAGTGAATGCTGCCCACATCCAGCGAGGTGATACTCTAACCGAGCCTCTGCTCTAGATGCAATTAAAGAGAGGCAGGAGCTGCGTGGAGCACGGGCACTTAAATCCCACTGCGTTTGTTACAACAATCGATCCATGTTACATAAAGGAATTGCCCATTTCCGGATCTGCGGGAATTTTTAATTATGTTTCTATAATAAATTACCTCCTTGCCCATGACCCGACCTGCGGATGCGGTGCTGGAAGCGCCCACCTCTTGGAAAATTGTCTGCTCGGAGGATGTAAAATGACATTTGCCCTAATTATCGTCTCTGACATTTGAGAACAGCAAGGGGGAAATTTTAGGAAATGAGGAAAGTGAAAGAAAGGGGACGGAGCTGCTTCCTTGCATGAGACCTCTCTTGCTGCCCATTACATTACCCTGTTAGCTGAATGTTAATCCAATGAAAAATATTTACTGAGGTTTAATAGGGCATCCTGTCCGGTTGTGCGGTGATGATCAATTATTCCATCAATTATTAATTATGGAAAACCTGTTTTATTCGAGCTGGGGTGAAGCTGCTTTTGGGAGCTTTACCCAAAATTGCTATTGTGCTTCAGCTCTGCTGAGCTGAACGTGCCAAAGCGTCTGCTTTGCTTACATTTGCATTTTTTACTGTGCTAAAAGGAAAAAACAAACCTGGAAACAAATAACCGTCAAGGATGCCATGATTCCTTTCGACCCCCAATAGTCAAAATAATAAAGAGCTGAACCGGTTTATTGCTTTTTGCATCTTTTCAGCCCTAGCTTCTTGGAAAAGGGATCTCTTCCCACAGAGCTATCTCTTCGGAGAGGAGCAAATTAAAAGCCTCCATTAGCACAACTCCTCGTGGCCTCATTTTACATTTTATTTCTTAAAAAAAAAAAAAAAAAAGATCTTCAGCATCAAACAGTCCTGGTGATGCAAAGTGTTAATGTGAAGCGGTTCCAGAGAGAGGACAGCAATACAATGGAAGTTTCATTAGAATAATAGGATAAAAAAATGAATTGCTTAATGCATGATAAACCTTTCAGATACTTAATATTTCTGGGCATCGAAGCACATCCTTTTAACGTGCTCCTGCTGTAGAACAAGAGCTCAAGTAGAAACCGAAAGCAGATAAACATTTGATCCAAGGGACCCCTGAAGTTTAGAAATCCCTTGATGGGCTGTAGCTGTTATTTCTGCCCCTGTTTATGAAATAAACAGAAATAGGTGGTTGGCAAGCGGAGAGTTGAGCAGCAAGATGGTCTGGCAGTGCGAGGGAGAGCAGCCAGGCAGAGGGGAGGCGAGTGGTGTGATGAGGAACGGACTGGTCACAACTGAGAGGCTGGGAGCCAGGGAAGCGTTTCCCTGCGTGATGCTGCTGGATGGCTCTGCTGCCTGATTTATATTGGCATTATATTTACATGATGTTCCCGCGCTGGGCGCAGCGAACGGTGCAGCTCGCGGTTTCTAATCTCTCCCATCTCGGCCCCCCAGTGTGGCACAGCGCTCGTTTGTCTCTGAAATGAAACATGGAAACCTCATTAAATGCACGGAGGAGAAGCCTGCAGTGCTCAGCTCCTCGCCGTGCCCGGCGCTTGTTTATCCTGCCAAAATTTCCCAGCACCAGGAGCCACCATGGCGGCTCACCCGGAGCCTTTACCTGCGCGGGCTTTGGGCTGCTCCTGCCTTTGGACGGGGAATGGATAAAGGCAACCCTGATGTTCCTGGGTGTTTGTCCTCTGGAGGAAGAGGCTGTGCCTTGTGCGAGGGGCGAGTGCCAGGGATGTGCTGTGGAACAGCCCTTTCTGGAGCTGGGGGCTGCCTGGGAGCTTGGAGCATGGCTTAGGGCAGCCGTGGCTCCAGCACCTCGGTGTTGGGGTGCCAGGATCTCTTCCCCCATGGCCCCGTGCTGGGGGGATGGACGGGCAGCGCTCCATCCTTCTCCGGAGCAGCTGGCGAGCCGAGGGCAAGGATAAAGCTGGAAGTCTTTGTGGCAGGAATTCTGACATGGCAGCACGCGAGGCTGAGCCGTGCCTCGGGTGACATGGAGGCATCTCGCAGCCAGGCAGGCAGCACGTTAATAGGTGCGACTTCCACGGTGGGCACGAAGGAGGAAGGCGCTCGGTCGTTGCAGTCGTTGCGGTGCTGCTGTTCGGGGAGGATGTGCGCTGGCAGCTCTGGGTGCAGAGCCTTCCTCGCCTTTGAAATCTCGGTTGTGGCCGGCTCTCCGTCTTTACATAACCATGGGGTTGGGAGCTGCCCTCTCCCTGCTCGTGGATCCTGCAGAAATACCCCCCACCACACACAGGCTGCGTGTTGCCGCCATCATCCGCCAGCAGAGCTCTACCAAACGTTTAGGAATTCCATTTCCAGGCTCATGTTCCTGCCTGCTCCCAGCTGCACTTGGGAAGGGCTGCGGCGGCTCCTGGCCCTGAGAGGGGAGCGAGCACGGCTTGGAGGGGACGGGGAAGAGGTGAGGAGCTGGCAGAGCTCGCCCTGATGTGTTCTTCTGTTGTCTGCATGGTGGAAATCCTGGTCTCCACCTTGCAAAGCCACCGAGTGGGTTGTGATGCATTGGGAGAGTGGCCTGGCCATTGTGGAGGGAGCCCAAGGCCAGGCGTGCGTGGCCGCTGGTGTGTCCCCTTGCCCACCCCTCGTGCCCGCTCGTTTGGCCTCCCTGGGGACACAGGGCTGTCTCTCTGGCTGGGTAACGTCACCAGATGTCCCCTTGGGACTCAGCTGCAGCTCCCCAGGCGTTGTGTTCAGCATGGCCAAGGCGTGGAGGTGGCTGTGGAAGGGGAGGGAGAGGCCCTTGCTTGTGGTCTCTGGGCTCGTTCCTCGCCCCCAGAGCTGAGGGTCCCCAGGCTGGGGAGGTGGGGCAGGGCTGGGGGATGTCCAGCTCTAGGTGGATGGCATGGTCAGGCTGGTACCTCTCACAGGCTGCCACGGGAGGTTCAGGAAGCAGAAATCCAGCCATGGGAGCTTTTTTTTCCCAGGCAAGGGTTACAGCCTCAGCCTGGGTGCTGTCGTAATCGCTGGAGGTGGTTCAGGCCTTAATTTCCATGCAGATGCATTAAGGAGCAGGCGCTTGGAGCATGTTTGAGCCGTGCCCTTACCACGGAGGACCAGAGGCAGGTTCTCCTTTGCTCCCTCTTTGCTTTGTTAAGTCGGGAAGGACTGCGGTGCTCGAGCCAGAGGCTCTGTGCTGCCAGGGCGGGACTCCTGTGGCAGCCAAATTGCAGTGCCAGGCAGGGAAGATGCTGTGGCAGGTACCTGCCATCACCGCTGCTGTGCTGGGCATCAGCTGAACGCCCCAGGCCCTGCTTGGCATTTCCTGACACGACTTCCACCTCCCTGAGACCTCTCCCTGAGGGGCACAACGCGTGGGAGTCACGGCTTTAACCCTTGGGGCTGGGCAGCCACGGTGGGGAGGTGACATCCCGGGAGGATGTGCTGCTCCCCCAGGCACCTCCGAGCTCCCCTTGGAAGGGACCAGCCATGGCTGCTTCCCTCCTCATCCCTTCCGTGGTGCTTGGAAATGCCACTTCTCGCTCCATCAACTCCAAGGTCACTCCCTTGGTTGGCACCAAGGCTGTTAGAGGTGTCCTGGAGATGAGGGCTTGGAGGGAGCTCCAGCGTTCCGAACGTGCAGTTGGTGTGCGATGGAATTGCCCTTCTCTCTTCAGCTCTGAGGGACGATGGGGACTTGTCACCTACCTGTAATTCTGAGCCCGGTGCGTGCCAAGCTTTGGTTTGCTTTCTCCTTGAACAGGGCAGGTGTCAAACACCCTTAATGAGGATAATAAATGAGCTGCGAGGTGGCCATTAGCCTGCTGCTCTGCACAGCGTCCCTGCAGCCTGGCTCAGCTGGGGGCTGGAGAAGCCCTGGTGGCCCCTCCAGCCCCTTTGGAGCCCCACGGGTGGGGTTTTTCCTGGGACAGCTTCTCACCAGCCTTGGGGGAGGGCTGGGGTGGGCACCGGGGCGGTCACACCACCGGGATCAGGAAAGGCGTCTCAGGAGAGCTGCTGCCAGTGGGGTAATGTGAACTCCAGTCTAGGTGCTGCCCAGGGGATGGCATGAACCCCCCTGAAACACAAATCCTTCAGCCTTTTCCCTGCTCTGTCAGGATTCCACCCAGCTAAAGGACCGTGCTCAGCTCTGAGGGACTTGCTGTGTTTGGGTGGGCTCGGGGCTGGCTGTGAGGTCCAAGCAGCAGCTGGCCAGCACAGGTGATGGATGTGCATGGAGAGCAGGAAAAGCCTCTTATCTCAGGAGGAAGAGCCCTGGCTGGCACAAAGCCGGTCCTTGTCTGAGGCTGCTCCTAAATCCTCTCCTTAGAAAAGGATGGGCTCTTCCCTGGGAGGTTTTGTGCTGCTGGGGAGGTGGTGGCATTGCTGTCCTGCTTGGGCACCTCTCCCAGAGATGGGTGGCACGGTGACAGATCCTGGGGACAGTTTGTGGCTCCTCTCTGGAGCCAGCAGGTGCTTGCAGAACAGCTCAGTGCTTTGCTGTGTCACTGAAGGTGCTGGGGTTTGGGAAGTCCAGCCATCAAGACGAGTAAATATTCTGAAGGGATGATAGCAAAATGACTTGCTTCTCCCAGCTCGAATAGAGATATTAATATTTCAATACCTCTAGGTTGTAATTTACCACAATTTAAGAAGATTGAGCTCTGATAACTTAAAACACCTGCCTTTCAGAGGCAGCTCGAGTGTCCAGCCCTGTGCTGGCCTCGGTGGGGCTCCCATCTGGAGCCAGGCTGCGCTCCAGGCTGCATTCCCAGCAGAAACTATTCCATCTCAGCTCCCCCAGCCTCCTCTTTTCAGGTTCATGTGAATTAATGCCCTCGATATGTAGGTTAGGGTCAGCACATCTGACCAGATGTGAGCAGTGATTTCTGGTTTAAAAATATTGCTGTGCTATTTCTAAATTTTTAATCTCTCCCAGTGATTTGGAGACAGTTTTATGAAACATGGAATTAGGATGGTGCTCAATGCTAAATGGTAAAGGAGATTATGAGGATTTAACTCTATGCGTCTGTCACATAACTATTGCCAATCCCATAACCTCCATTTTCTATTAAAAATCCCTTTCCCCCTTTGACCTGAAAAAGCTTTATGGGTAATCTGAATTTCTCTGTTTATGAGGTATTTTTCCAGTCCTCGCCCCAGCCCCTCACCCATCCAGCTCTGCGCCCTCCTGGTGCTGCCGAGGATGAAGATGTTTCCCTGGCAGGCTCTGGCTGCTCGAGGAACCTTCTCAGGCTGTGCTGTGGGAGCTGGGGAGAGATTCTGGATGGAGCACGGGGCACTGCCGGATGTCCTTGGTCCAAAGCCAGGCTGAAGGTGGCTTTT
This sequence comes from Erpornis zantholeuca, assembly GCA_013400515.1. Taxonomy (NCBI): domain Eukaryota; kingdom Metazoa; phylum Chordata; class Aves; order Passeriformes; family Timaliidae; genus Erpornis; species Erpornis zantholeuca. The sequence continues at coordinate 266,974 of VZTN01015266.1, read as the reverse complement.
GCTGTGTCCTGGCTTCAGCCATCATCTGCTCAGCTCAGGCTCAGCCGCAAATAGCTCTGTGCTACTCGCGCGGGCTTTGTTTCCCTTCCTCTGCCTGCAAATGTGCGTTTTTTTCCCCTTTCATGTGTTTGGGAGAAGCACCGCGCTGCTCGGATGAAGGGAAGTGCTGATTCATGACGACAAAGCAGCCTGGAGATGTCACAAAATGACATCTGCAGGGCCGAGCGGTGGCCCCGTGGCTCTGCAAAGGCTCGGCTGGAGCTTTGCTCCTCTGTCCGTCAGTCTTTGGTGCTTGTCAGGCGGGGAGGGAAAAATAAATGGCTTTGTGTCCTTCCACCTGTGTGTGGACACAGGGAGTTGGTGCGTGGAGAGACGTGGAGATGGTTTTGTGACCTGTAAATTGGTTGTCTCATGTGTTGGCAGAGCTGGACCTCACTCTCAGCTCGTCTCTTCTGTGGGACAGAGGGGCTCCGGGTGGGCACAGGAGGAAACCTGGTCATTTTTGGGGATGATTCTGTGCGGTGCACACAGAGAGCAAGAGTAAGATCCTGAAAGAGGCACGAGGTTGTACATCCAGCTGGGAGAAGGATGGAGAGGACTCTGCTCCGAGAAGGGCTGAGGTGTCTCAGAGTGTCCCATCCTGACTCGGTTGAGGACGGTGTGGGTTGGGCTGGTGGCACAGCTCCAAGGCAGGACGGGCACCTGGCTGGCGAAGCTTGGCATGGAGATGGAGCAGCCATGGCCACTCAACCAGCCCTTCCTCGGGCGAGTGGCCGCCTCCGGAGCCGAGGCATGCGGATGAGGCTTTCCTTCTCCCCCCTGCTGCCGTCCCCTCCTCCCCAAGTTAAGGAATCGAGGTCAGGGAGGGTCCCCCGTGACTCGTTCTGAACCGGCGGCACGGTGCTGATCTGCTTATTGGCTCTGCGGCACCACGGGCGTGCGCTCAGCCGCAGCTATTAATACACCCGCCGAGGGCCCTTCCCAGATCCCTGTCCTTCCGCCCACTTGGAAAGAGTGCGGCTAAAAAAAGAAAGCGGATCTAAGTGACTGGGGGCCTCCTCATCCTTATTTATAGCCAATTTTGCTGGCTTGGCTTGGGAAGGGGGAGCTTGTGGTCCTGGAGAGCGGGAAGGAGGGACCAGAGGAGTTGGGTGCAGAGGTTCATTCCCTACTTCCCAGGAAGGGAAGCGCTGTTCTCCGGTGGTGAGAGCTGCTCCTGGGCATCCAGGTGGTCACGAGTTCTGCCTGGACTGTGTCCCTAAACCCACCTCAGTCCTCGTTTGGATGGTGCAGGGATGCCTGGGAGAAGCTCAGGCTGAGGGCAGGGTGGCTCTGGGAGAGGGCAGCAACTCTGATCCTGGTGTTCCTGCCCCTCTCCTGGCTTGGAGGCAGTGGTAGGGTAGCAGGGAGAACTCTGCCCTGCCCAGCAGTGATGTGTGCTGGGTGTGTTGGCATTGCTGATGGGGCTGTGCCAAGGGGCTGTGGGGGATCAGGGATGCTGCATGTGGGCTGGGGGATGGCTGGGGAATGTCAGGGTCTGCAGGAGGAGCAGTGTTGGTGGTTGTGCTTGTCAGGGTGTCCCCGCGGCTGTGGGTGCTCAGAGCCAGCCAGGCGCCCCTGGAGAAGCCTCAGGGGCTGCCCAGGGTGTCCATCCTCGCCTGCACAGCCCCTGGCTGTCCTGCCGAGGTGCCTGTGATCCCTGATCCGTGCTGGCAGCAGGAGCGCTGGCCTGTGAAGGTGGCCTGTGTGCTCCCAGCCGTGCACGGATGCTCCCGCGCTCCCCTGCTCGGCCGCACGCGCGGGGCTGTGCCGGGGGGGTCTCTGTGCCACCCGGATGGTGATCCCCGCAGTGACCCCCGCCCTTGTGGCCTCTGCTTTGTCCACAGCACACGCTGAAGATGTTGGAACCAGCCTCTACTTTGTGAACGACTCCCTGCAGCAGGTCACCTTCTCCAGCACAGTGGGGGTGGTGATCCCCTGCCCGGCAGCAGGGTCACCCAGCGCCGTCCTTCGGTGGTACCTGGCCACAGGTGACGACATCTACGATGTGCCCCACATCCGGCATGTCCATGCCAATGGGACTTTGCAGCTCTACCCCTTCTCGCCATCAGCCTTCAATAGCTTTATCCACGACAACGACTACTTCTGCACCGCGGAGAACTCGGCTGGCAAAATCAGGAGCCCAAATATCCGTGTTAAAGCAGGTAGGAGCTCCCTGCGAGCACTGGGCTTTGCAGGAGGGGCTGGTTTCTCCTTGCTCTTCTCCAGTTGGCCCATCAAGTGCAGAGCCAGGGCTGCTGCGTTGGGTTCTCGCAGCAGGATGGAGCAGGGAGAAGGGCAGGGTGTTGGGTGGGGAGTGCAGCTCGGAGGTCTCCAGTGAGTGTCTGGAGGATGTGGTGTGGCTGCAGCCTGGTGGCAGGAGAGTTCCTCTCCCTTTGAACTGGGATTGCCTCACTCAACCACGTACAGAGGCCTTTCCCAGCTGTGGGAGGAGCTGGGCCACATCTGTCCATGCTGGGGGACCCCTCCAGTGTCCCACAGCCCTGTGCCCACTGCACCCAGCCCCAGCTTGCCAAGGCTTATTAAGGAAAAAAAAAAAGAGAGAGAAATATGGCAAAGAGCTGATTCCAAAAGCCATTATAGTAAATTATTGACCAGGCTGAGGAGGGCTAATAGCCCAGGAATGGCTTCATTATGTAACCTATTAAAAGTGGGGCTAGCAGAGGGAACGTGACAGAAGTGACTACAGGGTTTTTTATTTTAATACCTTGTACTGCGGAGTAAATTGGTATTAACCCCCTTCTGCAGAGTGAATTATTTACCAGCACTCTGTGGTTACCTATAAACCACAGCATGGTGGAGGAGCAGATGGGGTGTAAGTAAATGTGGAGCTGTGCTCTGCTCGTGCCAGGCACAGCAGCATTGGCTCTGCTGGGATCCCTCGTGCCCAGAGCTGCCCTGGGATGGCAGAGAGGGAATCCTGGCTCTCATCCCCCTCTCCATCCAGAACTGAGTGCACCCTGCTGCTGGGCTGGGAGCTCAGCTGCCATCGCCCTTAGCAGGAGGTGTGGATGTCCAGTGGGGGCACCAGGATGTCTGCAGCTCCTGGAGCTGCTCTGGCTTTGAGGCAGTGGAAATGGTTGTGGAACCTTCCCCAGCTGCTGCTCCCTCCTGGCCATCCCACATCCCAGTCACTCTCCAGTGCTTTCCAATGGCAGTGCAGCACGGAGAGCCAATTACAGCTGGAGAATGCAAGCAATTAAATAAAATGCAGTGCAAACTGAAAATGTGAGGGGACAAAAAAATCTCTGGAAGTCTTGGGAAAGCTGTCGGCGAGCACGTGGAGCAAATTTCTCCAGGCAGTGGAGAGGTTTAACTGCACTGGTTGTGGCTGTGTGTTGCCTTCCTGGGGTTATTCCTGGTGGCAGGAAAAGCCTGGAGCCCTGGCAGTGGGGCTGGCACAGGTCAGGGATGCAGCGGGGCTGTGCCCAGGGTCTGCTCCCAGATGGGGTTGTCGTGGTGGCAGGGAGCGTTCAGGATGCTCCTCGTGTTCCCCGCTGGCCTTTAAAGCCTGTGAATAACCCTCAGCTCCAGGTGATTAAGGAAGCTTTTGCTGGTTAATCTGCTTTGGCTCTGCAGCTCCTTTCCGTGGCGGCTTCTCCCCGTGGCCTCGTGGCACATCTCTGAGCAGGGAGCCCTGAAAGGCCAGGAAATCAGGGTGAAAATGCTGTCACCCTCTTGCTGCTGGCTTGGCTGTGCAAGGTGTGGGGTGCTGGGCCAAGGAGGACTTCCCACTCAGGGAAAACACCTTCCTTGTGGGGCTGCTGAGGGCTTTGTTGAGCTGCTCCCACTCTGGGCAGTTGTTAGGTGACAAAGTGAATGTGTATTTGTCATGATGGAAATTGTGTCCGTGTCCTACAGGGCACAGTTATTTCCACAGTAAGGAGGGAGCTGCCCTCAACTGCATTTTGTACTTAAATTCCAGGAGTTTGTGGTGGCTGGGGCTGGTGGCATCTCTTTGTTTTGCTGGAGAGGCTGAGGTGGGTCCACCTCACCCAGCAGGTGCTCCTGGAGCCTTGCTGCTGGTCCAGGGAGCAGCACGGAGCTGTCAAAGGGATGTGCATCTCCCTGAGAAATAGGGCACATGCTGGGAACATGTGGCATGGCTTGGAAAATTGTCATCTGCTTGCCTGAAGTATTGCTGTGGTGGGTTTTGGAGGGTCCCAGGCTCTGTGTCACAGGCTGCCTCTCCCAGAATGCATTTTCAGCATCCAGAGGCAAAATGCACTTCACAACTACAAAATGTTCCCCACCCTGAGTCTGGCAAGCTCAGGTGATGCTGGGGACTGTGGCAAGTCTGAGCAGCAGGACCTGGGCCGGATGTCCCTCTGTTGTTCCCCAGCAGAGAATCCCTTCCTTCCCTGGGAAGGTGTTTGGGATGGAAGCAGCGTGTGGCTGGGTGGGTTGGTTTGTTTGGGAAACGTGGGATTCTAGCAAAAGGAAGTGTGTTTTCCTCCAGCACTGTCATGCTACCAACCATCTGCTTTCCTGCACAGTTTTCAGGGAACCGTACACCGTTCGGGTGGAGGACCAAAGGTCGATGCGTGGAAACGTGGCTGTCTTCAAGTGCCTCATCCCCTCTTCAGTGCAGGAATATGTTAGCGTTGTATCCTGGGAGAAAGACACCGTTTCTATCATCCCAGGTAAGAGAGGAGCACCTGTTCTCTCGGAAATCTGACCTGCTTTGCCATGTGTGATATTTGCTGTCGTGGAGGATCTGGGTTTGGCTTGCTGTCTGTGCCTGTGCTGCCCAGCAGAGGCTTTTATTGGTGATTTTGCGGCTCCAGACTGGAAAGCGTTGCTGGTGTGAGCAAAGGTGTCGTGGCCAGGCTCTCCTGGGCTGTGTGTCTCTAGGGTGAGGGATACTCAATGTAATTTTGGCAGCACACGTGCCCTGTCCTGGTTTCTGCAGGATGCTTTGGGTACCTGGCACTGGCACTTGGACGACAGGGACAGCACCTGCCTCTGCTGTCTGTGTCCGACTCCTGCGGTCAGGGCTGGTGTTTGTCTTGTCAGGACGATGCTCCAGTCAAAATTCCACCTTCTCTTGCAAGTTTTCACAACTGATTCAGCCACAGGGAAAGGAACTTGGTAAAAAGGCCATCATCTCCCTTTTCCCTGTGACAGAATCCACTTGCCCTCCCTGTGCCACGTCCCTGCCTCTGAGCTGACCTCCATCCGTGGGGAAGGGGCTGTGGGAGGGACAGCATCACTCCCCTCTACCCAGGGACTCTGCAGGTGTTTTTTCCCTGGTATTTCCCCGTGATTTTTTGGCAGGTGCTCCTGCCTGGCTGTGGCAGGTTCTGGGCACAGCGTGGGGCAGCTCCGTGTCCCCGTGTTCGGGGGTGACCTCCTGGCTCCTCCGCGGAGCCGCTATTGATGGCAGCGCCGGCTGCCCGGCACAGCGTGTGTGAGCTGGTGGTAAAGCAATCAATAACTGCTTCCCCCGGGGGATCCAGAGGGAATTAAAGGATTTCGCCCAAAGTGAGTGCTCTGCGCTTGATATTTGCTCACAGGTCAGCGAGTCCCAGCGCTCCTCCGCGTCTTGGCGCTGCCGTGGGGAGGAGAGGCTGTCAGGAGTGGGGCTGGGACTGGCAGGAGAAGTTTAAGGAGCACAGTGCTTCACCTGGAAGGGGGTGACCGGTTCTCCTGAGGGCTGTGGTGGCTCTTGCTGCTGGGCTGTGCCCCCTGAGTGCAGCCAACGTGCCTGGAGGTACCTGGGCTGGTGGTACCCCGGCAGGCACCCTTTGGCACGGGACAGCCTTTCCATGGATGTGGGATTTCTGCATGGTGGGCGGGAATGAGGAGTTTGTGGTGTCCAAAACTGAGGTGCTCGGTGGTGTTCTTGGTGCATTTTGGGCGATGCAGGTGATGCTCTGCCCGCTGCAGGCTGGTGCCTTTGATGAGGGGACATGAGGTCCATCAGCAGGACAGCCTGGGGTGTTGTTTCCTCTGTGCTTTTGGAATCTTTTGGTCTGGATTCTGGAGGATGGAGCCCATGTGGCCAGCGGGCTCGGCAGCAGGTTTGCCAACTGAGCATCCGTGCACTCGCGTGATCTTAACCAGACTCGTTCCCAAGTTTGCTGTGGCAGTGGATTTTTTAATATGATGATTTAATTAGGGTGGAACGATTTTAACATTCTAAAGCAATAATTACCCTAAAGACAGAACATATAAATTGTGTTACAGTGCAGAGTCAACACAAGCAAACATGTTTTGCCGTTGGATTACAAATATAGTATCTGCCTGAAGCTTTTTTTTTTTGTTGCTGGTGTGTTAGAGCTAAAACTGGCTTTGCTGTTACCAAAAATATGTTTTTTCCTGACCTCTGCTGAACCTCTGCATCTGCCCTGATTCTGAGTGAGGAAGATGAGGGGAGGGAGTGGGGTGGAGGTGAGGAGGGCCAGGATGTGGTGCTGAGACCCCGCGGTCCCTGTTGGTCCCAGTGATGGGTTCTGCCTGCTGTGCCAGGGCTGTGCCAGGGCTGCAGCGCTGCACCTGAGCTGTGCTTGCAGCTGCCTGTGCAACGTGGTGTTCTCTCCTGACTCCAGCCTGCCAAACCTGCTGTTTTCCCCAAAACTTTGCTCTAGTGCTCCCTGTGGAAGGCTGGGCATCTTCCCAGCAGCTCGAGGTGCAGCAGGGGAGGAACAGTCCTGATGTGCAGAGCAGGGAAAATCTCCATCCAGGCTTCTTTGTGGCTCTTTTTAAGTGACTGTTTTCACAGTAAATGTCTTTGCCCAACCAAACCAAAATACCTGCAGCTCAGAAATAGGGGCAGCGAGTGTTTCCCCTGGGGCTGCTCTTGTGAACTCAACCTCTGCCTCCATACGTGGCTGGGGGGAACCTTTTGTGAGCTTCCTTGGGTTCTAGGAAGAAATCCTTCTCTGGCACAGGTTATCCAGAGCAGCTGTGGCTGCCCCATCCGGGGAAGTGTCCAAGGCCAGGCTGGACAGGCTTGGAGCAGCCTGGGATAGTAGAAGGTGTCCCTGCCCATGGCAGGAGGTAGAACAAGGTGGACTTTCAGGTCTCTTCCAAGACAAATTGTTCTATAATTCTATGATTGATTCATCTTTGCTTTATTAATTGGGATTACAGGGCTCCCAGCCTCTCACATTTTTTCAGCCAAACCTTGTTGCTCTTTTGCTGCGTGTGGAACCTCGGCGGTGCCTGGCTGGCGAGAGCCCAGCTGGAGAGCTGCTGCCTCCCTCACTTTTGGGTTTGGGTGGCTGTTGTGCTGTTTGGTTAACTTGGCAACACCGTAACATACCCCGAAATCAAAGATAAACTCTTTATGGCAGGTTATCCCGCACATAAATCATCATTAGTGCAGCTCATTTTTGTTTAGTGCCCACCTGACTGCGCTGCTGTGTGTTTAGAGAAGTCAGGGGTTGCGGGGAAATTACAGGGTTTTCAAAAACCCATTTGCCTTGCCGGTGCTCGCGTCAGAATCAATCTTGCCTTGCGTTCCCAGCCTTGCCACAGACACAGCCCTGCTCGCAGAGCTCTGCTGCTCTGTCTGGGAGGGCAGCAGCTGTGACAGGACAGGGCCTGGGGGGACAATCACACCTCCAACTCAGCTGCTCCTGGTGCATCTTGGTGTGTATTTGAGGTGCTGGGCGGGAGCACAGCAGCTGAGCAGAGTTTGCACACCCTTCACCCATTCTCCACGGAGTGAGAGTGAGAAAATCCTGCTGCAAGCTGCTCTAAGGACTCGGCATTGTAAACAGCTTTTCTTTTATTGTTCTGTTGTTGTTGCACGTGGCAGTGGTGGCAATGTGGAGCCCAAGTGTGTGGGCACTCCCGGGGTGCCTGTCCAGCTGCAGTTTGCAAAAACAACGCGGGGGGCTGCTTGTGACACCACAAAGTGGGGGTTGAGCAATTTCAGCCCCTCCTCAGCAGTTGCAGGGTGTTCATTTGGGCTCTGCTTGGCTTTTGCAACCCTCTGAGCACACACGTGGCCGTGCACTCACAGCCAGCATCCCCCAGCTGGCTCAGGGGTGTCACTGTGTCCAGCTTTGCCTTGCTGGGCACAAATGTCACCTGTCCAGGCTGTGCCCGTGGGAAGAACAGCACTGGGGCTGGCGAGGGCAGCAGGATTTGGAGGCAGTGAGTGTTACCAGCCTGGCAAACCCAGGGCTGAGCTGTTATTTGCTGCTTCAGTGTTGTGTACTTGATAGGTTGTGTTGGAAGAAATCTAAATAGAGCACTTGTCAAGGTACCAGCATTTCTAAGGGTGCTGCCTTTGTCACCAGCCTGATACAAATCCTCTGAGGGCTGCGCAGATGAGGATGTACTTAGTCACTGGTTATCCACAAAGCCTTTTCTCTGGAAAGCAAAACGTAAAGCTTGCCAGAAGGAAGGAGCTGAAAAAAAAAAACCCTGAGTTCTGTGAAGTTTTAGAGGTGTTTTTTTGTGTGTTGTGGGCTGAACCTTTTAGGAGTTTCCAAAATATCTCTGCCTGAGTTAACCTCTTTGTGGTGCTGCAGCTGTGAGCTTCGTTTGACCTGCGTGGCCCTTTCTGTCCCATCCTCAGATGTCCCCAAGGCTGGTTCTGGGGTCCTTAAGCTCCTCTCAGCAGCTGTTCAGTGGAGTGAGCAATGAAGGGGCAGCAGCTTCCTTGTGGTTCCATGTGGTCCATCCCCCCCACTGGTACTATTTTTTTTTCTCTGAGACAGCAGAAGTGGAACTGTGCAGAAATCCCACTGTAATCCATCCCAGGATGTGGCGAGTCCAGGGACAAGGCAGGAGGCTGGATTTCTGGGATTTCTGGGATTTCTGGGATTTCTGGGTGCTGCGTGCCGAGGGGCACAGGGTGGATGATCCAGGGGGCAGAAGAGCCAGGACCTGGATAATTCGGCATTGTCCTTGTGTCAATGGGCTCATTCTGGGGGACATCAGGCTCCTGTTACTGGGGAAAAGCTGGAAGCTGGGACAGAATAAACACGGCGAGGCAAAGGCTGCCCTTGTTTGTGTGTTTGGCACCGTGGAGAGGTTTGGGGCAGAGAGGAGTTGCCGAGGGTTGGTGTTTTGGGTTGGTTTGGCCTGAGTGTGGGATAACCCCGGCTGGTTTAGTGCAGGAGGCTGTGAGCTGGAGCGTGCAGGGCACGAGGCCACCCTGCTGCCGTGTCCCTGCTGTCCCCTGTGGCTGAGCACGGAGCTGGTGGCTGTGGCCTGGCACTTCCCAGGCATGTGCAGGGAGTGATTCCCGCTCGGGCAGCTCCGAGAGGGACTGCTGGGCACGGGGCTGGCCAAGGCTTGGCCTGTTCAGTTGGGTTTTGTCACTCGTGCCCAGGACGGGCAGAGCTGCAGCGTGGAGCCGCCTGATGTGCTGGGAGCGAGCGTCGTCCTGTCCTTCCCTCTCTGGGGGTGCTGCAAAACCTTCTTCCCTGTCGACCTCGAGATCTCCAAAGGTGTCCTGGCTTCTCCCCCACCCCTCGCCACCCTCTCTGGCTGCGACATGTGCCCAGACCTGTTACAGAGGGAAGTAGCTCCAGGCGTTATTCTCACCAAGTGGGGTGAGATTCTGTCTGAAATCATTTCATCCTTCCCCAGAGACTTGGCGTGAATTTTATCTAATCGCCATGGCAACAGATAAAAAAAGGTGTGAGCACATCTCCTTTTGCTGTGATAATTCAGATTTATATATTCAGATCAGATTGGAGTTAGAGATTTTAAAAGGAGCAGATGCAGCAGAAGGTGTGACTGCAAATAATGTGGCGAGAACGTTTGATGATCCTGCCCTTTAAGAGGGGAGAGCGCTTTCCCGCAGGTTTTTTTGGAATATAATTATTCCATCAAATCCACTTTAACAAGGACTCATTATAGCCCTGATAATGCAGAGTCACGTTGGAGACAATCTCCACACGCATGCACACACGGCACACGCAGGGACCACAACAAGTAAACAGCAGCCTGGGAGCAGCTCAGGTGCTGCCAGAGCCGAGGTGGCCGCCCTGGTCCCCCTGTCACCCCCTGTGCCCTGATTCCACAGGCTCCCAGCCTCCCTGGCCATGCAGCAGGATCCCAACAGGGATTTGGTGACACTGAGCTCAGGCCGTCCCAAACCAGAGCTGTTGGTGGCTTTTGCTGCACTGTGGCAGCGTCTGCAGGAGAGGGAAGCTTTGGCTGAGAGCAAGAAAGGGATCACAGAACCATGGGATGGTTTGGGCTGGAAGTGACCTCAGACCATCTCGTGCCATCCCTGCCCTGGGCAGGACACCTTCCACTATCCCAGGGTGCTCCAAGCCCTGTCCAACCTGGCCTTGGACACTTCCAGGGCTGGGGCAGCCACAGCTTCTCTGGGCACCTTGTGCCAGGACCATGCCTTAGTGCATCTGGGACTCTGCAGCCACCCTGAGGGGCAGCTGTGCTGTAGGGAAGGCATGAACAGGGAGTAGAGGGTGGGATGGATGCCTGAGGGTCTGGCGATGCCATGGGAAGCAGGTGGGATATAAATCTCTTCCTGGAGTGCAGAGAGCAGGAGGAAGAAGAGATCAGCTGGAGGAGATGGATGGAGGAAGGGTCTGCTGGCTGTCCCGAGTCCCAGGGTGGCTCTGCGTGCTGGGATATGTCATTGCAGTCACTCTGAATGGCACACGGAGGTTCTTCAGGCAATGGCCACGAAGTTGGGGACAAGAGGGAAGTTCCCAGAGCACCCCACTGCTGGCATGGGGAGAAAGGGAGCGACCCAGGCAGGAGGGGGTTGGGGCTGATGAGCCTTAGAGGTGTCTGGGCTTCCCTGGAGTCACTCGGAGACTCTTGGAGCGTGCGCCGCACATCCCTGCGAGAGGATTCTGTGCTGAGCACCAGCCCCCCGAGAAGGTTGAGGGGCACAGCTCACAGTGGAGCTGAACTCTGTAGTGAAACCTGGTGCTACACATGCCTCGTGCACCTTGGTGAACCCAGCAGCCTCCTGCCTGCCCGCAGAACCCAGCCTGGAGCACCCAGGTCCTTGCTGAATCACAAGGGCTGTGGTCTTGTCTCCCTGTTCACAGGGCACTTGCAAAATTCTAATGCTTTTGTGCATTTTAAAAACCTTCCTGCTGGCAGAGAGCTGAAATCCTCTGGGATGGGAGTTTCTGTAAGGCACTGGAGCAGCTCAGGATGAGGCTGTGATCAGCAGTCCATGCACTGGGCAGGACAATGTGGGTGCTGGGCACAGGGGGCTGGGGGGCTCTGTATGGGCATGCAACCCACAGTCAGCCATGGCCCACCTTGTCTGAGGGGTTCTTGGGAGTGATCCCTCCTCCTGGAGTGCTCTGCAGGCTGCTACCAGCCTGATGGCCTTGGAATGCTCCAAAATCCACTTGAAAATCCTAGAGCAGAATAGAAACATAGAATATCCCGAATGGGAAGGGACCTGCCGAAGTCCAGCTCGTAGCTCTGCAGGGGACAGCCCTGAGACTCATCCCAGTAAAATGCCAAGGCCAGCTCTGAGAAATGGGTTTGCTGGTGCGTTCAGGTTCTCCCCCCAGCCCCAATCTTTGTCCTTTTATACCTCTATTTAAATGTCATCTAACGGAGAGAAGCTGCTGCCAGCTCCTGTCCTGCCGCCCCAGGTCTCCCCCGGGAGCGGAGCCTGCCCGGGCAGTAATTGCTACAGCAAAGCCAAGTGATGTGAGAGCTGTACAGGTCAAACCTCTTCCCAAACCACATGTTTGTGTGAGCCTGAGCCGCCTGCCCCGGGGGCCTGCGCCGGCCTGGGAGGAAGAGGAGCTGCAGCGGAGCTCAAGGCACCACATCTTGTGCCAGCGGGAGGGTGGCCTGTGCCTGGCCAGCTCATCCCAAACGGGGCTGGGGGCTCGTGGACAGGGGGTGGGGGTGGGTGTGCATCTTCCTCCCCTCCTCCCCGTGCACCCGCGCACATCCCCAGATGCAGAAACAATCACGGTCATTATTCCTGCCATGGTGACAGTGACAGTGGCAGAGATGCCAGCTTCCTCACACAGACGGCTTTATTTCATCTCCTCTGTTTTTCAAAGCCTCTTTCATTTTGTATGAGGAGACAGATGTGAAGGGCTGCAGGCTGATAAATTCTGCTGTCTTATGAAAAGAGAGTGTGGGTTTTTGTTGTGGTTGCTGCTCTTCCTCCCTGCCTCCCTCCCTCCCTCCCCAGCCCCCTCCCAGCCGCCTCTTGCTGTCGAGGGTGCTCCCTGCTCCGGGCATGGAATGCTGGCTGGTGGTCACCTCTCTGGGACAGGCAGGGCTGAGACCCCTGGGTGGGCTTCCCAGGGCTGTTTTTTTGTGGGGAGAAGCTGGGCTTGTGGTGACAGGCACCTGGCTGGAAGAGAAGGAACCCCTGGTTGGAAGGGAAGGAGCCCAGTGGTGCAGATGCCTCCCAAAACATCTGGGAGGGGAGGAGCTGATCCCGGCTGTGGAGCCAGGGCTAAGTCTTCCCAGGGGGTACAACCCAAATCCTCGTCCTTCGTGTGACAGCGCTGGGGTTGTGGGGTCGAGGGTGGGCTGCTGTGGTCTGTGCCAGTGGGGAGCAGCTCTGGGATGGGGAGGAAGCAGCCAGCAGCGCTTTGTGGAAGTCTGTCTCTGTGCCTTTGCCTTCCTTCTTGGAGCAGTGTGGCTCCAGTGGCTGGTGGCATCTGCCCTGCGTGGCACAGGGGTCCCAGTGCAGCCCCCCCTTCCTCCCCTCCTGCTCTGCCTACGATAGTTCAAGTTTAAAAATAAAATTGCTCCGTCTTTAATTGCGGTTTAAATAACTGCTTCATTTTTATTTAAATGTGGCTCTGCAAGGCTTGGAGAACAATTAGGAGAAAATACAGGGCATTGCTCTGGTGCATGTGTTCAAGCATATAATTAATTTTTTTTATTATACTGATGTTTGCCGAATCTGGAAAAAGATCTTATTGTTCCTCTTGATTCAGTCACGCAGAGGATCTACAAATACACCAGCCATTTCAGGACTCCATTTCATAAGCCGTGGAGCCCTGGTGCTGACACGCTCGGGGAAGGCTCCTCGGGTCCCTGCCCTTTGCTGTGACACGGACACACCACAGACCGCGGGGTCTGCAGCCCTAAACAGGGGTCTGCAGGGCTTCCCCAGTGCCAGGCTGGTGGGCACAGCCCGGGCTGGGGCTGCTGGATGTGCCCTCGGCCCCTTCTTGAGGGATTTTGGTGCTGCTTCAGAGCCCAGAGCCCACCCCGGGGGCTCTCTGGGATGAGGGTTTGTGCTTTTTATTAATGAGTGGTGTTGAAAGGCAAACCCACGGCTGGGGGGTGTGGGGTGAGACCTCTGCAAGGCTCGGAGTGACCCAGGGACCTCTCGGAAGCGAGCTGGCCATTCAGGACTGTAAATCTCATTCAGAGTCGATAGGGATTAGGTTCCTAAGTGCCTGACATTGCTAAAATGCTTCTCGAAGTGCGGCTGGTTGAGGGCTGGAGGAAGCTGCCTGTGGCCTGGCGGGCTCTAAGCTTATCAGTCAAAGGTGCTTTGCTTGGTGACAGAAGCCACTTGTGGTAAACAAGCTGCTGGCCCTTCGGACCCCTGACAATCTTTTAACCATTTATTAAAGCGGCTATGAGCTCTTCTTGGAAATGAAATCTTAATAGCGAGCGTGGCAGAGATTTTTCACAGATGGCAGCACTGCCAAAAGCAGGCATTCAAGAAAACATTCATCAAAAACATTCATTTCTTTCAAAAAGAAATTGACGTTTATAGCGTAGACAAATTTGGGACTCATTTGCTTTGCCTTTCAGTTTCGGGATTTTTAGAGGTCACGTTTTTCTGCACCTTCGAGGGTTAGAAACTGGTGTTATTTTTAACTGGAAACTGAGATTCTCATGTAACATGTCACCAGGAAATGGGGCACGTGGAGAGGCTGGATATGGCAGGACCAGTGTGGGGCTGGGGGATTGGCAGGGGACCACAGAACTGTGGAATATTCTGGTTTGGAAGGGACCATCAAAGCCGTGGTCCTGCACGGACACCCCAACAATCCCACCCTGTGCCTGGGAGCATTGTCCAAACGCTCCTGCAGCTCTGGCAGCCTCGGGGCCATGACCACCCTCCCCTGGCTGTGCTCCAGGGGCTCCAGGCTCTGCCCTGGATCCTGGTCTCTGTTTTTTTTGCATGCAGGCCCTCCCCACAGTGGGATGGAGCCCAGCTGGCTCTCCCGGTGATGGGGAGGATGGCAGGGCCCCGTGGGAGCTGTATTCCCTGGCATGGCCAGGCAGGGAGCTTCCACATGCCCCGGGGAGCATCCCTGGACCCCAACCCGCCCTCACCCTCCGGCGAGGCCGGCAAGGACGGGTGTGCCCTCCCTCCTTAAAAAGCCAGAAATTCCCTTAAGAGGGAGCAATTCATTCGCAGCTCATCTCCATTTCATCTGAAGGCTGCACCACGCTGGGTTTCAGCCTTGTTATGTTTTCTCTTGAGCAATACCTTTTATTTCTGCAGTGTTTAATATTCCTTTCCAGAGCCTCCGTTGCCTGTTCTGGGTCTTTCCACTGAAAGCAGCTTTAAAACTATAATTTTTCGTGGCTGAGCATGTCACAACCAGCTGGGTCCTCTTTGCTTGAGTGCTGTCGCCCCTCCCCATCCTCCCCGTGCCCGCTCTTCCCTCCGTGCCAGGCATGCCTAGTGAGGGGTACCCTTCACAGGCAGACTCCGCTTGAGGAGAAGTGGTTTCTCTTGCCCAAGCCAGCCTGGTGCTTGGAGCTTGGCACTGTGGAGGGCTATAAATGCTGTCACGGGGCTGGGGAAGCAAATGGTGGTGCGGGCACAGAGATCATCCCTGTGCTGGTCAAGGGGAAGCTTGGGATGAGTTTCCCTATCCCTGGGGAGTAAGGGGAAGGACAGGTCTGTGTTTCCCCATCCCTGGGGAGTTTTAGGTGGTGGCTGAGATGAAAATTCTGTGCTGGTCATGGCACTCACTTTTCAGTCCCCGACTGGTTGTTCGTAGCTGCTTCTCCCCACGAGCCAGATCCCCTTTGCGCCAGGGAGGAGCAGCGCGCTGCGGGCAGCAGGAGCTGTGGCCAGCGCTGGAGATGTCCCTCGTGTGTCATTCTGTGTCCCCGTGGCTCGCAGCCCGTGTGCCGTGTGTGCAGCCCGGCCCTGCGAGCTCGGGGTGCCCGAGCCTGGCGCCGCTTGGCGCTGCGGTTTCGCAGCCGCCTCCCGAGCGCGGAGGAGCGCCGATGTTTCTACAGCTTGTTTCACACCCGTGCGGATCCCGGGAGCAAAGCTGTGCCACACTGCGAGCGTTCACGAGCAGCAGGCCTCGGGAAGCACCCCTGGGCGAGGGCTGGCCATCAGGTGCCCGGCTGTGGGCACCTGGGTGGGTTTTCCCCCTGCCAGGCAGGGTTCAAGCCACGCAGCTCCTGCCAGGAGGAGATTTGATTGCTGCCTTCCCCAGGTGAACTCTCTCTGCACCTTGGACCGTTTCCATGTGCTCAGCGCTGCTCCCTGCGCTCGCGGTTGTATCATGGATCCGACATCCTGGCACGTCCCGGTGTTTAAACAGGAGCTGTGGCCATGGCGTACGGTGGATGTACAACACGCGCCCGCCGGTGTCAAGAATTAACTTCATAATCATCTCCGTGATCTTTCTTGGCAGAGCTCTGGCATAACCTGTCGTGTCTTATCTGGGCATCGCCTGTGAGTTATAGTTAACTCCGGCCTGGCTCTCCGGGTGAGCCAGGTTTTGGCTCTTCCAGGGCTCTGGGTGCCGAAGGCTCCGGCTCCAGTTTGCAGCTGCATAACTGCTGCTGGGAATCTGGTGGGGGATCTCCTGCCTGAGGCTGGGGAAGGGAAGGGTGTGGACCACATCCCTGAGTGCCCCCACCAAGCATCATTTCTGCACCTCAGCTCTGCAGATCTGATGGTCTCATTTCCCGAAGCTGTTAAAAACACACACGTGTTTCTCTTTCCTGCAGAGTCCTTTGGAGATTACATTTTTGTTCTAGTCAAGAGCAGATTTAACCAAATGCCCATCTTGCAATGCCAGGTCCTGCGAAATGGGAATGGCTGAGTTCCTTCTTTATTTATCCATATATACACAATGCCCAAAACGAGCTAAAAATGATGAATTGTGGCTAATGCTGCTGCGTGATGGAGATAAGACCGTAATTATTTGTTTGGGCAGCTTAAATCAACACCGAAAGCCTGATGGAAAACAAAGTGATAATTTAAATCTCTTTGTGTGGGTCTCGTGGGCTGTGTGACCAAGCGTGAACTTCCAGCAGGAGCTGTGTGAGTTCTGCAGCGGCGCGCGGTCAGAGCAGGTCATTGTGGTGTTGTGCTTCACGTGCCAGCGTGCCAGGGCCTGTGCTGGGGGACAGACACACTCTGGGCTCCTACCTGGCAGGGTTTGGCTCCTCTGTGCTGCCTCACTTTTGGCGGTTGGCTCTTATTAGAAGCATTATTTGTGCTGCAGGTAGGAGTGCAGCACATCCTGTCCATCCCGGAGGTTGTCCGGATCTCCCTCAAAAGCCCAGCCTGCCCTGGCTTGTTAGGAGAGAAGATGGGTGGGTTGAGCTCCAGCTGCACCTGAACCCGTGGCAGAGGCTGTAAATTTTTGCGTTCATTATGGTTGTTTTGCCTGGGTTTAATTAACTGATCGATGAAAGCCTATCGAGCCCTGACCTCTTCTGCAGCTGCCGTAAATCAGCTCTGGCCATGCTGGAGTGGGATTTGTGCATGGTCCCAGCTCCTGAGCTGTGCTGTCACATCTTCAGAGCTGGAATGGCTTGGGTGAGGGGCAGCAGAGTCCACAGGGACACCTTCCACTATCCCAGGTTGCTCCAAACCCCATCCAACCTGGCCTTGGACACTGCCAGGGATGGGGCAGCCACAGCTTCTCTGGGCACCCTGTGCAGGACCTCACCCCCCTCACAGGGGAGGATTTCTTCTGTCTGTTTTGTTTTTCTGGTGGCCCTGGAGACACATCATTTCCTTGGAAGGGAGATTTGGAAGCCCCAGCCCCGGTTCCGTTCTGCCCTGCCAAGCCTTGCCTCTCCAGCTTCCGCACACTTGTGTTCAGCTCGTTCTTTTATGATCCTCTTCTCTTGGTTAAAACGCCCTCCCAGTGAGCTGGGCCAAGCTGAGCAGAGATGTTACCAGTGCTCCAAGGGTTTTCCATGTTGGTTTCCAGTTGGAAGTGGGAGGCAGTGGGACCCTGAGACATATCCCTGTCATCAGACCCCTCCTCACCACCTTCCTTCTGCCAGGGCCACCTCAGCCTGTCCCTTGGGGCTTTTCTTCCATGGTAAATCCAGGGATTCAGCACCCATGCCCTGGGCCTTTCTCCTCTTTCAGAAATATTTTGCCAAAATCTGGAAAATTTGAACTATTTTGTCTTTAGAACCATTTCCTTTTGATCCCAGCTTTCATTATTATAACTTTTCTTGAAGAAAGGAGTTAAAGTGAGGGTCAGATCAGAGGGTCTGTGCTGGATCACTGAAGAGGAGGAAGAGCTTTTGCATCTTGCATCACCTCCATGTATTTATATTTCAGTGTAAAGGGGAAAAAACGCACATATTATCGAATGATGCACTTTTTTATCTTCTTTATGGCTTCTAATGCTATAGCTGTTTTTTTCAAAGCACTAAAAGCATAAGCATTAAAGCAATTTTCCAGAGTAATATAGCAAGAGGTCTGCAGCAGCTCTGCAACATTTGATAATAGTTGCCATCTTCAGCTGAAGATAATGATGTTAACAAATGTAATGGGAGTAATGAGTGGAGATTCAAAAAAGCAGCTTTTGTTTAATTTTTTTGTAATGCAAATGAGTTGGGGAATAAAGAAGGAGAGCAGAAAATAATGAAAACTTCATTGGAAATGAGTCTTAATCCTTGTAACCAAGCGCTGGAGGGTAGGAGGGAAAGGAGAGGGATAGAAGTTGTGGATCCTCTTTCCCTGGAAGTGTTGGACAGAGCTTGGAGCAACCTGGTCTAGTGGAAGGTGTCCCTGCCCACGGCAGGGGCTGGAACTGGATGATTTTTAAGGCCACTTCCCACCCAAGCCAGTGTGTGAGTCTCTAGGGTGGCTGGGCTCTGTGTCAGAGTGGAATAAGGTGAGATTTGCTGTGCTGGCAGGGCTGGCTCGGGTGAGCAGGAGGAGTCAGCCACGTGCCAGGCTGTGCTCTGGTCACACCTCTGGCACGTGGACAGGGCTGCCCAGGGAGGTGGTGCAGTGCCCAGCCCTGGAGGTGTCCAAGGAAGGACTGGATGTGGCTCTTAGTGGGTGACAGGGTGGGGATCGGGCACTGGTTGGACTCTATGATCTCAGAGGGCTTTTCCAACCTCAGTGATCCCAGGACTCTGTGGCTCCCCAGTCCAGCTCCTCACAGCCATGGGCTTGGGGCTGATGGTTTCTCCTGGTTCAGCTGCTTTCAAGCAAAGCAAAACTCCCTTCCTCTTGCTCCTGGGAGGCTGGAAACCCTCTGCTTTCTGCTCCTGCAGCACCTTCCACTTTAGAATGATGCCAGCTGAGTTCAACCTTGTGACAGCCCAGCGACTCCCTCTCCCCCTCAGAACAAGTGAATTTGCTTTATTTAGATTGACTCCCAGCCCAAGTGATAGGTATGAGGCTGGCAAATGAGCATCCTTGTGATGAGGACTGGCACTTATGCATGTGCAGAAGATTCAGGTCTGTCAGCTTGTGTCAGCTCGCCTTCTACAGCGTGTTTAATCTCCTCACCCTTGGCCAAGAAATGCATTAAGAGATCTGCAGCGAGCGGGAGCTCGGCAAGGGAGGGATGTTGCTGCCTGCCCTGCTCCTGGAGCGCCCAGGAGTGATGGGATGAGGGCAGCAGGAGGAGCACCAGTCAAACCAGCCTGCAGGAGAGCTGCGGGCAGCTGGAAACTGCGGGAATTGGAGGAAACACCTCCTCTTCCTTCTCTCAGGGTGGTTTTAGGGGTGTGGGTGGAGTGCCGGGAAGGCGATGTTCGGAGCAGGGCTGGCAGGGCAGGAGCAGGGGGTGCCTGGAGCCCGAGCTGGCCCGTGCTGCCAGCGAGCAGATGGTGGTCACGGCTGCCTGAGTGTCCTTGGGCAGGGGGAGCAGTGTCCCCGGCCCCGGGGGGATGGCGTCTGTGCCCTCTCTGCGCTGCCGCAGCTGCGTGGGCTGTGGGGCAGGACCTGCTGCCGGGACAGCAGAGCTTGGTCAGATGGAATTTGGGGTGGCCGTGGGGCTCCCCTGCTGCCCAGAGGCTCTTTGGCATAGTGCCCTCCCCAGCATCGCCTCTCCCAGCGCTCTGAGTGGCAGCATTGTGACACAGGGTTGGCACTGAGGTGGCACTGAGGTGTCTCAGGGACCCAGTGCTGGCTGGGTCACAGTGAGGATGGAGGGATGTGGCTTTGGGCTGAGCGCGTCTCGGGGGACAGGCCGTGCTGTAAACCAAGAGATTTCACACTTTCCTCATTTTCCTGGTTTTTGGTTGGTTTTGTGGGGTTTTTTCGGAAGGGTGAAGATGTGAGTTATCGCATCTGGCTTTGCAATTTACAGCTTTTAATTAATCTGAAATTTCAACATAGAGTTTTACGATAAGCAGAGGCATCTCTGCAAGCTGGGGAGGAACCTTAACGATGATCTGAGATGAATCTGCAGGATGGGATATCAGTGCAATAAACAGGGCAATATAAAACAGAATTGTGAAGTAAAAAATGCTGAGATATCAAGGCAATGATCTAAAAAAGAGATTTCTTTTTGGAACCCTTCCCTGTCTCAAGAGTGCTCCTTTCCTGTGGGCATTTGCCAGCTGTCCTTTGGTTGTTCCAGCACCTACTGATGACAAGTGAGTCAGTGGAACCTCAGCTGTCCGTGTGTGATGGACACTCAGTCCATCACCAGAGCATCTTTAGGCCAAGGGAGGAGGGGCCTTTTGAGTAAGGATGGTCTGGCATGGCTTGGGTGAGGTGCTCCAGCCCAGAGAAGCATCCAGCTGGAGCATCCCTGGTGTTTCGGGCCAGTCAAGGTGGCTGTGACACTTGGCTGTTCTTTCTTGGCACAAGGGGCCAGAATCACTCTTCTTCTCCTGCCCTGGATGCAGGAGCTGTGCTGGGTCTGCATGACCATGTGAGCCTGGTGTCACTGCAGTGCTTGGGCTTGCTTCTCTCCCAGTTTAACTTCCTGCAGCTTTCTGAGCAGTGCATTATCCTGTGTTTTCCTTCTCCAGCCACCTAAAGCCTGGAAAATTGCAGTAATGAGGGGTAATGATACAGTGTGGGGAGCAGGCTTCCATTTGAAGTCTCTTAAAGTTGGATAAACACAAGCAGGAAGTGTTTGTTTACAAATATTTTCTTGTGAATGAGTGAGGAGGAGAGCAAGCTCCTTTTGTCTCTGACAGACACCATCCTTTCATTCCCTGAGCCCTCCTCCCTGCTCCTTCAGCTGGGCTGAATCCCTCACGAGCAGGACGGGATGCTCCCCAACCCCAGGGGTTTCTTATCCCACCCTCAACTGCAGACCCCAGCCCCAATGCCAGCAGACCCCACTGGTGGCATGCAGGTCCCTCCATGTGTCCCTCCCCCCGATGGCTCCTCAGGAACTTGGGTCCTTTTGGCGTGAAAATCCCTCTGGAGATGCAGGCGAGGGGCAAGCCGGGAATTTGCTTTTAACATCAATATTCAGAAATAGTGTGTGTGAATAATTGATGGTCCTGCGAGCTGGGGCTTGTCTGTCTGTCACAGCAAAGCAGAGGTGACAGAGTGACAGCCTGGGGTGGGGGGAGACTCCCGTCCCTCCTGGGGCACCACCAGCGTGGCTGCACAGGGTGGGATTTGGGTCTTGGCAAAGGCTGCTGGGCTGCTCTGGCTGCTGTTGGTGCGAGGAGGACCCCGGCCTGGGGCAGGGGTCTGTCTGCTCATGGTCCTGGGCAGGGACAGGGCTGTCCTGTTCTCCAGCCTGGCCCACAGCACTTCCAGCAGCTCCTCCAGCTGCTCTCCAGGTCCTGCTGCGCTGCGGTGGCCGAGCCACCGATCTGAACGTTTTAGGTGAAAAATAATCTGTCAGCAGGATTTGCCTGACCTGGAATTAGCTCTCACAAGAAGAGCTTAACCCTCATTGCTAGGTCAGTGTCTTCTCCCTCCCCAAGTCAACCTGGCTGTGTGCTGCTGTGTCCCTCTCTGATTTAATATCTGCTTTTGCTCTTTCTTTTGGGCATCCTTTGTCTTTAGTGTGATTCCACGGTTCTGTTCCGAGCAGGCAGAGCCTGCCATGTTTGCTGTGAACCACTGGCAATTAGACCAGAATTGCTGTCTCCCTAATGACGCCGTGCTGTGCAGCATCGCTGCGGTGCCTGCAGCAGCAGGGACACCGTGCCTGGGAAATTTGGGTGCTGCGGGAGTGGCGATCCACGTGGTGGCCCTGGGATGGTCAGTGTGGCGTGGGACAGCCCCGTTGGAGGCAGTCTGGGCCCTGCTAGGGCTGTGCTGCTGGTGGAGGTGGCTTTACCTGCTCCCCCCGAGCAGGTGGGACAGGCAGGTCACTCCATGGGACTCAGCCTCCCGCCAGCCTTGGGCTGCTGCAAAGCCCCTTCAAAGGCTCCAGCACTCACTGCACGGAGCAGGGGGGGAAGAACAGACATCCCCCAGCCCAAACTGCAAAGGAAAGCGAGAGCTGGAGCCTTTATAGCCGGAACCCTGAGCGGGAGGGAGGAGCAGGGCTGAGCTCCCGCCGCTGCCTCTGAGCTGCTCTACAAAGCAGCTCCCAGCTTGGCGAGCGAGATACAGCGAGAGGTTCGCAAGTTGTGACCTCAGCAAATGTATTAGACGGGAGAAAAGAGCTTTCTTCCTTCCCCCTGTTCTGGTGTCAGCGTAGCCGTGGCTTTTAAACCACATTATACAGGCTTGTCATCCAAGATAAAATGTTATTAAGATAAAATGCTACACAGGGAGCAGTAGGGGACTTCCCACTGCCGTATTTCAGCGCTGCCGTAGGACCGCGCTCCGCCGCTGGCACAGAGCCGTCGCCCGGAGCTGGGGCTGCCAGGGATGGGGCGGGATGGGGATGTGGTATCCCCCCATGTGTTCCCAGGGCAGTGGGCACGGGGGAGGCGCTCCCCAGAGTGTGCCACTGCGCCCCAGCATCTCCTTCCGTCCCCCGCGGGCAGCCTGGCGAGGGAGGGGAGGCGAAGGCATCAGGGCTGTGGCCTGCGTGGAGCTGACAGCGAGCATGTGGGTGGCCGAGGGGCCTTCCCGGGGCCGCTCCTTCACGGGTCAGGGCGCTCGCCGGCTGCCTCCCTCTCCTCCGGCCCCTGTGCCGTGTGTCCCCACAGCCTCGCTGCCAAGGCCACTGTCTTTGGGTGCTGCCACCTCTCCCCTCCCGCCCAGCACCCCGTGGTCCATGGCCGTGGCCAGCACGCTTGCTGTGCTGTGTCCCCGCACCGCTCCTCCTTCTCCTGCTCAGGGCTGGCACAGCCTCTTTAGCCTCGCTGACAGCCCGTCGATAATATTAATGTACTCCAGCCTCTGTTAATGTCCGTGTGAAGTCTCCTCCTGCCCTTTGCCATCACTTTTCCATCAGCAGACATTTGTGCGGCGCGGCTGTGACATTAATCTGCTGAGCCATGCTGGCAGCGCCAGTGACTCTGGAGCGCAGGTGCAGAATTTTTGGGGAGCTTTTTGGGGAGCTTTCCTGGCCCATCTGGCAGTAACGGGGATGTTTAGGTGAACCCTTTAAAAGGACTTGAAAAGAGCGGTGATGTACGCCCCGCTCCTCGGCAGATACAAAAGGAGATGGCAGGAGCATCTCACCTGGGGCAGGTGTGTGATCTGCAGGCAGAGCACACACCAAAACATGGAGAGGGAAGAGCTGCTTGACCTGACACCGAGGCAGAACAGAGAGAGGGAAGAAAGGGGAGAGGAGCGAGCTGTAGCTACAAGGCTGGGTAATCCCTCGGTTGAGCCCGGCGAGTGCTGTAGCTGGAACATGAACTTGTCCTGGGCATGTTCAGCTTGTAAGAGGGATGAATGTAAAAGCAATGCTGTTAGCTGCCTTATTAAAGGCTCGGGTCTGAGTCAATACGCACGTGTCCCAGGTGGCTCGGGGCTGTAATTCCTAGAGCTTCACACTTTTCTGCCAGTGCTTTGTGCTTGGAGGTTCTCCCTGTCGGTTAAACCCTCCCACCCCTTGGCCGTCCTGGGTTTGCATCCCATGTGTGGGGAGAGGACTGGCTTGGGGCTGGAGAGAGGCTGAGAAACCCCCCTGAGCTGCCAGAGGTGGCAGTGCCAGGGTGCTCTGTGGTGTCACACCTGCTGAGACATCCTTAGGTCCTTCCTGCCCACGGTGCCATTTCCAGCTGCATTCCCTCTTGCTCTGCCCATGTGTGTAAAATGGGGCTGGGACTCGTGGTTGGATGGTGACCACAAACAGGTGCCACAACCTCTGGCCATTGCACGGTTCCTGGTGCCGCCGCAGCGCGTGTGATTGAGCTTGTTAGGGCTGAGTGCCTGAGATCTGCCTGCTCTGGTGAGCAAATGTGTGCAGGCAGAAGGAGACAGTGCCTGCTCCTGTATACAGTACAGGTATTTTCCCACCTTCAGCAGCTCCCCTCTGCCTCTCTGAGTGCCAACCTGAGCAGGGACCCACACAGGACAGGGAGGTCCCCAGATGAGGAATCTCAGCACGGCCACAGTCCGGGTGTTTTCTGTGCTATTCTTCACTCTCCTGTCCTCTGCCATTCCTCCACACACACTGGCACAGGTTGCCCAGAGAGGCTGTGGCTGCCTCGTCCTGGGAATTGTTCCAGGCTGGGCTTGGAGCAACCTGGGACAGTGGAAGATGTTCCTGCCCGTGGCAGGATGGGGTGGCTCTGTGATGCTGTGTGTGGGTCTGCTCCACCTCTCTGAGCCCTGGGGACCCAACACTGGGGTCTGGAGTGGACAGATGAGCCTCGTCATGGGACACGTTGCCCCATTAATACCTCTGGGCACTCACAACACAGGCTGTCAGCACCAGACACGCTGTTCTCCTAAGTAATGGGATTTGGTTTTAACCCAGGGACATCCCTTAAAGCTAATGAAAACCTGTGTTGGGGGAGATGCTTCCTTATCAGTGGGATCTGTGCTTGTCCTTGTGCCCCATTTACACGTGGGTGTCAAAGCCCTGCACCGGAGCTTTGGGACTGGAGGCTGCTGGGGCAGCTGGGGCGGATGCAGCCTGATGGCTCTTAGGGCTGATTGCACACAGGCACAGCTGGTGCCAGGGAGCTGAACAATAAAGTAGCCACTCTGGGCTGATTGGGCTAATCCGTGCTGCAGACCAGGGCCTGTTTTCATTAGGTTTCCTCGATCAAATTAGATTGCCAGACGACAGATCCTATTAAAGCAGGGGAGACCTCCAGCACGGCGTGTCCTGCTGGTCCTGGGACGCCGGCCATCGCTGGCACCCGGAGGGGAGGAGGCTGCTGAGGATGCTGACGGTGCAGCTCCTGGGCACAGGGATGCCTTTGCCCTTGTCCTGGTAGTGCAGCGGGGGCTGTCACTCAAGGACACATGGCTCTGATCCTGCCTGGCACCACGGCACAGCCCCGTGTCCTTCAGGGACAGAACTGCCCTCTCTCCAGGTGCATCACTCCCCACATCCCTCATTTCCAGCATCCTCCCTGAGCCCGCACTGTGCTGGCTCCTGGTCTGTGTTAATTTAATTTGGTTTTTAACTCTGCTCCTCGCAGGCAGGGCAGGCCCAGCTGTGAGCTCTGGCACCAGGCTGGTGTGCTGTGTGCCCCCAAGAGCAGATCACACTGCCCTTAACCCAGCCACGCCTTTGGGGACTCAGCTCTGGGGTCTGACCCAAGGCACCAGTAATGGGATTTGGGCATCCTTGGAGTATAGTTCCTAGCAGAGGTGATTGATTGGCCTATTGATGTCCTGCTATTGATTAGCCTTACTCTGAGACAGTCGGGCTCCAGCCTGCCCGTAACCCATCAGTAGTTAGTTCATCCTGCCGTGAAATCCGCAGCCACAAAGAGATGTTTGTGGGGCAGGAGTGCAGCTGTTTGTGCTGACAGGAGCATGGCAGTGCCACCAGGCTTTGCCAAGAGCCCCTGGCGGCTCTTCCTGCTCTTTGAGGTGAGGTGGCTCAATGTCTTAGGAAAGGGTTGGGCTCAATGGGAAAAATCTTGGTTGTGGTGACCTCTTGTCCTTATGAACCAACTCTGAGTCGTGGCCCTACAAGAGTTGAGGGTCTGGGACTGGATGGTTTGGGATATGAACTTCTGGAACCTGATGCCTTTGACTTTGAAACTTAATTTCTTACCTGTGCTCAGGATGGGGTTTATTTTATGCAGCCAACGTTTCCTCTCCTTGATTGAAGAAAGAGTCAGTGCTGGGGCGGGACAGAGTTCCCAGCAAGCATAATTAGTAGCAATTTTGCTGCCCTGCTTATTGATTCACTGCGGGGTTACCTCTTCCAGGAGGATTTCCATGGAGTTACCTCTTCCAGGAGGATTTCCATTGTTACCTTCCCCAGCACGCTGGGTAGTTCCGTGTAGGAATAAATGTTTCAGTTGCCCTATAAATAATGGAGCGAGTAAAGATGTTGTGTAAGCGGCGCTCTGGGTTTTGCCAGGAGGGACGTAGTTTGTTGTGAGGGTTTTTTGTTTTGTTTTGCTGTGGGATTTTCTGTGCTTGTGTTTTACCTGTTTCTCTCCCCGTTTTATTTTTTATCCCTCGAGTCCAACACAGGAAGCTTCACAGGGGGGGACTTGAGGGAAAGGAAGGAGATGAAACTCTTGAAATTAAGTGAATTCTTGTGGGGGTACTGCGCAGAGGTGTGACAGCACTGGTGATGCTGGGGAGCACCCTGTGAAGGCTGGAGCAGCTGGGATCCCAGGGGAGGTGTGCCCGGACGCAGGGAATGGCCAGGGATTCAGGGGATATCGGCTTTACTCGCTAGAAGTGTTAAAGCTGTAAAGCTGTGTTTTAATCATGGATTTAAGGAAGGAGCGGAGGCAGCAGGTCTGGAGCTTGTGAGCCCATGGCTTGTGTAGAAATCCAGGCTTCCAGGCTGATTCCCAAAACCTGGCACATTGAGACCCCCACTCTCACGGTGCCCAGGGCTGGTTTTGGCAGCTCCAGGCTGGCACGGGCAGGAGGCCACACTGGGCACTCTGTGACTCTGGGTCTTTTTGTTCTGCTTCAACACAACCCAAAAGCATTAATGAGGGAGAGGATGTCCTGCAGGGGTGATGTGTGTGCCCTGTTTGGGACGTGGAAGCCGAAGGCATCCAAACGCTGCGAGCTCAGTGCTGGTGTGAGCAGTGTCTGGTTTGCAGGAGTGCAGGGAAACTGGGAAGAGGATGTTCATTTGCTGTGCCTGAGGGGAGCCAGCAAACTCCACCTGAGGTTTGATTTCTAATTCACCTGCATCTTTATTTCTCCTGTCTGGCAGCAATGATGAACAGTCCCGGGTACCGCAGAGGGCTCGCGTTGGCAGCCTGCTGTGCCAGCCCAGCTTCCAGGGGTGAGCAGGGCTGGTTCTCTGCCCGTGCTGTCTGAGCTGACCCATTCAGCGCTTTGCGATGCTCTGAGCAGCATCCAAACATGGCAAAGTGCTGCTGGGCAGGAGCTGGCTGGAGGCAAAGGATGCTCAGGGCAGCTGGGGGAACCGCGGGTTTCAGAGGAAACCCGGCTGGACAAGAGGGGCTCCCAGCAGCTCCCAGGGCTCCTCCTCCTCTTCCCGGGGGCAGCAGGCTGTCCTCCCCTCTTCTGGGGCCCAGCGGCTTTGCGGACCCCCCGGCAGCGCCGCGGTCAGTGGGGGAGTGGATTAGGAAGGGGCTTTACTCCTCTGGTAGATGAGTGCTTTTAAGCACTCGTGTGTTGTTGTGTGTCCTGCTGAGAAGAAGCCAAATGTTCCGACAGCTGGCCAGACCCCGGATCAGGGGGACTTGAGCTGTAGGTGTTGCAAACAAGGTCTTAATTGATTTATCTGGACACATGACTTTTAATTTTATGGTGAAGTTAAGAGCTTTGCCCCAAATCAGGGGGAAGGGGAGAGAAATGAGCTGATGCAGTCTCTGCATCCATAGGCTGACATCTGGGTTTGTAGGGGACTGAGCGTGGCACGGATGCCCTGTCGGTGATTGAAACACGGACTTGGTCTGGTACATGCAAAGTCAACTTTTTATTGTACAAAGCACATCTTATTTACTGTTCCAGAGCCAGCAGTTCTTTAGCATCTCAAGCAGTTACTGATTACAACCTCTTTGCTTAATCTCCTGTTAACTATCCTACTTTTGCCTCGCCTTCTCCTCTTAATTTGTCTCCTGCTCTTTTGTTTTGGCCACTGCCAGACCTGGGCTACGCCCGTCTCCCCCAGGGCCCCACGCCAACAAAAGCGATATTCTGGCGATATTCTGCACCCCCACAGCGCCCCGAATCCCCTGCTCATCTGGGCTTTCCGCTCTGCCTCAGAGTGGAGCTGAAAAGCCTGAAAGGACTCGGGACAGCTGGTGGCACCTGGATGCGAAGGGCACGGAGATGGCAGCGCTCCCTCCTTCTCTCGCTGATTCTGCTCCGAAGTGGTAGGAGAGGAGGGGAGGCACTGAGGGGACCTTCTCCTGTGAGTGGCAGAAACATGAATATTTCACAGCTCTGCGCGGGCCCGGCGGGAGCTGATGGATGTGGGGATATAATTTCGCTTGACAAGTGCCACGGTCCCGGGGCCTCCCGCTCCCTGCTGCCCTTCCTGAAATGCCAGGGGAGGGGGAGCTGTGTCACCTGGGCATCCCCGGCAGCGTGCCGGGCTCTTCCCAGTGCCCGTGCTGGGCTCTTCCCAGCGCACAGCGAAAGAGTCACGCTCTGGGGATGCTCAGGATGTCCGAGGGTTCTCGTGTAGTGCAGGGAAGGAGTTTTGAGGGAGAACCGCAGGGAGCTCTAAAGGAAAGTGTTGACTCCCCGTTTTCTGATGCTTACGTTGGATGCAGCTCTCTTGGAGGCTGTCCCGGGAGGCTGTGGCACCTCCCTCGGTCCTTGTGCCGTGCCCCGGCCGGGCGCAGGTTGCCAGCGCCGCTGTCGGCTCGGGTGCCGCGGTGGCACAGCGGGCACGGGGCGGGCTGGGGGGGCTCGTCAGGCCGAGACAGCCACGGCCCCGACTTGGGTCTGGCCTCCATCACTTCCTGTAGGAAATCACTTCACTTACCCAGATGTGAGTGTACAGCCGCGCTGCCCGCGGGCTGTCCCGCTCTCCCCCGCCAAGCCCCAGCCTCTTACGCAAATCGCTTTTCACGCTTCCTTAATTGAAACTGTCAGATGGGCTTT
>VZTN01015266.1:214081-238691 GCA_013400515.1 Erpornis zantholeuca | reverse complement strand
TTTTTTTTCTTTTGGTGCTGATACAGACGTATTAATTCCACTATGGATATCCCGGCAGCTAGGAGAGATCAATAAAATGAGGTTGCATCTGTGACATATATATTACAGGAGCGGCACCAGCAATATTTCATCGGGAAAGCCGAGCCAAACACACGTGTGCAGAGCCCTGGAGAGCACATTTGGCCGTGCACAAGGCAGAGTTATCGCCTGGATATTCCTGGCTGGAATGGCACTGGTTTTCCGTGCCCTCTTGCTGCCCACCTGGCATGGGGAGGGGGTGAGGAGCAGCTCCCAGCCCTCACTTTGCTCGCGTCTCTGCACATCTCTTGGCCAGGGTCTCAGTGTGGGTTATTTTTTGGCGTGCTCTGAGTTTGTGCCAGTCCGGACCTGTGGGTGCCCTGGCGCTGTGTCTCGGTGCTGGTGGCACCAGCTCCTGCCGCCTCCCACCCCCCACCCACCTCCCTCCAGAAATCCCCACGGCGGGGATTTGCGCTTTGATTATTTTCAAATACTGGTTTGTGTAAAATTTGATTTGAGGAAACATTTTTCTCCCACATGCTGTAGGATTGAGGGCGTGTAATCCCTCCTAAATCGCCCGGACGAGGTTTGTATTGCAATGCCAGTATCAGCGCTAACAAAAGGGGATTAGATGGGAAAATTCTGCGTGAAAACCTGCCGCTCTTTGAGGGCTTTTAGTACAAAGAAGATAAGATAGGTAGAGCAGAGCCATTTTTAACCCAGATTTTAATGCACTCAGTGCCTCTCCTTCCAAGGCAAAGGAGAGGGGAGATGGCATTCCTTTTAACCCTTTCCTTTCCTCTGGCTCTGGGGGGCAGCTGATGCTTCCTTGTAGGCGCAGCAGTGCAGAGTGAGTGTTGCGAGAGGTGCTGGACAGGAAAGGCTGCCAGGGACTGCCCAAGGCAGGGTTTTATTCCCTTTCCAAGCAGATGGTTGGGAAGTGTGGAGCTCCATGGAGCCCCCAGAGCTGGGCTGCACTGACGGCTGTGTGTTGAGCTGCAAATCCTCACTGAGCCGCTCAGCCAGGGCGCGAAACACGTTCCCATCTCACCTGCCTGGAGCCAGGCACGGTGTCTGTGTGTCCTAGGGATTGCTGTCCCCTCAGGAACGGCTCTGTCCCGCCGGGGATGGATCACTGTCCTGTCTGGGCCGTGTCACGCTGCCTGTCACATCAGCGTCAGTCAGGAGGCAGCATCGTCACGGAGACAGCTGTCAACCTTTGCGGGCAGCCATCCGCCAGTGTCTTCCAGGAGCTCAGCAAGTGCCAAGGCGCATCAGGCCAGGGAAAGAGATGCTCCAGGGGGAGATGAAAGGATCCCTTCAGTGGAATTCATGTGGAATAAGCTTTCCACGGGAGATATTTCCCGCTAATCCTCCTTAGCGCTCAGCTGATGCCTTGAAGCATCAGGGGTTTATGTGCCTTTTAAAAATTCATTCTCTCTGCTCTAACAGCAGGTGTGTGTGTGTGTTATCAGCTGCCCTGCCCAGGCCCCTCCGAGGCAGGGCTGCACCCTCAGACCTGCTGAGTGTCCTGTCACAGCGAGTTGCCCATGTCACCTGAACCAGGTGAAGGGAGCTCCCTCTCTGCTGGCTCCCCTGGTGGGTATCAGGTCACTACAGCAGCAGGTTTCTGATGGCAAATTTATTGAGGGGGCAAATGGAAAGGCAGCGTGGGCACCGAGCATCTGGTGAGATGGGAAAACACCCGGACTGCTGCCTTAGCCCCCATCCATCTGCCCCTGCTAATTGCAGCTGGACTTATAATATTCCACTTATCTGGTCAAGGGATCCATGTTAGTTATTACAATTGATTATCACTAAAACCCGTCTGATACCCAGATTTACAGCGTGGCTGGAGAGCCAGGCGGCCTCCAGCGCTGAGCAGCCAGGATCTGGCACACTGCTCCAGCCAGAGCTGTGTCTCCATAGGTGTTTGGTCGAGGAGAAGCTGCTTTCCTCTTGTCTTGGCTCCCAGGGGAGCAGATCCCACAGCTCCCACACCGTGCAGTGTTTTGCTGTTGTGGTTTGTAGTCCTGGGCAGGGTGAGGGTGATGCAGCTGCGAGAGCTGCTGGTGCCAGGCTGTTTTTGTTGTGCTGTCGGTGTGTGAGAGGTGGTGGCTGCCCCTGCACCGAGCCCTGTGGTGCAGGGAGGTCCTGCAGATGTTCTGCTCCCAGGCTGGGTTCAGTAACGAGCGCTGCACTGGGAGAATCATCATCAATCTGCTGCAGATTAATCACCAGCAGGTTGGGCTCTTGGAGGGGACTTTTCCGAAGAACTGAACAGAGTTTTCCTGCTGTCAGTGAGGCTGTGCCCTCCTCGGCCGCTGGAGAGTGCCCAGTGGCTCTGGGAGATGTGTGGCCTTGTGCAGCTCTCCTGCATCCAGCACGTGGCTGGAGCGGCAGGAAGGGTGTATGTGATCCTGCTGGGATCCTCCCGTGGTGGCCAAGGAGTGTGGGTGAGGGCCCGTTCGAGGCTGAGAGAAGGTTCTGCAGCACACCCAGGGCTCTCGTGGGCCCTGTGGTAGGGTGGGAGGCAGAGAGGAGCCCCTGCGCCTCCTCAGCTTCACAACAGCTCCGTGGCTGCATGATAAACAACTTGACAAAGTGTTGAAATCCTGAAGGCGGGGCTGGCAGGGGAAGGAGAGGGAGGTCATAATTGCACGGGAAAATAATGAACTGCGCTCTTCTTGGAATATGCAGCGGCCTAACAAGAATCGGAAAATTAATTATCTTCTGTAATTAGTGTAATGACCTACACTATTAGAGGTTATTTACAGCAGGAATAAAACTTCCCCCTGTAAATGTCAGGCTGTGCTGTTGGAATACAAAGGCTGGAGGAAACCTGTGCTGGGTGCAGCGAGGGTCTGGAGGCAGGGCAGGGTGGTGGCCACCTCTGCTCAGCCAGTCCCTGACCCTCACAGGACCCACCTGCACCTGGCACGGGACCTGCTGGCAATGTTCTTTCATGCCTGGCACTGGTTCTGTCATCCCCCTTGCTTTGTGTCACCTGGGCTTGGCTCTGCTGCTTCCTGGGGACTCATCCCTGAGCTGGATCAGAGCCTGTCTCAGGTGGGCTCTGGGCTGCCCCTGCCAGTCGTGCTCATCTCCGTCTGGAGTGCTGCCCATGTCCAGATCTTTGCTATTCCCCTTCCCGAGCACATCCCGCTCCCCACAGGATCCCTCCCTGCGCCGGCTCTGGAGAGCCCCTTTCCCTCCCGGAGGCAGGCGCCAGCTGCGTGTGCACGGCTCAAAATGGAGACATTAGCCAGCTATTGTTCCTCAGCCTGAAGCCTTGGTGGCTCTGAAGCCGTCCCTTTTGGTGGCCAGGGTGTGTGAAACAGCTCCGTTTGCAGCGTGGGGGCACGGGGAGGGTGCGTGCCCTCCTCGGCGGGGGCTTCCCTTCTGCAACGGGGGCGTTCGGGGTTGGTTTTCAGAGGTGCCAAGCTCTGCTCATCCCTTCTCCTGCCTGGCCACCTTCCTGCTGTCTCTCCCGCCAGGCAGGCTCCTGATCCGGTGGGGATGGGTCCCGCAGGGAGGGCAGCGTGTCCAGGGTGCCGTGGGTGCCGTCTGTTGGGGAGCCCTGGGCGGCAGCGAGGAAGGGCAGGATGGGGAAACGTTGTCGGTGTGGCGAGGGCAACCTGAGAATTGCCTGACATTTTAGCGCCGAGGATCATGACTCCTGCATTATTAAAGGCGCGGTGATAAAATGCCTTACCTGTCACTGAGAACCGACATCAATAATTTAGTTTGGCACCTGGTGATTAAAATGAAATAAGCACTGGTCCAACTCCCTTCCCCGAGCGGCGCCGGTGCTGCGGCGGCCGTGGCTGCGCTGAAAGCCGAGGGGATGCTTTCCCTGGATCCTGGTCCTCACCACCCAGAGGCTGCTGGGCAGTGTTACCCATGCCCAGCATGTCCAGACATCCATGTGGTGCCCAAGCTTTGAATGAGGATGGGGACAGGGCTGCTGCTGCAACATCTGATGTAAGCTCATTGTATAAACAGAACAGAGTGGGGCTCTTGAAACTTGAGAGTGTATTCCTTCCAACAGACCCTTAATGTAATTTGAATGTACAATTGAGGGTTTTTATAGCTTAATATTCCAGTGTTTGTGGTGCATCCTGGAATTTAAGTGTCTTAAACGTAATTATTGTTAATTGCTCGCACGATTCTATAAACTCATCCAATTAAAAAAAAGTTATTAACTTTATAAAATATCGCAGGCATCCCACAGTGCAATATATTTGCAGGAAATAACGGCTGCAGCAGGCAGAGCTGAGATTCAGCGAGGTAAATCGGTGCCACCTTGTATCCCTCCCTCTGCTGGAAGCCCTTTGGGAATGTGTTGTCTCCTTGGCCGCTCTTCGGGCAGGGGTGTGAGGACAAGGCCGAGGCCAGCAGGACACCCCAGGATCTCTGGGGCTGGAAAGGGAATTCAGTCTCTTTGCTACAGGACCAAGCAGAACTTCACTCCCTATTTGTGCTGAAACCACCCCAGGGAGTGCCTGGGGATGTCTGGGGGCTTTGAGTGGGGCTGGGAGGTTCTTGGTGGAGCAGACATTCCTCCCTCCTGGCCTGCTCCCCAAGCTCCTGCTCCCCGAGCCAGGACCAGTTGTGGCCAGCCAGGGATGATGATTTTCATCTCAGTCTAGTGCCAGAATTTATAACCAGGGATTTATTGTCCCCTGATTGCTCCGTGCTGCCATTTAACTCATGCCCTGGAAGAGTTATTTAACACAGAGCAAGTGGAGTTGTGCTAGCGGTGCCTGGTGCACATACATCTTCTCCAGCCTCCTCTTCCTGTTTTCCTCATGGGATTAAAATCCTGGGCGCCCGTTCGTGTGGGTACAAGCTCAGTTTGGCTCAGTAGGATTTCAGCTGGAGCTGCCTGGCTTTGGAAGGATTGACCAGTTCCCTTCCTAGGTGCCCTCTGTGTCTCCTGTTGGCTCTGCCCAAAATATCTGTGGGGTGGGAGCTGATGGAATCTTCCCAAGGAAGAGGGAAGCTGAAGGTGTGTATTGGGCAGGATCCACCTGAGCCCAGAGTCTTTTTCCCTTTCCATCTCACTTCTTTTCCAGTAGAGAAACAAACAGTCTGTGGGCAGGAGAGGTTTGAAGAAAGGAAACTTTCTCTCAGATGGAGACAAAATTGAATTCAGTGCGTGACTGAAATGAGAAGTTTCCACAAAAGCTTCATTTTGGCAAAGAAGTATTTCCTATGGGATTGCTTCTATACAAAAGCCTTGGTAAGGAGCTATTACAGCTGGTCAAATGCTTTCTCTGAGAGCTGTTTGTGATACTTGCCTTCCCCATCTCCGTTTGCATCCCTTGCTGGAGTCGCTGTCCCCCACGCAGGGGTCGCAGCCCTGGGGCAGGAGCAGCAGCCACCATCCAGGACAGCTCCAGCTGCCACGTGAGGATCAGTGGCAATTAATCCATCCTCTAAACAGCAGGGTTTGCAGGTAGATTTTCCATCTGAAGTAGCTGCTGATCTAGTGGCTTCTGGGACAGTGACGGGCTGACGGAGAGCACGCATGAAGCAGCATTTGTCAAATTAATGAGGCATTATAAATTATATCCACAATTTTCTCTTCCATTTCCCGCTGCCCCCTCCTGTCGCTGGCAGGGAGAGGGGACCTTGAGGAGCCATTCCCAAGGTCTGTGGGGGCCAGGGCTTTCTGGCAGAGCACCCACCTGGGTCTGGGATGCAGGGTCAGCCCACTTGGCTGGATCCAAGGAGGAGAAAAATGCCAGCAGTTCCTCGTTTTCACGAGGAAACTCGATGTAACTAGTATTGATCTCTCTATTACCTCTGTGAAGGGCAGCTTCATTCTTCAAGCAAAACAACCTTTGTATCTGAAATATAGAAATTGATTTTGAGCGGGGGGGGGTGCTGGCATTGGCAGGAGGGCTCGGGCAGAGGCGGGGAGGATGAGGATGAGGAGCAGAATGAGGAGAGAGTCCCCCCAAAGTCAGGAGACATTTCAGGCTTGTCTGATCGTGTTACCTTGATCCAGCGTGGAAATAAAGGGGTTTGAAAGTCAGCAAATAAACTTTGCTGAAGGTGCTGGATACAGAGCAGGGAGGCGAGGAGGTGGCAGGAAGGGGAACAGGTTTGGGAAGAGCCTCAGCCCGAGCAGGGAGGTAGGAAGGAGCTGCTGGCCGATAGCTCTGGTAGCCGTGTCGTGTTCTGGGACGGACCCAGGGCACCGTGGGGAGAGCACCTGCACCAGCCCCACCTAACACTGGGAACCCAACGAGGCACGGCTTCGTTTTAGGGTTGTTACAGTCCTGCTTAATTGGCTCTCGGGCTCTCTGTGCAAGGCGTCCAGTGCATCTTAATGAGGGATTCTCAAAGACTGGCTTTTTTTTTCCCTGGGACTAGAACGCGGTGGTGTTTAATATTCATGTGTAGCTCTGCTCATTTGAAAGGTAACAAGGGAGTTGGATTCCCTGCTGGCAATGAATCGTAATGGGATCTAGGCTCCTAAATCACCTGCGCATCGCGGAGCTGCCTCCTCCCGGAGTGGGCTGGGCTGGGGGCGGAGGGGTCTCCTCCGGTGAGGCAGCACGGGGCTCGGCACCGGGAAATGCTTTTCCACAGCACTTGTGGTGGGGATCTGGAGTGTCTCGCCACAAGCAGTCACGGAGGTCGAGTTGTTAGCCAAAAGCAATTGGATGTTGACATGACAGGGAGACGCTGCGGAGCGAGAACAGTTCCTGACAGACGTTCTGACAGAGCTGTTAAAGCCTTGGCTACAGGCAGGGCTTGAGCTGATCTTTGACCATTCGGGCTGGTCCACGTCTGCCAAGGCTGGGATTTTTTGTGCTTTTGTGCCTGGTGTCGGGTGCTGGATCGGGGAGAGGCGGGAGGTGTTGGGAGGCTGGGTGCTGGCACCGTCCGGAACACAGATGGCCACAAATATCAGCGTACGTGGGGGGGCCTGCAGTGTTTGCTGATGAAGGGGCTGGGGGCTGGAGCTGCCTGGCAGTGTCCCCCGCTGTCCCCCAGGCCTCTCCAGGGTGTCAGCCGTTCCATCCCTGTTCCCTGGTAGCTCTCCCCTCGGCAAAGGAGGGCACTGCCCTCTCTCCACACAGTGCAGCAGCGTGGCCTTGGAGAGGAAGCATTCGTGATCCCTGCTTGTTGGGAAGAGACAGGAAATAGCCATGGGGAGCAGAGCTTTCAAGGGGTTTTGCTTTCCATCTGCTCCCCAGCCTTGACTGCCACCCCCATCTCTCTGTGTGTGGGGACAGCAGGGGGAGGCATGTGTCAGGGAGGACCCCATGGCATCTCCTGAGTGTGCTGTACGGAAAAGTGGTGGCTCCTGGAGCCTTTCTGGGGGATCGTCCTGCTGAGCAGATTGCAGCTGTGCAGAGGGGGCCGCACCAATGTCACCTGCGTGCCCTGGCACTGGGGGAACCCCTCGCTTTCAGCCTGGCTGGGGTCATCCCTGGACAAACCTTCAGAGCTCTGCTTGCAGTACCCGAGCCTGGCTTGTCAGAGAATCACTCCTGTTAGTGGAAACGATGCTTTCCCCGTTCTAGTCTTCCTCCCTCCCTCCCTCCTGCTTTTCCTCATTGTCATTTTAGCCTAGATTAAAGAAAATAGGGTGCAGCACTGTGCGCATGTTCCGAGCAGTGTCTTTTCACAGCACTGTACTGATGCCAAGCAATAATGACAGGTTCAAGCTTTTCTGCATCACAAATGAACTGCATGCAAATGGCTAGTCCTGAATGGAGAATAATTGTCAGCACGGAGAGCCCTGCCTCCGCCGAGCCAGCTCCACCTTGCTTCCGAGGGGAGAAGGCTTCAAACAGTTAACGGGGATGGAGACGTGGAAATAGCGGGGAGCCGCCGTTTCCACTCTGCTAGAGCCTAACCTGTTAGTGCAGAGCTGTGTGAAGAATGTCAGGGATTTGTTCCAAGCGTTATCGAGATGTGGCTTTACATCTGTAAATCCTTTTACGCATCGCAGCTCAGCCGTGAGGCTTCCTCACGTGACGGGCAGCGCTGGCTGCCTGGCCCTGCCACGCCGGGCAGGGGCCATGCCAATGCTGGACGTGATGGCGCTTTCAGGGCCTGTTTTGGGTGAAGCACCCACAAAATATTGCATTTTTCACCTCATTCCAGCTGCAGATTGGCCACGATCTGCTTGTTCTCATGTGCAGAACTGTTTCTCTCTCTGAGCCCTTTGGTGCTTTCACGTTGCCCGTTTGTGCTGTCGCTCCGTCTCGTGCACCCTGATCGTCCCCAGGATGATGTCTGTGGAAAGCCGAGAGTGGGAGCCCCTCAGCTGGGTTTGGCTGACCCTTGGGGAGCTTTCCCAGCTTCTGTCAGCTGCAGATTTGACTTAGCACCACTTCGCTCTCCTGCCACGGTGTTGCCGGCAGAACTGGATTTAGCAAATGATTGTGACAATCTCCAGCACCATCAGGAAAACATGCTCCATCATTCACTGTGATGTGCGCTGATGAGGGGAAAAAAAAAAGGCTTGTTCATCCATCAGAAATTCACTGATGCTGTCTCTAGGTGAGCAATTTGCCAGCGTTACCTGGTGTCACTCATTAGACACAAGATGTAACAGTCTCATTTACTCTTCGGGCTGCCTGCCACTTACTTACTTTTGCATTTGACTTTGCACATGAAACTTGAGCTCGTTTTTAGCCTCTGTCGAAGTCGGCTTTCAAATTCCTGCTCATTAAGCCCAGTCCCAGTGTGTGGGCTGCATGCACAGGAGAGGGGTTTAGGAAGCCAGAAAAGTCCCCTGGAGCCTGTTGCCATTAGGCTTTGCAGAACAGTGTGTGTGTGTTTGAAAAGCCAGCAGAGGAAGCAGTTTCTACCCTCCCATCACTAGGTCTGAACTTCCCAAAACACCTGGGCTTTGGCTGCATTTTAGCTGTATTTTTTTACAGACTTGAGGGCTTGTAACTTTTTAAGACATCTCCATTTTTACGTCGGATTTGATTGATGCTTTGGGTTTTTTGTACTCGGACATAAAAGTGGGGCAGAAAGTGCCAGAATTTGGGTTCCTCTGAGGAAACACAACCAGGGCTTGGGCAGGTGTTTCATGGCCAGAGCTTTGCTGGTGCCTGGAGCAGAGACACCAGAAGGTGCAGGTGGGGGATGTTTCCCTGCTGAACCCTGGTGTTTCCCGTCTCTGTCTCTGCTGCTGGATTTGCACAGCTTTAGCTGCTCCTCTTGCTGGACAGGTGTGAGAGCAAGGGGAAGGTGAAGCTGTGGGTGCTGCTGACTCAGGGACTCAGGACACACAGGGATGGGGCAGCTGCTGCCTTTCCCTGAGCTCCCAAAACGTCCTGCAGCTGTCCAGGCACGTTGTGCAGCCGTGGTGGGCGCCAGAGTGGCCATCCCTCACAGCAGAGCTCGTTGGTGTCCATCCCTTTCCACCCTGTTTCTCTGGACAGGAATGGTCCTCTTTGTTTTTAAGAGAGTCCCTCCCATTCGTCTGTCCCTCGCTGCATCATCCAAACTGCATCCTATCCTCGTGGTTTGCATGCACTGGATGAATTTAGGATGAATTTCAGGCTTGACACGGGCAAAGGACCAAGTAAATCGGGTAATGCTGAACTGAACTGAGGGATGTGGAAGCAAAGTGATTCTGCAAGATGCAGGCTGGGAAACTGGCGTTTGAGAGGGATTGGTTTTGTGCTGAGACAAAAAAATCCTGTTAGAAGCAGCGTTGATATCTCTGCATCGTTGCTTTAGTTGTCACAGCTCAGCTCTTCGGGAGGCAGAGAGTGAGTCTGCAACCTGATGGGAGAGAACGTGGTAATCCCTGGGATGTCTCTGCACATGGTGCTGGAAAATCATTGTCTCAGGCACCATGGAAGAGGCCTATTTCTTTACTGGTGGTGTTTCATGTGGTGTAGAGCTTGTCTGAACCACAGTGGAGGGACTGGTGTTGAGATATGCACTACAGTGATAATGCTGCAAATTCCAGGGCATTAGTGTTATTAAAATGTCAGGCTGATATCTTCCTCAGCATTAAAACTCTTAATGTACTTCATCCTTTCAAACTCGTGGTGCTCCAAGTGAAAGCATGAGGGAAAAAAAAGGTGGTTACAGAGCAAAGGATTAACAAGAAAGAAAAGGGGGATGCCCTGATGCAAGGCTGCCATGCAAATTGCTTCCTTGAGCACTTGTGCCTTTCAGTCAGGTTAAAATTCAGCAAGACGTGTTCGCTTTTGTGACAACAGCCTGAAACTTGCTCGTGTTGCCCAAAGGGAGCTTTAGCAGAAGTGCTGAGTTTTTAATGTTGTTGGAAAGGCACTGATATGGTCACACTGGGCCAGTAATCCCAGGTGCCTGCACAAACCCAGCCAAGTGACAGGAGGGAAGGTCCTCTGTGCCCGCAGGTACAAAGCTGCCCTGAGGCCCTTAGTGGGCTTTTGGAATCAGGGAACTGTTTCATTTGGAAGAGACATTTAAAGGCCATTTAGTCCAGCCCACCGCAAATGAGCAGGGACATCTTCAACTAGGCCAGGCTGCTCAGAGCCCTGTCCAATCTGACCTTAAACGTTTCCAGGGATGGAGCATCTGCCACCTCTCTGGGCAACCTGTGCCAGGGTTTCACCACCTTCATTGCAAAAAAGCCTTCCTTACGTCTACCCTACATCGACCCTGTGCTGGTTTAAAGCCGTTTCTTCTTGTCCTTTTGTGTGTATCCTGGTGGTACCTCAGGGGAGAAGCTGTTTGGGGAAATGAGGGGTACTGATCGCGTCTCCTCGCACCCACGTGCGTGTGCCGGGCGGTTGTACGCTTCCCTGGGCCACCTCGGATGGCACTGCCTACTCCTCGGAGCTTCCCGGGGAAGTCACCAGATCTGTGGGTGGGAGCACACGCTGGCAGCTGAAAGGTTTCTGCGGGGAGGAAGAGATGAGGAGCTGGAGCTGAATCCTTGCCGCGCGCTCGGAGCCCGCGGCGCTGGGAGCGTGGGGCACGGAGCGCCCGCTCCTCGCCCTCTTGGAAACAAATGAGCCCAAAGGAATAAAAGAAATGAAGGCGGAAACGCAGCTTTTCAGGGCTGCGGAGGGAAGGGGGGATTGCCACGGAGCTCTGTCCGAGGTGCTGAGCAGTCCGAGGGGAGCCCTGACCGCAGGGTGCAGCCACGCGGGGCCAGGCACAAGCGACAGGACTAGAGGAAACAGGCCTCGAGTTGTGCCAGGATAGGTTTAGATGGGGGATGTCAGGGGAAATGTCCTCACCAGAAAGGTTGTCAGGCTCTGGCACAGCTGCTGCAGTGCTGGAGTCACCGTTCCTGGGAGTGTTTAAAAGATGTGGCGCTTGGGGACATGGTTCGTGCTGGGCTTGGCAGTGCTGGGTTATTCCAGGTGGTCTTAGGTGGGTTTTCCAACATTAACAATTCTATGATTCTCCATTCTAAGCATAGTCCTGGGCTTTCTGCTGCCCTCAGTACATGCACTTTACACCAGGTTACTATTTTTCCACTGTTTTTCCACAATGGAACAAGCTCCTCTCCTCGTTTCCTGCTCAGTGCTGCTTCCAGTGCCTCTCCTCAAATGGCAGCAGAGAGGAATCCAGTCCCCAGGCAGTGAATTAGGAGGTGGTAGCTGCTCATTTTTCATCTCTGTGATAAAAAAAAATCTAATGCAATCATCAAAAAATAAAGCTGCGTTTTTCATGTCTTCACCATTAGGAATGTCTCTTGCTACTGCTCTCTTTTCCCTCCTACTCCCAAATTATTGAGGTCTCAGCAGCGTTTAAAATCTCGTGGAAATTTACTTTTGGATGCCAGCACAGGGGTGGGAGTTTGAGTAATCTCTAGGGCAATAACATTCCAGAAATGTTGTGTTCCCTTAATAAAAACACTTTTGATTCAGAAACATAAATGTTATTTTTCCAAAGGCACCCTATTGAACGGGGCTATTCTTTCTTATCCTCTCACTTAAGGCATTACAACTCTTGGGAGACGTTCTGCTGCTTCAGTAGCCATAACCTTACATTTATTGCATGTGTGGCCACAGCAGCCCCCTCAGATAATTTTGTTTAGGGCTGTGAAATTTGCCTTCAGCCCCGAAATTGAATCCATTCTCTGCTCCCAGCAGCGTGATGGGTTCCTGCATGTCTCTTTTTCCCAAGGATGTTTGCAGTTATTGATGCTGAGTGTGGCTATTTATCACAGACAATACAGAACAAAGAAGAATTTATTAATAAGTCTCCTGGTCCCATATGCTTCCCCGAGGAACCCGAAGCATGCTATTTTCTCCTTGCCCCATTTATATCTACATGGTTTTGCTGCTGTCCACTCAGATTAAATGCTGGCTGAGGAGAAGGAGTTGCTCTGTAGCATACGGCCGGGTTAGAGCGAGCGCTCCCAAGGCTCTGTGGGTTATTGGGTGGCAACAAACAGGGGAATCATGCAGAATTCCGTGAGAATGACCCCAGGATGGGACCCAGAGGTGAGGGGTGAGGATGCTGGCAGCCCCAGGCAGCTCCAGGGCTCTCAGAGGTTGCTCTGCTCAGCTTTTGGTGTGGGTCAGTTTGTGTCAAATGGGGAGGATATCCACAGGCAGGAGCTGTGCTGTGTCCTGCTGGGTGACAGGGGCCATGTGGGGGCAAGCAGCGCCTGCTGGGTGCCTGTGGCCCTTCTCTTGTCTCACAATAGGATCACAGAAACATTTGGTTTGGAAAAGACCTCCAAGATCGAGTCCATCCTGTGACTGACCCCACACTTCCCACCCAGCCCAGGGCGCTGAGCACCTCATGCAGTTATTCCTTGGACTCCTCCAGGGATGGAGACCCCAAACCTCCCTGGGCAACCATTTCCAATGCTTAACATCCCTTTCATTCTTCTTGATGTCCACCCCCAAGCTCTTCTGGTGCAGCTTGAGGCCATGTCCCCTTGTGCTGGCAGTAGTTGCCTGGGACAAGAGGCCAACCCACGTTCGTGCAACAAGATCCTGCAGGCCCCCATGAAAGCTGCCTCTACTCCCACCTCTACCCGCACGGTGGGAGCCTGGGACCTCTGTTTGCCCATCCCTCACCCTGCTCTTGGCCCTCCTGGGACATTGGGTCAGTGGCAGAGCAGGCAGAGAGGGAAACGATGTTCTATGGGAGCTCCTGCCTGGAAAATTAGAGTTACTGGTGTGAGGATGCAGTGATTCCTGCTGTGCTTGAGAAAAGGAAGGTGCCTAGGGAAGTTCTGGTGGCTTTTCCCCCGCTTGTGCCTCCTTATGCGCTAATTAAAGGTCAGTCCCATTTGCATTCGGAGCGTTTCTCTCCTTCCCTGGGCATTTGCATTGGCAGAGGGTTGTTTTCCATTTGACCAAGCTGTGGCTGGAGCCGTCGCCCGGGGGTGAGAGTCTCTGCTCCCACCTTTGGAAACCCAGCAGAGACCATTGTGGCTCAGCCAGCATCTGCAGGAGAGAGGAACAGAGCCCCTCTCGTGCCGCTCCCGCTCCCCAGCCCCACAAGACGAGCATTAGGCATTTATAGGTTTTTCTCCATGGATACATAGCTGGGCACGTTGGTAAAAATATACCCGTGCACGAGTATATTTATGTGCAGTGCAGCGACAGCAGCGCAGGCTGCGAGCTGATTCCCTCGGGTGGAACACCAGCCTCCCCTCCGAGCGCTTTCAAAGGGGAGCTGTGCTGATAATTAGTGCAAATATTTTGAATACAGAACTCATCACGGGCCTTTGTCGCAGTGACAGGCAGTGACCTGAGATACATTTCTCCTTTCTTAATGCACCCGGAATATGTAATTAAGAGGTGACTAAAAGATTCTTTATCACTCTTTGTTTTCTAACGTGGCAGGCTGTTATGAAATGCTGCCCCCTCCTTCCGTGGCGTTCGGTTCCCCGTGACAAATGCAGGGATGGAGATTTGTTCTGCTCCTCAAATCCCTCAAAGTTCCTCCACTTCCAAGGTGTTGTGCCTGCCTGCTGCTCGGCCCAGGGTTTTAAGAGTGGGAATTTGGAGGGGAAGGCAGTTGGCAGAGCAGGCACTGGCAGGCGCTGTGGGTGCAGGGGTGCTGCTGGCAGGGCACAGTGAGGGTGGGCATGGGGCTGCTGTCACAAGTGCCCAGCAGCTTTGGTCATTGGGTGCAGACTCGGTGCCGCTGAAGGAAATGCGTGGAAATAAGCCTGAAAAGCAGTCTGGAGCACACCTCCAGTGCGACCTCTCCAGGTCCTGACACCCTGAGCTGAGGGTGTCAGGGCCCAGGGCTGGCCCCACGCTGGCGCAGGCAGCCAGGCTGTGATACGCTGCGGTAAATGCGGCGTGACAGCACCTGAGCGAGGCTACGTGCACAACAGATGTCTCCTGGCTGGGGCTGGGGCCGTGGCACAGCGTCGCTTCATCAATTATAGATCGCTTCCCTCGCCACCAGCAGGTGCCCAGGAACGGGACTGTTAAAGGAGACATTAGAAGCTTTGAGAGCAGAAGAGAAACTTGTGAGGAGAGAACTTGATCGTTGGGCTTGTTCCCCCATCTGGGAGGTGGTGGAGGGTTGGCATGGCTTTCCCTGGCTCCTTGGCCAGCTCTGCTGTGCTCATCACCTCTGTGCCCTCAGAACTCAGCGGCTCCTTGCACCATCCTTAACAGGACCCTCAGACCATCAGTGATGGGAAGGGAGCTGCTTCTTCCTCTCTTCCTCCTCTCTGGGAAACTCCAGCCTGTAGGGTGGATCCTGGGATGGCTGCAGCAGCCTGAAAACCTCCCAACCCCATCAGCTTTCACTCGCCTGTTGACTTGTTTGTTTGTTTAATTGTTCCAGCTCGCCGCCTTTACCTGGCAATCCCGCTTCATTAAAGGGAACGCGGGGCTTTTATTAGGACTGTGGAGTGTCATCCAGTGTTTTCACTGAACGTATAATTTGCCATGTATGAAAACCATTTCCAGAATTAATTTACCTACTGCAAACAGTTTGTATTAATGAAAATGCATTTTTCATGTGGGTTTGCTGGCAAAGCTGGCTGGAGCTCAAGAGCTCACTTTATCCATCCGGCATGAGTAGGAGATGGAATTTGTTTAAAAATTAAATAAATAACACACCCACCCCCCATTTTTTAATACAATATGGCCCAGCAATAATCTCCGAGGCAGACTGCAAAGGCTGCAGAAAGCTCCATCTGTGGCATTTTAATATGCAGCATTGTCTCCCATTTTAATATCCCCCCTTGCCCGGCTCGTGTTTGTGTAAGTGAGACGCGAGATGCTGTCATCTTCCCGGGTCACATTTTGCTGCTCAAAATGAACAGAAGTGGAGATGGATGCAGCCATGGAGCCCTTCCCATATTAACACGCATATTTTAGAATAATTGATGCTGAATTCATTTTGCAGCCTCGTTTCTCCTCAGCCTTCCCCCACCCCCTCTTTCATATTTGCATGGAAAAAAATCCTGTGATCCGTCCAGATGGCAGCTGGAGGCTCTCAGCTGAGCTGGGCCGTGCTCTGGCTTTCGGAGGCTCCTCCTGGCCAGGGTGGGATCAGGGACTGGAGGTGGGATGCTGATGGCTGTGGCAGAGTCTGTGCCACATTGGAGAGCAGGCAGAGGCTCTTGCTTAGATGTCACCTCAGTGATGCTCAGCTGGATTTGGGGTGTCCTTCCCTGCTCTTTGGCCTGAGCTGCTAAAGCCAAGCTTTGTGGGTGGCCAGGCCTGACCTCTCTCTCAGTGGAGGGGACATCAGGTAATAAAGCCTGGGACAGCACCCCCGGAGCAGTGTCAGTTTTTGGAGAAATGTGTTCATCAAACCTTGGGAAGGGTAGAGGGAGGGTTCTACAGATACTTTACAATAAGAATGTTTGAAACATATTGCAAGACCAGACTAGGAAAACTTGCTCTTTTTTGGGGATTGTCTTAAATTACTGCATGCTACCAGAAAACCCACACCAAGCTCTTTTCTGTAAGTGAAAATTAATGCAGGGTTGTGGAATTTTTCTTAAGAGAATCAAGGAAAGTGTTTGAAAACGTGCAGGTGTGTTTGGGCAGAAGATGGTCTGCAGTGCCCACAGTGTTGTTGGCCCTTGTCCGGAGCCTCAGACCAGCTCAGTGTCCAGCCCCAGTGACTGTGCCCGTGCTGAGCTGGCTGGGCACCCTCTGCCCTTTCGGTCACACCTCCTTTGTGGGGTTTGTCTCTGCCTTTTGTCCTGGGAGGTGACACTGAACATCCCAGCCCTGTGTCTGCTGAGCCCCTGGTGTGTGCAGCTGAGCCCACGAATAATCCTTTGGAGATCAGTGGACATTTCACATGCTTAAAGTTAAGCCTGTGCTTAAATTTAAGCCTGTGCTTAAGCGCGAGCAGGACTCAGACTGGCGAGCTGGGCACCCATGGGTGATGGTGGGCACCAGGAAAAGGGGGACACCCCTGGGCAGCCTGGGGTGAGGCTGATTGGAGCAGTGGGCCCTCAGCAGAGGCTGCAGAGCCTGTTCTGGATGTGCACTGGTGCCCTGTGCCTGCCAGTGTGCAGCTTTTCACACATTTCCCGGTGCTCTCCCCGTGTTTGGGGACTCCCTAATCAGGGACATTCCTGAGCACA
The DNA here is from genome assembly GCA_013400515.1 of Erpornis zantholeuca. Classification (NCBI taxonomy): domain Eukaryota; kingdom Metazoa; phylum Chordata; class Aves; order Passeriformes; family Timaliidae; genus Erpornis; species Erpornis zantholeuca. Next base: position 222,151 of record VZTN01015266.1, on the reverse strand, counting down.
TGTGTCACCTGCCACTCAGCACACAGCCTAACCTCGTGCCATGTGTTTATCTCATTCCAGGACTACTGTCAGCAATGCCACTCTAAGCATAAACTTAATTATATCTCCTCGGGTAGCAGCAGGGAAGTGATTTATTGCTGCTTTTTGTTTCCTCCCTCCCCTCACCTCTCTGTGATTGCGCTCCCATTGCCGCCGTGGAGATGCCGAGGCTTGGCTGCAACTTTGCTGCAGGGGCAGAGCCCATGTCTGAAAAGTCAGTGTCGGCCAAAGGAGACCTCTTTGTGGCCACAGAGCTCTCTCTTGGTGGCCCTCTCCTTGAACCCTTCTCTCTCCTGCAGGACCAACAGGGTGACACAGCGCATTGGGATTTTTGGGCGGGCAAGTGGGAACTTCCAGGACTAATGCTCTGTGATGCCTTTTCAGAGGATAATTTTATTTTAAAATAATTGCTGTGCCAAGGCAGGAGTCCCTTGGCTGAAGTGGCTCCTTGGGAGCAGATGTGCTGGCTCCTCAGTGCTTCTTCAGCTAAAAAGCCTGAGATTTTCCATCCAGCTCTCTCGTGCTGGTTGGTTTTCCCTGGTCCTTCCCCGCCTTGGGTGGGAGCATCCCCGCAGGAGGCTCCTGGCTGCTGTGCCCTGCTGGCAGGCTCAGCTCCTGAGGAAAGCAGAGAAGTTTGGGAAATGTTTTCTCTTCCCTGTGCCATCCGCTAAGGCTCCTGCTCTCGTTCTCCAGGGGAAGGGAAGGTGCTTTAATTATTCCTGCCTTCTGGAAAGCCGGGGTAATTAGCAGCGCTGCAGAGAGCAAGGCCTGGCTGGGCTTCCGAGTGCTCTGAGGAGGCTGGAGCTCCTTGATGCTTTTTAAAGACAATTCTCCTCTGAGGTACAGCTGTGACAGCCCTGGAGCTCCTGGAAATGCCCCTGGCTGTGTGGGACAGGCTGGGATTTCGGGGGGCATGGCAGCACCGGTTACATTGGGGTCACTTTGGTAAGTGCCCCAGATTTTTTTACAGCATCACACCAGCTCCAGGTTTCAGTATGCAGAGCACAGCCCTGCCATAACGCACTCGGAATTTCTCCATGTGGTTCTGAACAAATTGCTGATTATTTTTCCCCTCATTATTCACCTGACAGAGGAGCAGGTTGAGTAATTAGTGAACGCGCGTGAACTTTGCAGTGTTTTTATGCATAAAACATGTGTGAATTGGCTGGGTACCGGCCCTGCTGCTTTAGCCTGTGTGCCCACTGACGTCTGCCAGTGAGGAGCATCTCTGGCCTGGCCTGTGCCACTGTCCCCATGTCACCTTCCCCGGGACAGCTCAGCTCCTCCTGCCCGACAGAGCGCAGTTCTGTGCCGCGCTCCTCGTGCAGGCTGGGCTCACGCTGCCTTCCTCATCCCTGGTGGATGAGGAGCTTCTTTGTGTGGCTGCGATGGATGCTGCACTCACCCCTCCTTGCTCCCAAAATCAGACCCGTGCCCGCCCTTCCCGCCTGCGTGTGCGAGGCAGCAGCTGCTCAGAGCGGTGGCCAGCAAGGCTTGAATAGCAGCTGAAAGGGAGGAATAATTTGCATCCCGTCAGTTTTGAAAGGCACTTGGAGGCGGGATCTGGCTGCAGTGCTGCAGGGACAGAGGGACCCGTGCTGGGGAGAAGTGCTGAGCGTTCCCCGGCTGGTGATGGGTGGAGGTCTGGGTGCCTGCCCCAGCCAGAAGGGCTCTATCCAGGGATCTGTCACCCTTGGAGCTGGACATGTGAGGCTGGATGCTGTGTGCCAGCCAGGGAGGCTCTCCCCAGCCGGTGCCACGCTGTGCCTTTGCACCTCCATGTCCCTTGCTCCCTTCTGTGCCTGCCCTCCGAGGGGACCCAGCTGTGGTGGCCCCTGGGCTGGGCTGCTGCCCGTCCCTGAGCCCAGCCGTGCCTGCTGAAGCTGCCGCTGAGGCCTCGGGCTGTCCTGGCACAGCCAATGCTGCAAAGGCATCACTGAACCGTGCAGAGCAGGAGGGAGCCCTGGGCACAAGGCCGGGGGCTGAGGAGGTGTCCCCCAGGCTGGCGATGGCAGTGTCCACACTGTCCTCGCGTCCCTCGCCCTGAGCTGTGCTCTGACCTGGCAGGGGCACCTCGAGAGCCTTTGGTTCGCACGAGATGAAGGGAACTCACCCTGAATGTCGCTGCAGGGAAGCAGAGAGGAGGCAGGAGCAGCTCACAGTGAGCTCCAGTCTCACATAAAACTGTGTGTGTGACAGGTGAGCGAGGTGCAGGTCACACCTTCCGAGTCACAGGACAGTTTTGGGGTCCCAGCTCTCCCTGATCACCCCAAACTGAGTGGATTACAGCCTGGGGGCGGGGGGTCCGTGAGCATCTGTGTGCCAACGTGGTGACAAATGGATATTCCTCCTCCAAAAATAATAGGCAACCTGGTGGCAATACCCAAGGGTGCCAAGCCCTCCTGTTCCACTCTCTGTTTTCCCCAAGCTAAACTGAACAGGCTAAAAGCAGTGCTGGGAGCCAGGGTTGTCCCCTCTGGACACCTGGAGGGCAGGTAAAAGCCTGGTGTGCCAAGATCCCATCTCATTCAAGGACTTGGAGCCATGTGGGGGCCGCCCGCTCTCCCAGTGAGCTGCCCCAGCATCTCGTTGCTTGTTGCTAGGAAATCACATCTGATTGCCAGGCTCGATTTGCCTGAGTTGAGCTCCTGGGCCAGGGATGTTGTGCCAGTGTCAGGAGGACACGGGACCTCTGTTCCCTGTGTCTGTGGTGTCCAAGGCACCGCTCGGAGCTGGGTACCCGGGGCTTGTGCTGCATCCCACTGCACCTGACAAATTCTTCTGGCCCTGGATGATTTTTGTGGTCACGCTGTGAGCTATCAGAGTATTTCCCTGCCGTCTTTGAAGCATAAACTGTTACTCACAAGTGCCTCGGTGCTCGCACGTGCCCTCCCCGATGCCGGGAGGGAATGGGAAGTGCCCGTGCCAGGCCTGCCTCCATCAGCACTGCCAGGTTGCTGAACAAAGCCACCGGGGCTGGTTTTCTTCTTGGACGTCTAACTAGGTCAACATACATTTGCCTTGTCTTAATAATTATTGATAAGCTGCAGCAGATCATGTGAGGTGCAGGAAAGGGCTGCTCCTCCTCCGCGCCCGTGGCAGATGCTCTGGAGCAGATTTGTGCCGTGGCTCTGGTGGAACATGAGGGTTGTTTCCCCCCAGGAATGTGTGCAGAGTTGCTCTCTGACCCTTCCCAGCGCTGGGGTGTGGGTGAATGGGGAAGGGCTCGTGGTGACACACTGGTGGCTCTCCTGGCTGCCGGGATGTGGCTCCCTCCTCGTCCCTTTCCCAAGGGGTGCTGGGGTTCACTCACATTTGGGTCTGTGTTTGCTGTTCACTGGTGGTGCTCGGGGAGCAGATGGGAGGTGAGAGCAGGGGATGCCCCTGTCCCACCCCACACTCTCCTCCTTTCCTACCACCAGCCCCCATGAGTGCTCCTGGGTGCAGGGAAGGCAAGGAGAGGTGGTTTTCCTCTGGAGCCACCCCCTCCAGAGGGGTGGGAGACAGGGAGGAAGGATCAGAGTGTCCCACGGGCTGGGGAGGGTCACTGTGAGCTGCCCCAAGCTGCCTTCAGGCCAGGTGCTGATGGGGCTGTGCCCACATGTGTGGGAATCTATCTGCCCCGGGGTAGGTGGGTTTGGGGTCCCTTCCTCGGCGTGGGCTCCTCTCTGTGCTGCCATAATCAAAGCGTGCAGACCAACTCCGAGCGAGGTGAAAGGCAAAGAATAAACCCAACCACCCTCTCCAAGCTGCTCAGACTTCAGAGCTGAAGAGGAGGTTATGTCCTGGGGATTTTTTTTTCTGTTGCTTTTCCAGCACTAATGAGCAGGGAGGAAGTTCTACTCTTTGTTCGAGTCGCGTTCACTGAATTTTTTTCCCCAGTGAGTAGCAGGGAGGGGAGGAGGGGATGGGAGGCACCGCGCGTGTCTCGTGGACACGTGGGTCCGGCGAACAGCAGTGCGGGATCGTTCCACTTCACCCCTGAGTTTCAGGTGACAGAGTTTCTTTTGTGAGGCTTTTGGGTTTTCTAATCAGATCAAAACATGGTCCTGGCTTCAGCAGGATTCTTTCAGAGCTGGCGCAGGGCAGTGATGCGCAGCTCTCGTGCAGTTTCCTACATCACAGAGGGAGCATCTGGCCTCGAGCTCTTCCCACAGGCTCTGGGTAGCTTTTTTCTGGGGAGCCTGCACCAATCTTGGCCTTTGCAGAGGTCTGTGTGCTGTCCTTGCCCTGCCAAGCACATTTCTGGCTGTAGAAACACAGACCGTGCGAGGACATCGCCGTGGGCTCGGGCTCTGCTCCCTCTTTCTTCCATCTAGTGTTTTTAAAAGCAGCTCAGAGCACCCTGCATGTGAGAGCTGGTGGGAGGGCTGGGGGCTCGCTGGGTGCCCTCATTCAGGCAGTATCTGGTAAAACTTCACCCAGCTCTTGCCTTCCTCCTGGGCCAGGACTGGGCTGTGGCCAGCCCAGGCTCAGCCCCTGAGCGTGGGGTGCCCGGGGGTGACAGGCGCTGCCACCCGCTCTCCCCCACCCCGGTGCCCACTGCCCCTCCACGAGGGCTCGGCACGACTTTATCATAATGCAGCACGAATTTCATTAGCTCGTTTGCCTCTGAGCCCGGGGATGGTTTAATCCCGGAGTGGCTTACGAGGGGAAGCGCGGTTTAGTCTGCAGAGCTCCTCAGCCCCTCCGGCCGCCGCCAGCCGAGCCGGGCTCAGGGCTGGCTGGGCACGGCCGTGGGCTGAGCACGGGGAGGGGGATGCGGCATCCCCACCCTTCCCATCTCGTTAGCCAGATTTTATAGCGTGAAATAACGGCGGGAGCCGCGGCGCCGGGGCTGCGCTGACCGCGGCGGCCGGAGCGGGGTCCCTCTCACGTGCGTCTGATTTCCCTTCCACCTCATCGCGGGAAGGTTTACTGAGCAAGCTGAAAAAAATCATTACATATGCTGCTAGTGGCCTGGTTAATTAAGATCTACAGTTCTCTGGGTAGGAAAAGACGACCTATATTTACTGTATGTAGGAAGACATCTGTCAGCTAGAAGCGCTAGATATCCCAGCACAGGTTTGTCCTGCTTTTGCAGGCTCTGAATTGCAACTGTTTTAAGCTCTGATGCAGACCAAGTTAATTTTAAGATGACTGTTACTATTCTAAACATAAGGAAGGGCATATTTAGCCTCTCAGTACTCAAGAAGGCAAAACCCCCTGCATGTTTCTAGTAATTTTTCCCTAACAGTTTGCACAAAACAACAACAACAAATCCTATTTGGTTTCTGCAAAAGAATATGTTCGAGGGTGATCGTAAAATAGATTATTTTTAAATCTGCAGATGGTTTCCACATATTCTTCCTCAGCTCACTGCAGCTTTCCACCTCAGTAAACTGGTTTGTAATTTAGCCGAGGGCTGTGGAGCAAGCGTTCTGTCGTCTTGTTTTTCTTGTTCGCCTCCTTTACCCCCCCACACCCCCCTCTGCTTTCTGTCCCCTTTCTCTCCTCTCCCCTCGCTTCTCCCCCGCTGAGGGGCTGTCAGTGGTGGGATGGGTGTGAAGGGACAGTGGGCCACGACTGGCTGTGCCATGGCACTCCCCACGTCCTGCGGGCAGCCTCTGTGGGGAGCTGCTGGCAGAGCTGGGGGCTGGCATTAGGGCTGGGGGGCGATGCCACGGAGCCCAAACCACGCTCCCCGCTTCATTCCTCGCTGGGGAAGCTCTGCCACGCTGGGCATGGAGGTGGCTGCTCCCACCCGCACCCCTTCCAGCTGATGGAGTTACCAGGGGGCTCAGGCCGTGGGGAAGGGGTGAGGGATGCACATCCCTGGAAAAGATAATTAGAGGAAGGATGCACTTTGAGTTCTGCGATGGCGGCTCCCCCCTCCCCCCGCTCCCTGGAAGAAAACACTGCTTTTTTTTTATTTCTTTGTTCTTTCACGGTTCGGCATTATAATTATTGAGATTTCACTGCAGGGCAAAATGATCATTTGACAATGTAAGTGGGGAAAATAATTCTTGTGTTATCCAGCAGCCTCACTCTTATTATAATTATGGCGAAACTCCTGCAGACTGAAGTGGGGGCAAAGAATTTCCTCCTATGTGGTATTTGGTTTTTCAAGATTTCTCAAGATTTGATTGCAGATGGGAGAATTTTTTCCCCTCCCATCAATAATCCGAGGTTGGTGATGGATGGCGAAGGACCAGAGTACCTGTTGTTTTCCCCTTTGTTTTCATTAGGCATTTTCCATTTCTGTCATTCTCGGCGTTGGTGATGGATTTTTATGAGCAAATTTCTTGGTTCAAGCCATTCGGAATTGTTTGCACAGTAATGTCTGCAGCAGCAGCAAAACCCAATTAAAAAATCAGAGGAAAATTGATGCAAAACTGCAAATCAGCCCCTCTCAACATGGGGGACAGCGATGGCTCGTTGTGTGCTGAGGCAGGCGGTGCTGGTGTGTTCACCCTGACTTTGGCTGGGGCTGTGGGGTTTTCCTCCTTTGGGTGTGGGCGATCCCGTGCCGTTGGTGGTGCTGGAGAATCTCCAGATGTGCGTCTTTGCCAGCCGTCCTTCCCGGGGCAGTGTGTCCACAACGTTCCCTGTTCCATCCTGCATCCCGTTCCATCCTGCATGCCATCCTGCATCCCATGCTCCATCCCGTGCCATCCTGCATCCCATGCTCCATCCCGTGCCATCCTGCATCCCATGCTCCATCCCGTGCCATCCTGCATCCCGTGCTCCATCCCGTGCCATCCTGCATCCCATCCTGCATCCCGTGCCATCCTGCATCCCGCACTGCCAGCCTGGTGCCCAGCATCCCTCACCGTTGCTCTCCCGGGCTGGGAGCCGTGGCAGGGACTCACGGCGTGCTGGTGGGGAGGTCTGCTGTCCCCTGCCACCCCGGGGCTGATGGAAACGAGCTGACAGAACACAGGCAGCATTAGCCTAATTATGGCCATACCCGCTACCTCTGCGTGGATTTTCCTTTCTTAGCGACTTCCTGTTTTCCTCTTTGAGATGCAAATTTTTGCACAGTCCTCGATCCAGATTTTCTCCTCATTAGCATGAAATCTGACTAGTTCCGCGGTTTTTTAAATAGCAAATGGGAAGAAAAAAAAAAAAAAAAAGAAAGAAAATTAAATGCTGTGCACAAAGTAGCGGTGAAGCCCCCGTGATTCTCGGGGGCAGGAGGTGGAGTGGCTGGTGAGGATTTTTGGGAATCACTCAGCCACAGCCACGTTTTTCCGTGCCAGGCTGTTCGGCTTTGCTCGTGCGTGGCTGAGCAGGATGCAGGAGTCAGCACGGAGGGGCCGGTGGGCAGAGCCCCTGCCCGGCTCCCCAGCACCCTGCGCTGCCTTCCCAGCCCCTCCATCCAGACACCTATTCAGCCCATGGACCGCAGCATTTTGTTTTGCTTCCTTCCAGGAAAACGACACTCGTCCTGTTACAGGAGGTTAAAAACAAAACCGACGCTCCAGAAACCCCTTTTTGGATTGAGCGTTCTCTTGGTGGAATCTGTAACGTTTTTACGCCTGCCGTAATCCCAGCCGGCTGCAGCTCCGGTGATAGAGCCGGAGCAGACGGCACTGTTTTGTGGGAAATGTCACTCTAGTAATACTCAGCTCTGCTCGGAAATAGAAATGCAACCCTCGCTGACGTGCGGCGCGGTGAGCCGGGCTCGGGAGCTGCCCTGCTCCCCTGCCAGCCCCGCGTCCCGATGCTCTGGGAATGCCTTTTGCCTGGCATCGCCCTCCCCCTCCCCAGCTTCCCTGCCCAGCCCCTCCCTCCCCCCCGCCTTCTGCCACATAATGAGTTTGATAAGAAATTGTCTCGTTAACAGGATTAGCCATGGAAATCTCTGGTCCCCTCCTATTCATTTTGTAATGCTCTTCATCCTGTTCTGTAATTTTCTGCTGGTATTAGGCGGCTCTGGACCACCTCGGGAGATTAATTCCTCCTCCTTTGGCAGTGCCAGCGTGGCTGGTGACAGGGGGCTGCTCCATGGGCAAGCCCTGGCACCGTGGCCCCCACCCAGGGGATTCC
>VZTN01015266.1:182295-214019 GCA_013400515.1 Erpornis zantholeuca | reverse complement strand
TCCTCCTTCTCCTCCTCCTCCTCCTCCGTGCTCTGGTTCAGTGAAAGTGTGTCATTCCCAAAGTCGCTTGCGCAAACAAACCAAAGTGTCCCCAAACACTGCTGGGTTTCACTGCCAAGCGCTCCGGTGACTCAGAGGTGGATTAAAACCCGGAGAGGCAAACTGTGCTCTCCCTCATACCCGTGTGAATCCCTTTCCGTGGGCAGCGTAATTCCGGATTTACTTCTAGGAACATGACTTGCGAGACTGGCCCTTGGGTAAATAATGACTCTTGATTTAATAACTCCTGCCAGCCCTGCAGGATACCTCACTTCCGAGGGAGCTAATAGAGAGAGATCTTTCCTAACATCTGTTTTCCCAATTTTGCCGACTCGTGAGCCTGGATCTGGGAAGCAGCATCCAGGCAGCAGAAACTGCCCACTGCCAGTGAGTGCAGTGAGGATGGAAAACATCTGGGAACACGGTGCTCCCGGTGCTCCACTCGAGCCACGTGCTGACAGCTCCCACCCCAATGCAGGGAGCAGGATTGGCAGCGCCAACTCCTGATTATGCCCATCCCACATTTCTTCTGGTGTGTGTTTTCCTAAGCCCTGACAGGAAAATCCCTCTTTCTGCTGGGAAACCTCTCCAATACCACAGCAGTGGGAGCGCAGCGTCCTGGGCATCCCCCCGGGCAGAGTGAAAGTGCACCCCAAACTCTGCCTCTACTCTCCCCTCTACCCGCACCCCTAAGCCTGCCTCTACCCTGCACCCCTACCCCGCACCCCTACTCCTACCCTGCACAGTGTTCAATGACACATGTCCCTGGTTGCTGTCCTGTTGCAAAAATTTGATGCTTAGAAATCCCCTTGAGTGTTTCCTTTTAGATTTATTGGCTTGTCAGATCCCCGGAGCCCCAGGAGTGGGGACCTGGCACAGCAGCTGCCGGGCAGCAGAGTGACAGGGAGGTGACAGTGACACTCTCCTTGTAAACCTTATCTGCTTTTTGCTTCTCTCTCTTGTTTCACATCTCCCTCTCAGAAAAGCCATTTAAATGTAATTCTGTTCTTAAACCCTCTCCCTCATGCATGCCTAATGAACAGCAGGCAGAGGTGCCGGAAATGGGCCCGAGTAGGATTCAATCTCGCCGAGTGTCGTCAAGTCACTTGGAAGGAGCCCTGGGAGCGCGCCCAGTTTTATTACAGCGTAATTAGAAATAAAATCTTGTTGCGGGAGGAGAATGAGAGATGGGTGTTAATCCTGTAACGGGAGGAGATGGAGCCATGCTTATAAAGGAGATTAGGGAGGGGAGGTGGAAAGCCCGTCACGAGTCCCTGCTTTCCACCCCTCCTCTGCTGTTCCCTCCACTCTGGCTCCAGAAGAAGCTGTCAGGTCCTTTTGTAGGGAAAAGGGCCACTGCTCCTGGAGGAGGAGGATGACGAGGAGAGGAGGATTCCCTTGGTGCAAAGCCCGAGCTGCTGGCTCAGCTGGGGTCAGTCGCATTACAAATGCCCATGACTTTTCCAGGTGGGAGGCTTTGGCTGAGCTCACAGCTCTGCTGCCCTGGCTCTGCGGGAGAGCTCTGCTGCCTTTGGAAGGGCTGGGAGCAGCAACAGCCCTACAGCTCCCCTGGGATCCCCACGGCAGGCAAACACGTAAATAAATCTGTCAGATTTGTGCAGGTCCTATGAAATTTGCATTGGGCTTGAGTTACGGCTCCTCTTTAACATCCCCGTGAGGGGGGGATGGATGGAGCTTTAATCTCAGTGCCCAGTCCAGGCCCCCTCTGCTCTCAGCATTTGCTGTGGCACGAGCTGGGCTCAGCCTGCTGAGATAAATGGCAGCTCTGGAGCATGGCCACGCTCCTGTGCCCTGTGTCCCCTGTGCCGCTGGGCACTGCTTCCTGGGGCTCGGGCTGTCCCAGGGAGGGAGGTGGTGATCAGTGCCGTGGGGTGGGCAGGAGTGTCCATCCAGGCTGGGATTTCTGTGGATGTTCCTTGTCCCCAGGTGAGCTCCATGCCGGGCAAATGGCATCCTGGAACAGCAGCCACAGCAGAAAAGTGCTGCTGTGGCTGCGGTGGAAAATTACAGGCTTTGCTCTTTGGGGCTTCCCCCTCCGTGCCTTCCCCCCGGGAGGCGTTTGTCACTTTAAACACGGCCAGAAATAGCACCAAACAGTTATTGGATTTGTCCGGGATGCCTTGGGATGCACATGTTCCGAGTATGGCTAATTCATAAACGCTGGCACCTATTGATTCTCCAGCAGTACCAGGGGAAAGTTATCTCATTAGTCTTATGAACTATAAAACTTGCTCCCTCCTGAAGCCCTGACCCCTTGTTTTGATAAATCTCTATTGGATAGAGCAGGAGCCGATAACCTGCATCGACTGTAATCTTTCTCTTGGAATTGGGAGGCCCTTGGGAATGATGCTGGAGTTTCAGGGCCACCAGTGGCAGCTGGATGTGGTAGAGGTGAGTGTGTGCTCAGTGATACCATGCAGGAGAGCCCCCCACTCACCTTTGTGCTTTTCCCCAGGTGAGGGGCCAGCTCCTGGGAATTTAGGTAGAATTTAGCTCGTGGTGAGCTCTTGGCTGTGTTTGATCTGAGGGCTTTGGCGAGATATCTCCAAAGGCAGCAGCTCAAGTCTAGCTGGAAGAGTTATTAGAGGCCTGGCCACGGATGTGCTTAATCCTCTGCTTCCTGTAAAGCTTTTCTACCTCCTGGCAGGCAGAAAGATCTGATTTTGCTCGGCGACCTTCAATGGTAATCTGCCTGGCAAACTCAGCAATAAGTCACTTGGGTGAGGTCTGTCGGAGCCGCTTACATCAGTCACTGCCCCGCATCTCCCCTGAACCAGCAGAACGTTCCTTGACGGAGCCACTTGTCCCTTCCCAGAAAAAAAACCAAAGGAAGCTGTGCTGTCAGCTTGGGTGGATCTCACACGTGATGGAACAGTGTCATGAAAGGGGCAGATGCCTCCTGTCGCTCCACGGTGGAGACGTGGATCCTAAACCTGCAGGATTTCTGTCCGTTCCTGTCCCTGGGAGGGTGTTATGGCTGGAGCCCCATCCCAGAGCCTGGATTTCGGGCACGAGGCTTTGTTTAGAGCTCAGAGCACGGCAGCACAGGGCTGTGGATCCCCAGGCACGGCCGCGTGTGAGGGTGTGGGCTGGGGCCGCCAGCACTTTGCAAAATACAGCCCCGTTACCATGGAAACCGGCTCCCCCCATCTCAAATTCCAGTGCAGCCAATGTTCTCCGCTTACTGGTTTGATGGGAGATGAAAAATTAATGTTGGATTTGCATGTTATTGCAGTGCTGTGGGACCACTCCCCCTCTGCCCTTCCGTGGGGGTTGTACGGATGCCGGGGCGGCTCCCGCTGGCAGCGGAGCACAGCGCCCGCACCACTGCCCCTCTGGTGCCAGCTGCAGACCAGTGTGGGGCTTGTGCTGCCATGCCCTAGCATGGAGGGTTTGGCTGGTGAGCCCCAGAACCCTCCGAGCAGGGATGGAGTCACAGGGGTGTTGCTGGAGATGTGGGGATGGCAGCTCCTGCACCCCGTGGGGCTGCCAGCTCGCGCTCCCGCTGCTTCCAGGGAGAATCAGCACAGGGTGCCAGCCTGGCGGGTGCCTGTGCCTCTCTTAGCCACAGTTGACTGGCATTATGATTAATTATTTGCTGTTTCTTTGCTGTTTGAGTCCCTCATGCTCTTGTATCAAGCAGTTGGAGTCAAACGCACATCTGGCTGAGCCACAGCTGGAATGGGTAATGCCAACACAGCTTGGCACTGCCATTGCCTTGGCTCATGCCAGGGACATGCTCTGGCTCCCTGGGTGAGGATCCCTATTTTCTGCTGGCCTGTCACCTGCAGCACTTGCAGGGAATTGGGCCTGGGGTCCTGCCCAGGGTGTGAGAGCCAGAGTGCTCTGGGAGCCTCTTGTCCTCTCTCACTCGTGCTTATTCTGCACTTCTGAGTTTGACCACAGAACTTTCTTCTTGCCTAAATTGAGAATATCCAGGTGCTTCCAAAAGGTGCTGGAAGAAAAAACTGTTGTTTGGCTTCATCATCTAGATCCTGGCTTAGCAGGCGTTGTGCAGGACTTGAGGGAGCCATTTGCAGATGTTGCTGATTTACAGGCTGGGTTTAAAGGTTTTCACTCCGAGCATTAAGCTGCACTAAATTACCTTCTGCAGTCGTGGGGTTTGGTAGGGGGTGGTTTGGCTGGCAGCACGGTGCAGCCGAGCAGATGGAGCATCCCATCCCAGCTGAGACTGGTGCTGGAATAAACCCTAAAGCCCCTCAGAGCTGGGGGGTGAAAGCCTTGCTTGGCACGGAGGGGCAGGGCAAAGTGCTTTCCAGGTGGGCTGGGAGCCTCTCCAGAGCCTCAGCTTATCCTGCTCTCCATGTAGCCACTGCACAGGCCTTTCTGCTCCTGTTAATTACTGTTGTAATTCATGATGAATTACAGGGGTCAGGAGCCAGCCAAAGCCTCCTTTCCCCCTGTGCCAGGCTCCAAAACCTGCTGGCCTGAGGGGGCTGCTCCCGCAGCGCTGCCGGGGCCATGCTGCCCTGCCTGCTGTCCTGCCACCCTCCTCCCGGGGCTCAAACATCAGCTCGAGCCCTTATTTGTTTTCACAGGATTCCAAGTAAGTTAAGCTAATTATTAACTCAGCGGGACGGATTCACTTTTAATTGCCGCGTTGCCATGGAGCGCGTGGCACCGCGGCGGAGCAGCGTGTGCCGGGGCTTCCAGCCACACGCTCTGCCCTCCCTCTGCAGCCACGGCCTGCCTGAATCCGAGCCCCCGGATGGACTGGGAGCTCAGGTGTGTGTAAAGACACCCCAAACCCACCTTTGCACGTGGGCAGGCATGTGTGCTTAGCCAGGGTGAGTGATGGAGGGAGGTCGTGCCCACAAACACAAGTTTGTTGTTGCACACACAAGGTTTCTGTGGCTCACCCAACTTCACCAGGTGGCCTGAAACTTCAGCCAGAGCTGCACCCCGATGTGCTGGAGGTGCAGGGTGGTGGAGGAGGGTCCCTCTTTCCCTGCCACAGCTCTGGTGCCAGCTCAGAGTGCAGGGGCTCTGCCTGACCGAGGTGCTCAGCCTGGGGCCGGGGCTGGCTCGCTCACTCTCCTCCTCCCTTTGTGTCTCCAGAAAATAGGTTTTTTATTACTTCTTATGGAGGTTTGTACATATCGGACGTGCAGAAGGAAGATGCCTTGTCCACCTACAGGTGTATCACCAAGCACAAGTACAGCGGGGAGACGCGGCAGAGCAACGGCGCCCGGCTCTCCGTCTCAGGTGAGCACGAGGGGCTGGCAGCGTGGGCGAGGGGAGGGTCCTGTGCCCAGGACGGGGCCCAGCCCTGCCCCATGTCCCCTCCCCTGCTTGCCCGCAACACTCGCCCGCCTGCCCGCAGCGCTGCCATCCTGCACAGGGAGCGCTGGCCTCGCCACCTCGGGTCCCCGCAGCGNCGCGATGTGAGCAGCCTGACGCGATGTGACGAACATGCAAGCGATACTGCGGCGGAGGCAGTGCAGTCCGGAGTGCCGGGTGTCTCGGGGCGCTCCCGGCTCCGCTGACTGCCCAAATTACTCCGCTCGGGAGGGAGGGAGGGAGGGAGAGAAGGGAGGGAGTTCGCCCGACTCGCAGCCGCGGCGCCGCTCCCGCCGCTCGGTGCAGCGCGCCCGCTCCCTGCCATATGCTGTTCCCATCCTCGGCTGCTCCCGCACCGGCTCCTCGAATTAACCCCGCGGAGGGTGGAGGAGAGGTGCGGGATTTGCCTAATCTTGCCTCTCGGAGACCCGGGGGTCCCGGGTCCCAGCCGTGCCCGTCCTGTCCCACGTCCCAGCGGTGCGTGGGCGTCGCCGAGTGTATCATCCCCAATCGGCGCGCTTCGATCTGGCCCGGTCCCCTCCTGGTCGCTGTCATTATTTACACGTCACGGCGTTTTACTTCTGCTTGGGAGTAATGAAAGAGGTTTCTTTCCCCTGGAATTTAATTTCACGCCTGAGACTTAGTGATTAATTTTCTCCTTTCCCAGCTGCCTGATGGGCCCTTTTCATTGTAAATTTTGAAATGTGCCACAAAATTTGTGTATTTTGCACCAATTAGGTGTCACCTTGAGTAATTCCTCTGATGCTGAGTTTATTCCTCCCATCAGCTGCTCGAGATGTGTTTTCTTTCCCACCTCCCCACGTGCCTGTTTTCCTGGCTCCCCAAGGCCGGGTGGGACAGGGCACCCCATGCCCAGCTTGGATAATGGGGTGCATCCTGCACTCCTGTATGGCAGAGCCACCAGCTCACGGGAATGGGGAGAGCCAATCTCTCATGGATGGTGCTGGCTGGCAGCAGTGGTACCAGTGTCCCTGAAGCACCTCGCCTCCTCCTCTTCCCCGAGTGAGCCCAATTCCTCTCCCCACGCAGACCCGGCAGAGTCCATCCCCACGATGTTAGACAGCTTCCAGTCCAGGGAGGTGAAGGCAGGCCGGCTGGTGGAGCTGCCCTGCATTGCCTCGGGCTACCCCAACCCGGCCGTGCGGTGGATCAAGGACGGGCGGCCGCTCCCCGCCGACAGCCGCTGGACCAAGCGCATCACGGGGCTGACCATCAGCGACCTGCGTGTGGAGGACAGCGGCACCTACATCTGCGAGGTGACCAACACCTTCGGCTCCGCAGAGGTCACGGGGACCCTCACGGTCATAGGTGAGAGCTGGCGGGGAGGAGCGGTGGGGGGCTTAGTCCTGCTGCCTTCTGACATGTAAAACCTTTATCAATATACAGCTTTAGGGGTTTATACAGCTGTATAAACAACAGCCTTGTATTTTGGCACAGTGTTTTGCTCTCTGGAAGCCACTGTCTTGCACGTGTCCGACGTGTTGGGTGCCTCTGTGCTTTGCTTTGTTGATTTACATAAAATTTATGTTGATTTACATAAAATAAGCTGTAGCCAAACAGTAAATACCATCTGAGCAGGCCAAGTATTTGTCACGTGCTGTTTTCCTGGGGGTTCCTCCTGTCACCAGGATCCTGGCAGTACCAGAGCTACTGTGCTTGCCTTACCTGGAGCAGCCCTGCTGAGCACAGCGCCAGCCAGGCACCACCAGCCTGCTGGGAGCCAACCTGGTGTGTGCCCAGCTCAGCACTGTCCCTGTCACATGGACCACATCTTCTTCCAGCCATCCTGCCACCTCCCCACAGTACCCCGGCCGGGGGCCTGGGGCTGACATTAAAAGCAGGGGCTGTCAGCAGCCAGGGCGGTGGCAGGGCCACCTGCCTCATTGTGCGGTGACATTTACCGCGTAGCTGGGCTGGCGCTCGCGGGGCAGGCGGGAGCACAGCGGGGATGAGCTGCCTCCCGCCGCACTGCCAACGCCTCGCCGCTCTCCCTTCTCTCACAGACCCTCTGCGTGTGACCCTCACACCAAAGAAGCTCAAAACAGGCATCGGCAGCACCGTCATCCTCTCTTGTGCCCTCAGCGGGTCCCCCGAGTACGTCATCCGCTGGTACCGCAACACGGACCTGGTGGCGGTGGATGACTACATCTCCATCCGGGGCATCAGCAACGAGACCCTCCTCATCACGGCCGCCCAGAAGAGCCACTCTGGGGCCTACCAGTGCTTCGCCACCCGCAAGTCCCAGACGGCACAGGACTTCTCCATCATCACCCTGGAGGGTGAGCAGGCTTCCCGGGGTGGGGGCTTTTCCTCTGCCCCTCTCTGAGGGGGTGCTTTGTGCATGGCTGGGAGGCAGGAAAGATCCGTTGGGGTGGGGGTCCTGAGGCTGCTGCCAGCCCATTCCTGGGCTCTGTGTGCTGTCTGCAGGGACACAGCATGGCCAGGATGGGGAAGGACCAAAATAAGTGTTGACTTGCCATCCCCAACCCCTGGGCACTGCATTCACCAGGCAGCCCTCCCTGATCCGGCTCACTGAGTGCTTGGACAAGGGATGGGCTCTGCTGAGGGAGGTGTCCCCTCAAGCTGGCTTTTGCATCAGCCACCGTGTCCCCTTGCCCCTGTCTGCATCTCCCTGCCACAGGGATGCCAGCACAGCCATGTACGTGTCACCAGCTGGGCTCACGTCCCAGCTGAGCCCGGGGTGGGAGCTCAGTGCCATCCCACCGGCGGGTGACTACTGCTACTGCCTGTGGCTGCCGCTCCCTGACCCCCGTCCCGCTGGGTGCCCCCCAGATGGGACCCCCCGCATCGTCTCCTCCTTCAGCGAGAAGGTGGTCAACCCCGGGGAGCAGTTCTCCCTGATGTGTGCCGCCAAGGGGGCCCCCCCGCCGACCGTCACCTGGGCGCTGGACGACGAGCCCATCCCGCGGGACAGCGGGCACCGCTCCAATCAGTACACCATGTCCGACGGCACCACCGTGAGCCACATGAACGTGACCAGCCCGCAGATCAAGGACGGCGGCGTGTACCGGTGCACCGCGCGGAACTCGGTGGGCAGCGCCGAATACCAAGCGCGAATAAACGTAAGAGGTGCCTGTCTACTTTTAAATATCAGAATAGGACTTTTACTGGGCTTTTTGGTTTTGTTCTGTTCCCCGGCGGATTGCTCCTCCTCCTTGCCTCTCCCTCTTCTTCCCGGCCACGTGGATCTCCCTGGCTACCCCAGCCTGAGCCCTGCCCCGCTCCTCGCACACTTGCAGGGTTGAGCCTCTCTGATGCTTAATGCAGGGAGTTTAACAAAGTGGAAAGCAATTCCAGGGGCTTGGAGAACTTGGCTTTGCAGGAGTCAAGGGGCAGCGCTGTCCACATTGGGATCCACTCACACGCTGCCAAGCCTTGCCTTGGGGCCTGCACAGGGTGGGCAGGCACCTCCTGAGGGACTCCACACATGGAGAAGGAGGTGGCAGGCCCAGAAGTGTCCCGGGTCCCCTGTGCTCTCCCAGCCACCCCCGTTCCCTACAGGAGCCCCAGTCCTTGGCAGCCACCGTGCCCGGCGGCACCGGGATCTCCGTGACAAACGATGATGAGGCAGCACGTGAAATCGTGGAAAATGAGCTTTGATTTGTCATGTCTGTATTTTCTTTGTCTGCTAAAAGCCATGGCTGCGTTAATCACCGTGTTATTACGGCTGCAGCGCGTTGCTCGGTGTGTTCCGGGGAGCGCTCTCAGGCATGGGGTGTGGTGTAAGCCCCTGCCCATTAATAATCCCCATTTAAAGCTCCCAGGCTTACAGGTGGGAGTGAGACAAGATAAGGGAGCGTTTATTTGTCTGCTGAGAATGAGGGTTGAAGGGCTGTGTTTGTCTGTGTCTCAGGTTTGAAATGGATCTAGTGGCTTTTTGGCTGGGATCCCAGGAGAGTCGGAATTTTGCTGCCGTTTACTGCTGAATTTGGAGGAAGTTCATCCCTCAGCCATGAGAAGCCAGAGCAGCGTTTGCAATGAGGATGTTCCCTTGTCTCCCTTTTTTCCCCCTCTCTCAGCTCTTGATGGGCTGTCACTAGATAAGGTTCGGGTTTCTTTTTCAGTGGCGCAGAGCATGTCCCTCAGACAGGCCTGAGACATGGTTACAGAGTGAGATGCTAATTCCTTTCTTCCTGCTCCTTCTCTTAGTATCCTAGAATGAGAAACACCGTCCATCAGCTGATCCTGAGTCTGTTAAGCTGTTATCCTGCTACGCCCTCAGGACAAGGAGTCAAGACAGGGTTAATCTTTAGATTACTTTGCTATTTTATGCAGCGGCTGGGAGAACAATGTAATTATTGATGCATGAAACCTCTCGTTTAAAGGCTCACCTGCAGTATTCTCCCGGTCCTTAGGCAGCTCCAAAGCCAGACAGAAACTGGTGGCTCTCTGGCTTTTCAGTGACAGCCAGATTGGCAGTGGGGGCTACAGAAAGGTGGGGTTTGAGGAGGTGAAGTGTGTTTGCCACTGGAAGTCAGGTTCCCATAGCAGCTCTTGCCAAGGATGTTTGGCACAATGCAGGCAGCTTGCTCCTGGGAGAGGGGGAGAGAGGCTGTGATGGTGGTGGAGCTCTCCCCATCTCTGCCATATCTCTGGTGCTGCCAGAGGAGCCAGGTAGGGGCATCCTGGACAGCCACAGTGCCCAGTGCAGAAACACGGACACCATCCAACCTTCCCCAGTGGGCAGCAGTGGTGTGTGTGGGCTCAGCCTCCCCAGCACTGGGGTGGGATTTGCTGTTAGAAGTGTGGCTGTGACCAAGGAGCACAGCCCTGTTGGCAGGCGAGGGCGAGGAGCTGTAGCTGGAGGTCGCAGCCGAGGAGCAGCTGTCCCCACACGCGCTGAGAGGAGCCCGTGCTGCCTCCTCACCCAAACCAGGCTGGCTCCTGGCTGTCCTGGTCACTCCTCTGCCTGTGAAGCTCGCTCCGGAATAGCAGCAGATCTGCATGCAAGCAAACAGCCCTTCGGAATTAACCTAGCCTGCCTCTCCCTTCCTCCTGAATATGTAGGTCCCCCGAGCATCCGCGCCATGAAGAACATAACAGCGGTCGCGGGTAGGGACACTTTCATCAACTGCAGGGTCATCGGGTACCCCTATTACTCCATCAAGTGGTACAAGGACTCTCTGCTGCTGCCCGATAACCACCGCCAAGTGGTCTTTGAGAACGGGACCCTGAAGCTGATGGACGTCCAGAAAGGCATGGATGAAGGAGAGTATCTGTGCAGCGTCCTCATCCAGCCCCAGCTCTCCATCAGCCAGAGCGTCCACGTCACTGTCAAAGGTGAGAGGGTGAGGACGCTGCCCCTGGGTGGGAGGGAGAGCTCATCCGGGTTGTGTTTGAGATCTCCCTGCAGTGGGACAGAGACAGAGGAGCACCACACAGGGAACTACATGGCCAGGTGGTGGCTGTGCTCAGTAGTCACCGGGCATGGGAGCTCAGCTCAGCCCTCGGGAGCTGGCTTGGCTACCTGGTCCTGCCTGCCACCGGCAGCTGCCCCGAGCCACGCCGTATCCATTTCCCCTTACAAGTGATGGAGCAAGGATTTATGGTGTAAACATAACGTATTAAAACATCTAACCTTTGCTTGGATCACCTTCACCAATGTTTTTCTGTGTGTGCTAGCTTTTAAAAAAATAATACTCTCGGTCTTCTGAGCGCACAGAACATCTTAAAAGCTTCTCCAGGCCATCAATTATTCAGCCCCATTGAGGGAGCTATCAGTCCTAATGAATTGAGCAGGATGCATTCCCTCCCAGTGACTGGCTGAGATTGTGCTGGGAGTGCACGGCGCTCCCGGATCTCCCATCCTCAGGAGTTGTTGGGTCGCCTCCGCCCGTCGCCAGCTCGGAGTTTGCAGTAAATCATTCAGACAAACACGGCGGCACTGGGGACGGAGCTGGCCAATTGTCATCCTGCCTCTCACCCAGCAGGGGATTCGTGCACTGGATTTACTCTGATCCCCCTCCCTCCCCTCCCAGCCACCATTTTCTTATTAGGAGTCAGGTTAGTGAGAGAGCGCATCAAGCTGATTAGAGATGCTACCACTTGATTAGCTAATGCTCTTCTGTGAGGCTTCCAAAGGGGAGAGGAGGCTGTGGATAACCTAAGGGCAATGCAGGGAGGCCTTCCTGCCCCTGGGGTAGCCTTGGCCAGCCCTGCTTTCCTCACCTCACATAAGTCCCTGTCCATGTGGAGCCCCAGGGCTTGGAAAGAGGCCAGAGATGCTGATCTTGTCTTGGGACAAGTGGGACAGGCAGGGCTGATGTGGAGAGACCATCTCGGGATGTTTGTGAACAGTTAAATGATGGGATTCGCAGGAGGGGTGCAGGATGCTGAAGTTCAGCTGAGGATCTGCCTATCCTGGGAAGCCACCGCTACTGAACCCTTCCCAGTGTGGATTTACTGCCTCGATTAGTGGCTGGTGACGGGCTGAGGAAGGCGAGCAGACGGGAGAGTGGTGCAGCACAGGCCAGATGTCTTCATTCCACTGCTCGAGATTTACACCCAGCCCCACTGGCTGAATTCCTCACTTCCTCTGACCCTTGGATAAAAGGCCTGTGGAAAATAGCAAAGGCCCTAGAAGGGAGTCAGAAAGTGAATAAACATAACTGTGTAGCACAAGGAGCACGGGGTGGCATGGAGCACCATAAAGCTTTTACAGCCCCAAGTGCCTGGTGACCACATGAAATGCCACCAGTGAGTTATGCAGGTCATTCCCATCTCCAGCAGTAAAAGCTTTACAATGCCCTCTGGCAGTGCCCCGCCAGGAGCAGGGATGTGCAGGTAGCCCCCAGCCCCATTCGTGAGGCATCCCCCCCATCTTGTGCTGAGGAAAGCTCCTGCCCAGGTGTAGCTGCCAGGGAACCCCGGGATCCCAGTTTCAAACCTCCCCGCTCTGTAGGGCTTTGCTGATCAGGGATGCTGCTGGGGCCTCTTCCCTGTGCTTCCCCAGCAGCACAATCCAAAATCCAGCCTTCTCCAAGGTGCCCTGACAGCTCCTTATTCCCACAGACATCTTTGAAGGCTTTAATTAATCCCCTGTGGGCTGGTGCCATCCTGGGGCTCCTGCTCGGGTGGCTGCAGCATTTTGGGGAGCACGGTGCTGACAGGGTGCCAGGGCACTGTGATGCTTCACCCCACAGGAAGGCTGGGGCTGTTCACAGGGTCACCTCTGGACTGGAGCTGCTGGGATGGGCTCTGCGGTGGCACCATGAGTAGGGTGCTCAGGGCTGTGGCCAAGCAGCTGGAAGCTCTGGAGAAAGGAGAATCACAGTGGAAGCGATCTGGGAAGGGAAGGGGAGTTGTGAGCTCTGTTTGTGGGAAGCTGGAGCAGGGAAAGCTCATCTGTCGGCCGGAGGGGTGTGTTTGGAGAGGCGCGGATCCACAAGCCCATCCCCGCTCTGCAATAGACTGCAGTGCATTCCCAATTAATTATTCATTAATTATGGAAAACAGGCAGCACTGGCTCCATGGCTCTGGCAGCACGAGCCACGTTGCTGTAGCCAGCAGAGGGACGGGCCAGCCCTGCCTGTACCTGCCTGCCTGGTGGCAGTGACTCCCACCTGGGGGACAGTGAGAGCCCCTGATTGCCCCTGCTCTGGAGCAGGGAGCAGTGCCTGAGTGATGGGATGGGTGCAGGGGGGAGGTGGGGGTACAGGGAGCTGCCCCCGTGCCTGTGTGAGAGGGCAGCTCCCCACTGCCGAAGGGACAATTGGCAGCCTGCTAATTTAATTATGGAGACTGCAGAACGAGGATCTCATCTACCAGGTGCTGAGCCTTGTTAAGCTAATTGTCTCCCTCTCTCCACTTTCTTCCCCCTCCCACACTGCCAGAGATGCTGCAGTTGCCTAATTAAGTTATCAGAAAGATAATGGCTGGTTCTGAATCCAGCGCCTTTAAGAAAAGCATCCATCTAGTAATGGCTTTTCTGGGAGTGGATAAATGCTGAGGTGGAATTTCGGGTGGCACGTGCTGGGGGTGGCCAGGGCTTTCCCCAGTGCAGGGTCAGCATTTCTCCTCCCACTCTCAGCAGGGTGGCCCTGCCAGGTGGGAGAAGTCCTCCTGCTGTTCTCTGCTTGATGGCACCTCCTGCTGTCACCTGGCCTTGTTCCTGGCAGAATCAAAAGCCTCTCTTAGTTTCTGGGCTGCTTCTCCTCCCAGGACAGCATCTCCCCCAAGCCCCACTGCAGGAAGGCTTTCCTGGGATGGGTTCTCCAGCATTCTCTGCCTCTCCCCTCGACAGTCCCTCCACTGATCCAGCCCTTCGAGTTCCCGCCTGCCTCCATCGGACAGCTCCTGTACATCCCCTGCGTGGTCTCCTCCGGGGACATGCCCATCCACATCACCTGGAGGAAGGACGGGCACGTCATCCTCTCCGGCTCTGGGGTCACCATCGAGAGCAAGGAGTTCATGAGCTCCCTGCAGATCTCCAGCGTCTCCCTCAAGCACAACGGGAACTACACCTGCATCGCCAGCAACGACGCTGCCACCGTCAGCCGGGAGCGGCAGCTCATCGTGCGGGGTGAGCCTGGGGGGCTCAGCCCCCTGCATCCCACCCAGCTCTGGTGGGAGAGGGAGGGTGGGCAGCAGAGCAGGGAGCAGAGGGAATTCAGGGGGGTGAGGAGCAAGGTTGAGCCACGGCACCCCCGTGCCCGCAGGCATTGCGGAGCCGTAAGGATCTGGTGGGGGTTTTCCTACAGTGACCATCCTTTCTCCCCAACTCCTCAGTGCCTCCTCGTTTTGTGGTCCAACCCAACAACCAAGATGGCATTTATGGAAAAGCCGGGGTGCTGAACTGCTCCGTTGATGGGTACCCCCCTCCGAAAGTCATGTGGAAGCACGCTAAAGGTAGGGATGGGTCATGGCAGGCTGTGGGGATGTCACCAGGGCCTGGAGAGAGTCCCAGGCACAGCCACCTCAGCTCCAAGTTTCATGGGCTCTCCTCTGCCTCAGCTGAGTTCTGTGTCTCTGTGTCCCCTCCTAGGAAGTGGCAACCCCCAGCAGTACCACCCCATCCCCCTGACTGGCCGCATCCAGATCCTGCCCAACAGCTCCCTGCTCATCCGCCACGTCCTGGAGGAGGACATTGGCTACTACCTCTGCCAGGCCAGCAACGGCGTGGGCACGGACATCAGCAAGTCCATGTTCCTCACTGTCAAGAGTAAGTACCAGGGCCATCGTCACAGGGACAGGGACCTGCTCCTGGCACAGCAGTGAGCAGGGAGCAGAGGCAGGCACGGTGAGGGTGGCTGTGGGATGTGGGGCCA
Organism: Erpornis zantholeuca; assembly: GCA_013400515.1. Taxonomy (NCBI): domain Eukaryota; kingdom Metazoa; phylum Chordata; class Aves; order Passeriformes; family Timaliidae; genus Erpornis; species Erpornis zantholeuca. The sequence goes on along the minus strand of VZTN01015266.1, from coordinate 199,350 downwards.
CCAGCAGAGCCTGGTTTGGTGCAGCCTCCTCCTCCGTTCTGAGGGTTCCAACTGCATCAGCCGCACTCCGGCCTCGGCTCTGCACATCCCCACGATCGATGCAGGGCACGGGAGGGCATTGATTCCTCCCCTCCAGGGACCCGCTTCCCTTTTGCTATTAAACACACTTTGTCTTTAATAAAACCAAGCAATCAATCTACATCATCCAGGAGGAAAGGAAATAGCTGGGCTGCTTTGACAGGGATGGGCTGGGAAGTGTTGTTAGACACCGTGTTTGAACTGTGTGTGTTATTGGATTGCTCTCCCGTTGCTATCAGCAGAATGTATAATTGCCAGCTTCGTGTTATTTATTGGGCTCGTTGCTGCCAGGAGCATTCAAACCTCCAGAAGGAGGTGGTGGAGGAGCTCCAGCCCCATCACCCTCACTCCTGGTGTCTCCAGAAGGGGCTGGGGTTGGGACTGGGCCCAGAAGGACTAAACTTTGCCCTGATCATGCTGGGAATGAGGCAGCAAGGACGCTGTGCCAGAGAAGATGGACGCTGTGGGGTGAAGCCGTGGGAGCCACCACCCCTGGTTGTCCCCCTAGGATGCTGTGGGCAGGGGGATGTGCAGCCCTCTCTGGTCACCACCGTGCTCTGCCCTCCCCTTCCCAGCCCAGTGCTTTCTCTCCTGTCACTGGCAGCTGTTTCTCTTGGCCCAAGGCCGGCTCTCCACCCAGCCTCTGCCTCGGCAGGTTCCCATTCCCCTCCCTGTCAGCTGTTTAATTTATCCCTCTGACTGATGAATCAAACCCCGCGACTTCAAACAAGGCACTTCAATGAGGTGCAGGTACAAAGTCGAGGCGATTAATCCCGAGTGAGCATGCGAAGTCTGGGAGCCCGAACTGGTGCCGTGTCCCTGCTAGCTCCTGTAATTGCATCCCAGGACAGGTTGCTTGCTGACTTGAATAGCACATAACCTTATTATGCGAGTGCTTTTGCATCTCCCGGAGCCCTCGCCGCCTTTGAAAAGGTTTGGATGAATAGGTAGACGAAGCGCCACAGCCAATTAAGCGTTAGATGGGCTCTTTGTTTTGTTTCATTTTGGGGTTTTTGTTTGTTTAGTGAAATGTCAGCCCAATTAAAGGGAGATCAGCACTGGCTTTCCCTGAAAGTCAGGCCACTGCGGACCGAGTTAAATGAGAGTTAATCAGAGCCCAAACAAAGCGTGCTGGCCGTCAGCAGGGGAGAGGGGAGTGCCACAGCCAGCTGGTGTCACACATGCCCTGCCCTGATAGCACAGCGAGGGGCTCTGGGGCAGAGGTGGGACAGCCAGGTGACACACTGGGCTCTGAGTTCCACGGGCTTGGCAGAGCTGGGAGGAGCTGGATGCTGCTTTGGCCAGGGGGTGGGCGAGGAGAGTCACCAGATTTGCTTGGGGAATGTCACCCGCGGGGTGGAGGCTTTTCCATCCCTGGGTGCCATGTCCCCTGGGCTCCCACACCGTGGCCACCTGTCCTTCCCCGCTCTGGGGAGGAACTCGCCCACATCCAGTGGAGTGGAAGGTGGGGAGCGCTGGAGTATCCGAGCGTGTGCCCGAGGGGACGGTGGGCTGGGCTGGGCGCAGGTGAGGGGCCCAGCAGTGCGTGATAAATGCATTTATCACATGGCTGCACACCTGCCTGGGTGTCAGGAGCGCGTGGGGTGGGGACGGTTCTGTCCTCGGGGGTCCTGCCAGCTGTGCCGGAGCGGCAGCACCCTGGGCACTGGGGAGAGGGCTCCTCTGCCTGCTCTGTGCCAGCACCTCGATGCCAGGGGTCCAGCCAGGGGGCAAGGAGAGGGGTCTCTGTCCGTGGTCGTGGCACAGCCCCGTTTGGAAGTTCGCTGCCACACGGCACGAGCATAACTGATTGCTTCCATGCAATTTGAATTAATCTCATGCTTCAGGTGAAACTCAGCTAATCAGTGTAGAAAGGAAGCTGAGACGGGTGCAATCAAATTAACATCACAGAGCCAGCTCCAAACAAGAAAGAGGGGGGCGAGGGAGGCAGGCAGAGCCCTTGTCACCCTTGTCACTGTTCTCATTCAGTTGTCACCGGCGCTGGCGAAGCGGCTCGTGCCCCAGCCGGGCGTGGGATGGAGGAGCGTGCTGGTGGCTGTCGGCTTCCTTTGTTCCCAGGCTTATCTCTGCCCAGCCACAGGGACCAGCCTCTGGTTGTGGCCTTGTTAACAAGGCTGTGGGCACAGGGAGAGGCTGGGTGGGTATGCTGGGCCCTGGTGGGCACAGAATGGAGAGCACAGAAGGCGTTGGAGGTGAGCTCTCCTCAAAGGAGGACCATCTGCCCAGAGTGCTGCTTGAGTTGTGGCTGATGCCACATTATTGGTACCCCTGCACCCAGGAAGGGATCACTGACTGGTCAGGAGCAGCCCCCAGCCACCCTTGGAGCTCCCTGCAGCCGGTCCCAAACAATGTGGTCCCTCTGTAAGCTGCAGAGCTGCTCCAGGGCAGGTGTTGGGCACCGGTGCCCCAATCTGTGCTATCTTCACAGCTGCTTGAAGTTTTCTTGGGGCTTGTTGTGCTCTTTTCCTGCTCTGGACTACGTGCAGCTCCCTTGGGACCCTGGCAATTGAGAGAAGTTGATATGTTTACATCCAAGGAGCTGCTTTTAATCAAACATCAATAAGTGCGTTTCAGCGAAGCAGAGCCTGAAACGGAGCTCCTCTCCTGGGGCCTCTGCTCGCTGGGAAGGGCCAATGTAGCCAAGGCTGCAGCAGCCCTGAGGGGCTGTCCTGCCCCTTTGGCCCCACGGCCACACACCCTCTGCTGCTGCACTGTCCTCCAGCCTGGGCTGAGTGAGGGCTGAGTGCAGGGAGCACATCCCCAGTGCCCCTGTGTGCCAAACAGCAGAGTGACTCCTCGATGGCTTTCCACGGCAGGGACCGGGCACAGTGGGCAGGAGCCTGGCAAGGGCTGCCAAAGTGCCAGGACTGGGTGCTGAGCCCCTAATCCAGCTGTGTGTGCCCTTGTCCTGCACTGTGTGTGCCCTTGTGCTGTGCTGTCAGCCCTGCCTTGGGGAAGGTGCAAGAGCCCCCAGCTGTCCCTGTGCTCTGTCCTCACCCTGATGGGATGTGGGATGCTGGGGCTGGGGCAGCCCTTCCCAGGCCTGCCTCTGTCCCAGTGTATCCCTGACCTGGGGCTGCAGGCAGGCAGCTGGGGATGGGACAGGGCAGAGTTAGGAGAAGTCTTGGGCTCTTTCTTGTAACCTTGGTGTCCCAGGCCACAACATCCCTGCTCTTTGCCATCTGCTGCCAGCTCGGGGGTGGCCGTGCTCCCCTTGGGGCAGGATTGTCACACTGGGCACCAGGCTGGGCACCACACTGTCCTGCACCCCGCAAACTCCGGCAGCTCCGGAGGAAAGGTTTCCTTGGATGTTAATTGAATTACATTGCCACAGAAAGCCGAGGAGTCGTAGCTCATTAGAGCCTCTTGTGTCCCATTAGAACAGTGTGTGTTGCCTTTGCGGATTGTCATTATCATACATTACTGCAGGACTCAGCACTGCTGTTTGTTTATGCATTACATTTTTTTCTGCTTACCCAGCCTGCCCTCGGTCCCCCAGCCCGTTCCTCCTGTGTGGTGCCTGCCACAGCCAGCCCACTGGGCTGGCACAAGGGCTTGGCTCTCGGATCAGGGAAGAGCCAGGCCAGGGATCAGTACAGCATCCTCACAGCCCGGATCAGCCATCCCCATCTGTGCTGCACCCACTGCTCGAGCACCTCTGGGCTCTGCACCCCAGCCAGGTGGTGACCACAGCACAGGGTGTCCCCACTGGCCCACTTTGCATATTGGGGTGGCTATGAAAAAAAAATCACCTCTGGCATCTGCAATGCAAAGGCGGCCTTGCTGATGGGAAATCACACTCTGTATTCTGCCCAGGTTTATACGAGTGAATTATGCAAATCCGTGATGGAAAACATTCTTCCTCTCATCCTCGGGAGTGTAAAACCTTAGTCAATAATTCATACCCGCACGTCTCAGACTGGAGGCTTTCTCTTCATTATAGTGTGCACTTGGTTATTTGTCTTTCACGTTTTATTGTCTACCCCGGTGTAATGCTATGCATTATAAAATTTATCTGCTTCATTATTTTATGATCCTGAGCTGTATAATGCAGCGAGACGGTTCCGCTTGGGGCTGCGGGGCCTCTCGGTGAGAGCCGCATGCGCCGTGTCCTCGGTGGGTCCGTGGGCTCCGCGGGGCCGGGCGGCCACAGGTGGCACCCACCCGTGCCCAGGGCACGCAGGTGACACTTTGCCTCCCCGCAGTCCCGGCCATGATCACCTCCCACCCCAACACCACCATCGCCATTAAGGGGCAGACCAAGGAGCTGAACTGCACGGCGCGGGGCGAGCGGCCCATCATCATCCGCTGGGAGAAGGGGGACACCGTCATCGACCCCGACCGCAACATGCGCTACGCCATCACCACCAAGGACAACGGCGACGAGGTCATCTCCACCCTCAAGGTGAGGGCTGGGGCTCCTGCACCTGCCTGGGCTGCCGGGGGTCTCGCTGGGTGTTGGAGGGAAGAAGGGGGGTGCGGGGAGGGTGTGACACCAGTGGGTGTCACAAAGCCTGGCACTGTGCTGGGCTCCCTGTGGCAAAGCCGAGCCCAGTGGGGTGGGGAGTTCGGAACGCCATGGGAGGGATTGCAGCTCTGGTGAGCAGCACTGTGGTGTGAGCAGGCGGTGATGGCAGGGGAAGGCAGGGGACAGTGCTGGGGAAACCTAGTCTGACCTGGCTTCTCTCCCTGGAACGTTGGCAGCTGAAACCAGCCGACCGCGGGGACTCTGTCTTCTTCTCCTGTCACGCCATCAACTCCTACGGCGAGGACAGAGGCTTGATCCAGCTCACTGTCCAAGGTACTCCATCCCCCGTGCGTGAGCCCTGTGGCGCAAAGCCTTGCTGAGAAGGTCCCCCTGCTCCTGTGGGGTTTCTCTGCCTGTGTCCCTAACCTGCCTGCGTGTCCCCAAGAGCCCCCTGACCCGCCGGAGCTGGAGATCCGTGAGGTGAAAGCCCGGAGTATGAATTTGCGATGGACGCAGCGGTTCGACGGCAACAGCATCATCACCGGCTTCGACATCGAGTACAAGAACAAGTCAGGTAGGTGATGGTGATGTCCCCTCCCCATGCCACAGTGGGGCTGGGGGCTGGCCTGCACAGGCAGGTGTGGGACTGCTCCTCCAGTGCCTCCAAGGGAATATTCTGCATCCCGGTTCCTTTGATGAAGAAAGGAGAGAGCGGCATTCATGAAATATGGTAATTTCTGTTGGATGGGAGCATTTGAAAGGGAATATTAAAAGAGACAATATTTGCAAAAAGTTGAACCCTGCTGCACAACAGCGAGAGAGGGAAGCAGCACCTCTCCAGGGGTACAAAAGCTAGAGGTGCTTGGGGACCTCACCTGCCTGAGCACGGCCCCCTCGGCACTGCCGACCCTGGCACGGGATTCAGGTGCTGACCCTCCTGCCTCACTCCACCTCTCTTCCAGATTCCTGGGATTTCAAGCAGTCCACACGCAACATCTCCCCGACCATCAACCAGGCCAACATCGTGGACCTGCACCCTGCCTCGGTGTACAGCATCCGCATGTACTCCTTCAACAAGATCGGCCGCAGCGAGCCCAGCAAGGAGCTCACCATCAGCACCGAGGAAGCAGGTGCTGCTCTGGGCTCCTGGGGATGGTGGGCAGAGGGAACAGGGGGGCTGCAGCCTGGGGGAAGCTGGCAGAGGTTCAGCTCTCTTAAAGCCAGGGGTTTTCCTGGTGAGGAGCTCCTTCTGAATGTGCTTTTTATGTGTTTGTCTCTCCGCAGCTCCTGATGGGCCTCCGATGGATGTCACCTTGCAGCCGATCACGTCCCAGAGCATCCAGGTCACCTGGAAGGTGAGTGAGGCTGGGATGGTGGATAGGCCTTCTCTGGCCACGGGGGCTTGGCCAAATGCTGTCCCAGCTTGTCGTGAGAACCAGCATCTCATCAATGTTAGGAGAATAAGGAAGAATTCCCCAGGAAAAAGGAAAACCTGGAGGTTGGGCAAGCAGCTCACCTTTTTGCACAGTGCTCTTATCAGTCATGTTTTACAACAAGCTCATTATCTCATAGGGTGTCCATGGGGCACCATGGGGCAGAGAGGATAAATATGTAAAAACTGAGGTGCTGGGTAGCAAAGTGTTTGAGCAGAGATCAATGAAACTTAGAATTGGATTTATTTTACCAAAGCTGCCTAATGAAAAATAAAATTGATTATAAAGTTAGGACTTGGTAATGATCTACTAAGTCAATAAATTTAGGGTTCTAGCTTCTCTCCCCCCTCCCCTTAAGCACTGAAAAACAGATTAATGAAAAGTAAGATTCACTTGAAAGATAAGTCACTTCGTTTTAGGAGTATTTCAGCAAGATGGATTGCCCTGGCATTGTAACATAAATTTGCAATCAACCCTATTGATTTCTTAATGCTTCAGAGAAATATTGTTAAGATTGATCTCAACCTGGCCTCACAAGCTGCCAGACTTGGGATTTCTCCTGCTCTGGCTGGAGACTGGTGCTGCCCAGGCAATACTTTCCTCTCTGGTGCCTCTGAGGGCTCGCTGGACCTTTTTTATCACTCTTTTGCCACTCAGTGAAAAGTGGGGAGGGGAAAAAAAAACTTGAAAGTCTTGAGAAAAGCCTCTGGGGAGAGGTGGTTTGTGCACGGAGCCCTGTGAGCCTCCCACCCCTCCCGCCCTGCCCTCGTTGTCCCTCAGGCCCCGAAGAAGGAGCTGCAGAACGGGGTGATCCGTGGCTACCAGATCGGCTACCGGGAGAACAGCCCGGGCAGCAACGGGCAGTACAGCATCGTGGAGATGAAGGCCACGGGGGACAGCGAGGTCTACACGCTGGACAACCTCAAGAAGTTTGCGCAGTACGGGGTGGTGGTGCAGGCGTTCAACCGCGCGGGCACGGGGCCCTCGTCCAGCGAGATCAACGCCACCACGCTGGAGGACGGTAAGGGCAGCCCAGTGCCCAAAGCTGGCACTTCTCCTGCCCCCCAGGGCCAGGTCCTGCTTGGGGGAGCCTCGGTTGATCCCCATCTCATTGCCAGCAGGTCTGGGGTGGTGGCTGTGTGCACCTCACAGCTCCTGGGAGCGAACTGGGAGCACAGGGACACCCATGTCGCAGGGTTTGTGGCACAGCTGAAGGGTACAAGGTGGATTTAGGCACTGTTGAAGTGCCAGGCAGGTTTCCATCTGGGACACGGTCGCTGATGGCCTCGGTCGCTGTAAAAACAATTGAGGAAAAAGTTTTGCAGTGCGTTTGCTCTGCAGTTTTTCATACTTAATTAAGGCTCTCGTTAGCCTGTCAAACTGCGATCGTTTCCTGGCTGCATTAGCACTCCTCCCGGGGTATTCAAGGGCCCCTGTTTTAGCAATAGTGTCTTTTCCATAATTATATTACCTTCATTTTGTTCAAACGGACTATCTTTATTAGTTTATTATACTCTGTCCCTAATTACATGGTGCTTATATTTTTGCACCTAAGTAATATGAAACAATAATCATTTTCAAAGAGGATCGTTACGGTGATGTATTATCATTTAAATGCTCATAAAAATTAGAGTTACCTCTTGCGGGGCAATGGGATCTAATTACCTCACATCCAGCCAGCTCTCCCACTCTCCCCTCGCTGGGAAGCATCCCCCCATGTCACCACCAGCACAGGGTTCACATCCAGCAGGCTGGCCCAGGAGAAGGAAAGCTGCATGTTGGAGGCAGAGCACAGCCAGGCAGGATTGGCTGAGGGTCTCCAGCAGCACGGCGGGGTCCATGTGGGTGCAGTCAGGGTGGCTGTGTGGGACATGGCTCCTTCAGCATCTCCCTCCTCCTGCTGACTGTCCTCCTCACCCATCCCCTCCCCAGTTCCCAGCCAGCCCCCCGAGAACGTGCGGGCCATCTCCATCACCTCGGACGTGGCGGTGATCTCCTGGTCGGAGCCCCCGCGCAGCACCCTCAACGGGGTGCTCAAGGGGTACCGGGTCATCTTCTGGTCCCTCTACATGGACGGAGGTGAGCGCTGGCTCGTGGGGAGAAGGTGACGGGGGGCGCAGGGGGTGGCACGGGGGATGACGATGGACCCTGTCTCCTGCAGAGTGGGGCGAGATGCAGAACATCACGACCACGCGGGAGCGGGTGGAGCTGCGGGGCATGGAGAAGTTCACCAACTACAGCGTGCAGGTGCTGGCCTACACCCAGGCGGGTGACGGCGTCCGCAGCAGCGTGCTCTACATCCAGACCAAGGAGGACAGTAAGTGGTGCTGCCACCCGCTCGTGCCCAAGGGCCGGAGCGGCTGCCGGGGCACAGGGAAAACCCCCCGTGTGCAGCCACGGGCAGGGCATTTCCCTTTCCCTCTTTTTCCTTTTCCTTAAGTGCGGGTATTTAAATATTTACACCCTGCCTGCCCTACTTTAATGCCATTAGCTCGCTAGCAGAGCTGGGCCTGTGTCCTGGGAAGCGCCAGATGCTGGGAGGGAGGCGCAGCTGGGCAGGGCACGGCTGACAGATTAAGGAGATGGCCATTAAAAGCCAATCATGATTTCTAAACCAGAGCTTGGGCTGCAATTAACCCTCCTGCCTCTGGCTCACATGGGGACCGGAGCCACCTCTGGAGAGGTGTCCTGCAGGCAGACCTGTCCCTGCCTGTGTGTGACACCACCCCCACAGCAGCTTCCCAGGGCATGGTTGGGATGCCAGCCCCACAGCAGGATGCTGTCACATCTCCCAGCTGGGCAGAGACCTTGGAGACCTCCTGGCACCAGCTCTGCCACGCTTTCCCTCCTCAGTTCCAGGTCCCCCAGCCGGGATCAAGGCTGTGCCATCCTCTGCCAGCAGCGTGGTGGTGTCCTGGCTGCCGCCGGCCAAGCCCAACGGCATCATTCGGAAGTACACCATCTTCTGCTCCAGCCCCGGCTCGGGGCAGCCGGTACGTGATGGGAATGGGGCTGGCAGTCACCACAGTGTGCCAGGGAATGCTGAGCTGGCCAAGCAGGAACGGGAGGGAGAGCTGATGCCAGACAGCAGCAGCAGCAGGAAAGATCTCTTGGGGTGCACTGCGGAATTGTCCAAGGGCGTCCATGGGCACTGTGCACCAGGGAATGGTCCTGTCATCTCTCTGTTCCCATCCTCTGGCATCTGCCTTGCTCAGTGCTTGCTCCAGAGGGGGAAACATGCCAGCAGCTGACCGAAAATGAAGTAGAAATCCAACCTGGTGCCATCCCTCCTTGGTGAGGGAGAGGTTGATGGGAGGTCTGCAGACTAGTGCTTATCAAAAGCTCCTTCTCAAACTCATTTCACTATCTGAGCCTCTGGTTTCCAGGGCAACATAATCTTTTCATCAAAGCAACTGGTAAAACCGCTGGGATCCGATATTGTTTTCTTGGCATCTTGTCAAAACTGTCATTTGGGTAAAAAAAATTATGTATACTATACAATATTCATATAGGTCTGTCTGCTTTGGGGTACACTCACATCCGTGTTCCCACAAGGGCACACGTGTGCTGACGGTGAACGCACAGGTACCTGCCTGGTCACAATTAAATACATCCATCCTCTGCCACGGGGGTCGTGGAGCCCCATCCCTCCCAGGCGTTGTGCCAGGCTGTCCTTCCCCTCATGGCGTGCTTGGGACGGGGGCACTTGGACCCTGATGTGATGGGGACTGGCCCCAGTGCTCAGACACAGGCAGCCCTGTCCGCAGGGCCACCGCGGGGTTGGGGCGGTCACCATGGGCGATGCACGAGTGACCCCGCACGGGTTTTGGGGACCCCTTGGCTTCTGGCCGTGACCGCAGAGGGTTTGGGCCAGCCCGGCTGGGGTTGTCTCCAGGCTGGCCCCGCTGCAGCTTGGCGGGTGTCAGGGAAGCGTCCTTTCCCGGGAACAAGCCATGCCGGCGCAGCCATCTGTTCCTGGGCTCCAGCCCGGCTCCCTGGGGAATCACGACACCAGCCGGCTCTCGCCGGCATTGAGGGATGGATGTGAGGAGAGCTGAGCTGCTGCTGCTCGGGACGAACCCGGAGCACCGCGGTGGGGTCGGGGGTCTGATGGGGTGAGGGTCTCACAGAGGCTTCACCTCCTCTCGTGTCCCTCCCCGCAGGCTCCCAGCGAGTACGAGACCAGCCCGGATCAGCTCTTCTACCGCATCGCCCACCTGAACCGGGGCCAGCAGTACCTGCTCTGGGTGGCTGCTGTCACCTCCGCCGGCCGCGGCAACATCAGCGAGAAGGTCACCATCGAGCCTGCGGGCAAAGGTACGGGGGGTGCCAGCCTGGGGGGCACCTCTGCTGCTGTGCCCTGCCCCATGGCCCGCAGGGAGCGGCAGCCAGGTGCCCCCAGGGCAGAGGAGGGGGCAGCACGGGGGTCCCAGGTCTCCTTACACCTCGGGGGGTCTGCGCATGGGGCCTGCCCCCCAGGCTGACCTCCTCCTTTGCCCCCAAGCCCCTGCCAAGATCATCTCCTTCGGAGGCACTGTCACCACGCCGTGGATGAAGGACGTGAGGCTGCCCTGCAACTCAGTCGGGGAGCCGGTCCCTGCCATCAAGTGGACCAAGGACAGGTATGGAGGGGGCTGTGAGCCGTGCTGGGGGCTGGTGCCAGCCGCAGTGCCCTGGCTGTGTCACACACGGCCGATGTGCCCCTTCTCCTCCCGCCAGCGAGGACTCGGCCATCCCGGTGACGGTGGACGGCCACCGCCTGATCCAGGCCAACGGGACGCTGGTACTGCGCTCAGTGAAAGCCGAGGACTCTGGCTACTACACCTGCACTGCCACCAACACCTGGGGCTTCGACACCATCATCATCAACCTGCTGGTGCAAGGTGAGCGCTCCCACCTCCATGTCCGCCTGCATGGACGCCCTCCCTCCCTGCTGCCCAGTGCCCGGGGTCTGTCCTGCACAAGAGGCTCATGCTGGCCCAGGGATGAGTGCAAGGTCTCAGTGCCACTTTTAGGGGGCACAGTTTGGAGCACTCTGCATGTGTGAGGTGCTCACGGGCTTTCCCTCCTCCTCAGTGCCCCCAGACCAGCCCCGACTGACCGTCTCCAAGACCTCGGCATCGTCCATCACGCTGGCCTGGATCCCTGGGGACAATGGGGGCAGCTCCATCCGAGGTAGGGCTGCTGTGAGTGACTGGGCTGGTGCCAGCACCTCATCTCAGAAGCATGACTGGTTCCATTCTCATGGAACATGTTTTCAAGCACACTGTGCCATATTTTTGTGTCTGCACCTCTGTTTTCCCCTCTCCAAAATGCCTCAGAAATGCTTCAGAGTAAGGTTGATGCCTCTGAGCTCTTAGCAGGGGCTGCCAGCCCTGATGAGGGGTTTGTGAGGTGTTTTTGACAAGCTGCAGGGACTGAGGTGGCTAATGAAGGGCACTTCATTGGGTGCTAAGGTGCTGGTGGCCAGGGCCAGCCCCAGTGCTGCTCCTTGTCTCCTGGCATTGGTGCCACTCTGAACCCACCAGAGCAGGAGTTGTCCCACATCCCTGACAGGCTGGGGGCTTTGGGAGGGCTCCAGGAGCATCCCAGCTTTCCCAAGTCTCCTTTCTGCTCTGATTCATCTCATGAATTATACGTTGAAACAGCTGCGTGCAGAGGGGGGAGCGGGGAGCGAGGAAGGAGACCTCGCTTACAATTAATTAAAAGCATGAAAGTAATTACAAGCAAATCTCCCCAGCCAGCAGCCTTTCACTCCAGCGGACTCTGTTGATAAATTTGGTTATAATTGGATTAGAAATATTAAAAACACGCCGCATGTACAAAATAAATAAATAAGCAATGGCAGGCAGCAGGGTGGGCAGTGTGGGGGTGTCGGGGCTGGTGTTGGCACCACTGGGAATCATGTGCCCATGGCCTTGGGAAGGTCCTGGTGTCACCATCCATAGGGAATCCTTGGCGGTGGGAAGGTGTGAGAAGTATCCCCACTGCTCTGCCCAAGCTGGAGCTGGGTGTTCACAGAGCTCCTTTGTGTGAACCCTCTGGCATTACCACGGTGGTACCTGGGTGCTGTTGGCACCGGGGCCGTCCTGCCAGCTCTGCCTTGTGCAGCTCATTATGCACACAGCAAGGCAGGAAGCCTACTCTCGCCTGCTATTTTTGTTTGAGAATTGGCTAAAAAGCCTGCAAAAATAGCCACAGCTATCAGTGCACCAGGAAAGTTTGGTCAGCACGGCAGGGGCAGGAGGGATGTGCTGTCCCAGGGCACCCCAATGCCCTCAGGGCTGTCCTGTGTCCCTGTGCTCTCCCAGGAAGCCCAGACCGGCCGTCTCCAGGCACCTTGTTGATGGCAGCGTAACAGGTTTGCTCATCTAGGACACAGTGTGCTTCCTAATACTCTTCATCACGGGAGAGGGGGCGGTGTGCAATGACAGAAGCAACTTCCCTGCAGCCTCCTGAGGGAGCTGCTTAATTCTAGCTTTCCCTTTATAGCCTCGCACCAGTCAATCACGGCGTGGACTCCTGTGTGGAAATGAGCAGTGGGGCCATGCTGGGGGCAGGCAAGGTGTGACCAGGGGCTCTGGCAGAGCTCTCAGGAGGTTCTGGGTGTGCCCACACTCCTCTCATCTGTGGCTCCTGCCTGGGTCTGTGTGGTGGGCAGAGCAGGCAGTTTCCACCACTGCTCCTGAGTGTGCAGTTGGGCAGGAATTGGCGTGCAGTGGGTGTCCTGACACCGCAAAGCTGTGCTGGACTTGGGCCCAGGCTTTGTGCCAGCCCGAACCCCTTCCCCTCGCCTGTGTGCCCAGAGGTGACCCCCGCTCCTTGCTCCCACAGGCTTTGTGCTCCAGTACTCGGTGGACAACAGTGAGGAGTGGAAGGACGTGTTCATCAGCTCCTCGGAGCGCTCCTTCAAGCTGGAGAGCCTCAAGTGTGGCACCTGGTACAAGGTGAAGCTGGCGGCCAAGAACAGCGTCGGCGCCGGCCGCATCAGCGAGATCATCGAGGCCAAGACCCACGGCAGAGGTGAGCCCAGCCCACGGTGTCCCTGCCCCAATGGGGGACACGGGGGTCCCCTCCCCGCCCTCCTGACAGCTCCTGTCCCGCAGAGCCCTCCTTCAGCAAGGACCAGCACCTCTTCACCCACATCAACTCCACGCACGCCAGGCTGAACCTGCAGGGCTGGAGCAGCGGGGGCTGCCCCATCACCGCCATCGTCCTGGAGTACCGGCCCAAGGGCAACTGGGTGTGGCAGAGCCTCCGCACCAACAGCTCCAGCGAGGTGTTCCTGACGGAGCTGCGCGAGGCCACGTGGTACGAGCTGCGCATGAAGGCCTGCAACAGCGCCGGCTGCGGCAACGAGACCACGCAGTTCGCCACGCTGGACTACGACGGCAGTGAGTGGGGACACGGGCTGGGGGAAATGCCGCCGGACCAGGGGGGTCCCGGAGCGCTGAGTGCCCATCTACCCATGCTCTGCCCTAGGCACCATCCCCCCAATCAAGTCTGCCCAAGGGGAGGGTGACGACGTGAAGAAGCTCTTCACCATCGCCTGCCCCGTGATCCTGGCCACGCTGGGAGTGGCCCTGCTCTTCATCATCCGCAAGAAGAGGAAGGAGAAGCGGCTGAAGAGGCTTCGAGGTGAGATGGGACTGAGAGGTGCAGCACACGGGACTCCAGATTGTGTTCTTGGGCTGCCTCATTGTGCCCTAAACTGCTCCCTTACAAAAAAACTTATTGTTTTTTCTGTCTCCTGCACAGATGCAAAGAGTTTGGCAGAAATGCTGATCAGGTGAGTTTTGTGTCTGCTTATGGGCGGGCAGGCAGGGGAATGATTGGTGCTAGGGATGGTCCTGGCTGCTTTGAAGCCCAGGTGCAGCCCTCACTCAGTTTCTGTCAGGCTCGCACATGTGAATGTTGTGACAGTGACTCTGTAGCACAGCAGCCTGGTACTCCTGGCTGCTCCTGCCTGCCTGAGGGTCCCAGCACCCACACTGGAGCTTGCCTGGGCAGAGCTGAGCCCCGGGTGGGCTGGCTGGTGGCAATCCCCAGCCCGTCCCAGGCTGGAGCTGCGGGGGCTCTGTCCGGTAATGGGCGGGTCTGCGTCCCCTCTCACCTCACAGCAAGAATAACCGCAGCTTTGACACGCCGGTGAAGGGGCCCCCGCAGGGCCCCCGACTGCACATCGACATCCCACGGGTGCAGCTCCTCATCGAGGACAAGGAAGGCATCAAGCAGCTGGGTAAGCACAGGAGAACCTCCCGTCCCCTCGTGTGCTGGGGTGCTGCAGATGGGCTGAGCGTGGGCCAGCAGCTGTCCACGCTGCCTGGCCAGAGAGAGGTCTGAGCTCCAGCTTCCCCCGCAGGGGATGACAAAGCCACGATCCCGGTGACCGACACGGAGTTCAGCCAGGCAGTGAACCCCCAGAGCTTCTGCACGGGCGTCTCTCTGCACCACCCGGCCCTGATCCAGAACACAGGGCCCCTCATCGACATGTCTGACATCCGCCCCGGCACCAGTGAGTGTGTGGGGCTGGGCTGGAGGCTCTACACGCGGGGCAGGTGTGGGGGAACCCATCCCCTGTCCCTGGCTGTGCCCAAGAGCAGCTGCTGGGAAGGCAGGAGGGGCAGGCAGCGCTCCAGGGAGAGGGGACAGCATCCTGGCTGTGTGTATTGGGAGGGACCCACCATGACTGTCACCTTTGTGCTGTAGATCCTGTGTCGAGGAAGAGCGTAAAGTCTGCGCACAGCACCCGCAACCGCTACTCCAGCCAGTGGACACTCACCAAGTGCCAGGCGTCCACCCCAGCACGGACCCTCACCTCGGACTGGAGGACAGTGGGCTCCCAGCACGGCATCACGGTCACCGAGAGTGACAGCTACAGCGCCAGCCTCTCGCAGGACACAGGTAGGCAGGGCCAGAGCCTCGCTGGCACTGCTGCTTTGGGGCACACAGAGACCCCAAACTGTGAGTTCAGGGTGGCTGCAGAACTTAATCAGCGGGAGTGTGGAACCACGACTTGGTGGCCCTGAGCAGCCAGGGCTGTGCCCAGCTCTGTGGACAGATAAAATCATAAAAACCCAAAATGGTTTGGGTTGGAAGGGATCTTGTTTCTCATCCCGTTCCACCCTTGCACTAGATCGGGTTGCTCCGTGTCCTTGAAGGTGGCCAGGTTTATCCCAGCAGGGACAGCCTGGGCATTCCCATGACGTGGAAAAAGGCATTCCCGTGCCGGGGAGAGCTCCCAGGTAGGTGACAGATCCTCTCCCCACAGACAAGGGGCGGAACAGCATGGTGTCCACCGAGAGCGCCTCGTCCACCTACGAGGAGCTGGCGCGCGCCTACGAGCACGCCAAGCTGGAGGAGCAGCTGCAGCACGCCAAGTTCGAGATCACCGAGTGCTTCATCTCCGACAGCTCCTCGGACCAGATGACCACGGGCACCACGGACAACGCCGACAGCATGACCTCCATGAGCACCCCGTCCGAGCCGGGCATCTGCCGCTTCACCGCCTCCCCGCCCAAGCCCCAGGACAGCGAGCGGGGCAAGGGCGTGGCCGTGCCCATCCCGCACCGCGCCAGCAAGAGTAGGTTCACACGGGCTCTCTGCGGGTCCTGCCTCGCCTCCTCAGTGCCCCAGAGCTTCCCAAAATCTCTGGGAGGCCTTCCCAGTCCTGTTTTCCTTGGTATTCTTGGTGTTTCTCCTCACGCTGTCATGTTCTTTCTCTGTTGCTTAATGTTCTTTCCCATTCCTTGGTATTTCATCCTTTCCTTGCTCTTCCACCCGATCTTTGCTATTTTTTTTCCCAGTTCCTTGGTATTTCTCCCCATTCTTTGTAATTCCTTCCCATATCTTAGTATTCCTTCCCATTCTTTACTATTCTTTCCCATTTTTTACTATTTTTTCCCCATGTTTTTACTATTCCTTCCCATTCTTCGGTGTTCCTTTGCACTCCTCAATAGTCTTTCTCCACTCCTGGGTATTTTTCCTACATTTTTACTCTTCTTTCCCATTCTTTAGTATTCCTTCCTATTCATTAGCATTCCTTACTATTCTTTCCACATCCCTTGATGTTTTCCCATGGTTTTTTTTAATTATTCCTTCCCATATTTCAGTATCCCTGGCTACTCTTTACTGTTCCCTCCCATTCTTTAGGATTTCTTCAAATTTTTTAGGATTCCTTCCCATTTTTTAGGATCCCTGGCTCTTCTTTACTGTTCCTTCGTATTCCTTCCTATTGTTAGCATTCCTTACTGTTCTTTCCTCAATCATTGATATTTTTAATGTGTGTTTTTGGTTTTTTTAGTATTCCTTTCCTTTTTTTAGTTTTCCTTCTCATTTTTTTAGTATCCCTGGCTATTCTTTATTCTTCCTTCCCTTTCCTTAGTATTTGTTATCATTTTTTAATATCCATCAGTATTCCTTGTTCTTCCCACCATTTTTCAGCAGAGGCCCCAGACCCTCAGTACCTTCCCCGTTCTTTGGTGTTCTCAGTATTTCCCCACCTTGTTTTTAGTGTTCCTCAGTGTTTATCAGTATTTCTCCCCCTGCTTTATTTTTCATCAGTATTCCTTGGTATGCCTCAGTATTCCTTCCCTATTCTCAGTGCCAGATCCCCAACAATCTCCCACCCCCCATTACCTCAGAACAGAACAATACCTGGAAGATATTTAAGAAATACATAGGTGGGAATTGATAGTTAATTTATTTACTGATTATATAACACACAATATAATGGGACCATCTTTCTCTGCAAATCAGACCACATATTTTTATGGTATAGTTTAAATAGCACAGAGTGTATTAAGTATAACATCATTGTAACCCTATAAAAAATGGAATTTACAGAACCTGTTATGAAACATACACGATTTAAGGCAATAATGCTAGTATATAACAATATAACACCTGTAAGAGACAATATAATAATGCAGGCCCTTATATATATGTATATAAATATATAAAACATTTATATTTATTTATATAAAAATATGTATTATATTAAAAATATATATGTATGTATAATATGTAAAATAATATATTACTATATAATATTAT
>VZTN01015266.1:153423-179983 GCA_013400515.1 Erpornis zantholeuca | reverse complement strand
AGGGACTCGCTGCTGGAGATGAGCACGTCGGGGGTAGGCAGGTCTCAAAAACAGGGCGCCGGAGCCTACTCCAAGTCCTACACGCTGGTGTAGGGCCGCCGCCGGATGCTGCTCGTTTCCCTGCGCCGTTTATATTTAATTAACAAACTTGTACATAACGGACTCTTTTGTATAAATGAAGCTATTTTCTTCTTCTCCGAACAGAAAAAGAAACCAGGGCACAAAGAATTTGATGTTACAGATTTAAAAATATAATATATATGTAAACATATATATATATTTCACATCATTTTGAAAGGGGCACAAGAAAGACTCAGCGACTTTTTTTTTTTTTTTTCTCTCCCTGATCTTGTCGGTGGTTTTAAAAAAGGAACGTCTCCGAGACATTGCATGCTATTTTACTGTTCTGAAAACAGCAGGAGTTGCTTCAATTTGCAAATGCTTATGTGTTAATACCTTTTTCTATGAAAAAAAACCCAGCGCTGTGTGCAATAAAGGTTATGTTTATACATGGGGCGTTTGTTAAGTGAGCAGAGAATTAGGCAGAGCAGGGCTGGGGCAGGGAAGGGCAGGAGAACAGAGAGGGGCAGACAAAGTACAGAAATACAAAGTACAAAATACAGAAAGACATGGCATTAAATACTAAAGAATAATAAGGCATGTACATAGGTGCAGAGCCATGGGGCAGGAGGAGGGTCAGGACTGGGAGCAGGGTCCTGGTTCTACAGAGCAGGAGAGCCCAGCCATGACCAGACTGTGCCACAGCAGCAGCACCAAGTCCAGCTCCAGCCCAGGATGAACGATGGTGCCAAACAGGAATCCTGATCCAGCTCAATCCAGAGGGGTGGACAGCTGCCCCACCTTCGTGAGCCACAGCAGAGCTCTGGCAGCTCAAGGTAAGTGCAGGGTGGCTCCAGCATCGGATCCAGCGAGGCACAGCAACTCCTCCAAGCAGGGTCTTGTCCCCTGGGATGTGTCACAGCCCCGCCTGGCAGCAGAAGTGGCACTGCTGTCCTCTGGCACAGCTGCAACACATCCTGGTGAATCCAGCACAGCCTGGAGCCCAGTGAATCCAGCACAGCACTGCACAGGGTGTCCCAGGACACAGGACAGCACAGAGAATCACAGTGAGATCCAGCAGCACCCCACACCCTAATTTGTTCTTACTTCCCTCTAAGTTTTCACCACTAGCCACAGCAATATCAGACCAAAGAAATGCAGGTTCTGCTCCCTCTTTCATACACTGCCAGCCCTCTGTACCTGCTCCAAAGGCAAAAAATAGCTCAGGCCATTATTAACTCTTGTTTTAGTTACCCAAAGTGGGACTTCACCTTTTTGAGGAGCTTCTGGTGCTATCTGAGGTATAATTAACTAACTGCACTTTCATTTCCTTCTTTCCTGTAATTTATAAGCTCAAGTTTTCATCACTTTCCCATCCATGCTTGTTACAAACCAGTTCCAGCCCTTTCCTTACAAACAGATACATTTCCTCTTCTAACTCAAAGCAGTCGCTGGAGTATCTAGCCACAGATTTAGATCTTTTTTTTTTTTTTTCCACTCTTGACAAGGTTTAATTCATCAGCTATAATCAAGCCCTGCAGAGGTCATTTTTTCAATGCCTCTCCTTGGGTTTTTTTTTGTTGTTTTTTTTTTTTTAATTGACGTACCCAAATTAAAATGACATGCAAATACAGTGATGTTAGTGCAGCTTCCACGTGCAGCTTTGCAGTGCCCTTCCCAGCCTGCTGGCACACTGGTCAGCAGATCCTCCTTTGCCATCTGGTTCTCCCTAACTAAGGTAACTCCTGGAATCCTGCAGAGCTGGAAGGGCCTTGGCCAGAGCCTGGCAGCTGTTCACCTCTGGGGCTTGAGAAACAAGCTGCTAAGACAATTTCTTGTGCCCATTTTCTATAATTTTTGGCCATTATTCAGGTACCACTCAGAGCCAACTTCTGCCAAGGAAAACCCACATGGAGAGGGGCTGGTGGGGAGGCATCAGAGCACGTAAGACTTATAAACCATTACATAATACAGGTTTTAAAGCAAACCAAGTGCACAGCCCTTAAAGCAGGGCCACAGCCAGGCAGCACCACCAAAATACCAACCCCAGGCTTAGAATTGAAACAGATAGGGGAAAACAGAATTAAAAATAGAAGAGGCAAGAAAAGGCAAGCGTGTTCAGCTGTGAGAGTAAGCAGATTAGCACGATAAAAAGAGGAACAGATTAACAGAGATTAATACAACTTTATTGGAATTGGCTAGTACAGATTTCCTTCTACATCTCAGCAAGGATTCCCCCCTTCCCTTCCCCAGCAGGCACAAGCCCTGGCCTTGCCCAGCATAACACAGCACAAGTTTCCAGCACTCCCCTGTGAGCCCCCACCACCTCCCCGCTCTCAGGGAGCCCCCTGCCCTTCACCACAGCAGGATGTGAAGGAGAACAGCCCATTCAGGCCATGCCAGCCCAGTTCTGCCTTCCAACAGCAAAGAGACAAGAAGCCATCGAGCTCAGAAATGTAGTTTCGTTTCAGGTCTGCCTTGCACAGCACTCCAGCCAGACCCCAGGCTCCCTGCCACAAACACCTCCCAGCACCAGCACTGGAGGAGGAGAGCCACCAGCACTGGGTGCCACACCCAAGCCCAGCCAACAAATACCAGCACCCCAAGGTGATGGTGAGTAGGGACAGTTGGGGGCAGAGCCCTGCTAAGAAGGGCTGAGGGTAATTATGCCTGGAGAGGACAACAAAGAGTTCCTGGGGCACAGCTCAGCAGTTCTGC
This sequence comes from Erpornis zantholeuca, assembly GCA_013400515.1. NCBI lineage: Eukaryota > Metazoa > Chordata > Aves > Passeriformes > Timaliidae > Erpornis > Erpornis zantholeuca. Next base: position 177,205 of record VZTN01015266.1, on the reverse strand, counting down.
ACAGAAAATCCAGCAGCATGCCCAGCTTCAGAGCAGCCCTAGTCACAGCCAGCAGCCCCTCCATGTCCTGCTCCTTCCCACAGAGCCCCCAGCACCTCCTCACAGCAAACCTGCTGTTCTGCTGGCCCACAGCTCGGGGCTTTCCTGTTCCCTTTCTCCAGCACTCAGGAATGGGTGTTCATACCCAAACACTCCTGGGGTCCTGCCCCTGCCAGCCTGGGAGCAGGTCTGTGCTCAGCTTTGCTGCACCAGAAGCTCAGGCCAGGCTGGGTGGGCTCCAGCAGCATCCCCAGGGGGAAGGACAGCGGGGTCAGCCCCAGGACACAGAGTGCCACCCAGCACACCCCTAACAGCTCTCCCCATGACAATGTAAGACCAGCTCACCTTCTGCTCCCCTCAGAGCCTGCAGCACATTCCCTTGGCAGTGTCCTGCTCCAGGCTGGCCCCTGGACGCCGTGCTGGCCACTCTGCGGCCACACAGAGCAGGGGACAAAGGCAGCTTTTCCACCCAGCTCCAGAGGCAGAGTGGAGGAGGTGGAGGCACAGGGGAGGGTAATTGGGGTTATTGAGCTGAAACAAGGCCCATTTGGGTAGTGACCAGCCTGTACAGCCGGCCTCAGCTGTGCAGGACCTCCTCCCACCCACACCTACAGGAACTCACACCCAAGGGCTGGGCAAGGCTCCCAAATGTGCTGTCACCCCCTGTGCCCTGTCCCCAACAGCCCCTCACCAGCTGTAACCTGGCCCACAAAGTGATGCTGTTTGGGGAAGGACTGAGCAGGACAGAGAACTCCCTGTGAGCACCAAGACAAGGGCAGAGAACCTACACCTGCACCAGGAGCTATGTATGGGGGGCAGGTTCACAGTCACCACGGCCCCAAATGTCTCTGGGGTACAGAACAGACAATCAGGAGGGACAGTGCAGGCCACGGGTGGTTGCTGTGGCTACTTCCTCTCCTGCTTCTGCTGCTGATACCTCCTGAAGTGGGTCTGGATGGTGATGGCTGCCCTCTCAGAAGGGTCAGTGACCTTGCTCTCCTTGCTGGCATCGGGGGTCACGTCACCTGGGGGAGAGAAACAGAGCATCACAGCGAGCACAGAGAGCACCAGCAGCACTGAACAAGCTCCATAGAGCAGGGCAGGGCTATGGCATCACCCCCATGGGGTCAGTGGCCTCCCCATTCCTCAGACAGGACAGCTGTCCTTGCTGCAGAGCTCATAGCATGAAACCACAACTCTGCCGGCTCACAGGGACATCTCCAGGGCAGAAGGAGCAGGGAACAGGAGGCAAAGCCAAGCCCAGCCTCCCTGGCAGTGCTAAGCCCTCTATTTACACAGCTCCACTCCCCGAAGGCCGCAGCTTCCCCATGTTTAATCACCACGTATGATGCTCGCTTACTTTCGCACACACAAATAAGATTAGAAAAAAGCCCGGCCCTGCGCAGCAATAAAGCTCTCACGCTGACAAATGGGAGCCCTCCCCACTCCTGCTTAATGTGGCATTAGGGAAGTATTGTGGAATTCAACAGGAACTGCATCAAAGCCACTCAGCAGTGCTCCTCTAAGCCAGCGTGTCACTGCTAAGCACCCCCCGAGCAGCCATCAGGAATCCTGGGGCCAGATGCTGCTGTATAAACTCACTGCTGTCACCTGAACCCACTTCCCTCCACAGCCTCAAAGAAACTGCAGAGCAAAAAGACAAATAAAAGCAGAGGGTGGGCTCCCCCCTGCCCTGCTCGACAAGCCACTGTCAGCTGTGAATCCTAATCCTGCCCCAGTCTGAGGGCACAGGCTCAGGTCAGGCACTGCTGGGCACCGGCAGGGTGAGCCCTGGCCATGCAGCTCTGCCACAAACTCACCTGCCCGAGGGGCTCAGCCACTGGCAGCCCCAAACCTGCACCTACTTGCAGTGAAACCCCCAGCCCAGCAGCCAGGCCGGGCACAGCTCCTGGGCCGTGAGGAGGGACCCCAGCCCCCACCGCCTGTTATCCGCTCGGCACTGAGAATAGAACTGCTCAAATCCTCTTTGCAGAGCACTGCAGAGCCTTGGAGACGAAACCAAAGAGAAGAGGGGGGTGAATTCCAGGTGGTTTTCTCAGAACAAGGAGAAAGGAGGCTGTTTTGTGGGACAGCATGACCCCACCCAAGTCAGTGGGGCAGGTTTCCTGGGAAGAGAGCAGCAGGGATCTGCACAGACACACTGGTGGTGTTACATATTCAGTCCTGCACCACTGGGACCTTCACTGGCTGATGCTACACAGGTTAACAAATATCTCACCATCAAATACCCCTTATTAATGTCACAAGTTTGTGGAATGAGAAAGAGGCCAAGAAGGATGCAGGTACTGCAGTGCCTGCTCTTCTGCTGCATCCAGCCTCAGCCACGAGTTTTCCCCATCACTTGTGTTGCCTGGGGATTTTGTGCCTGCCCCACACTCACCTTTCTCTCCAGAAAGTGAGTAGATGCTGTTGTGCCGGGAGTTCCTGCCTCTCTAGAAAGGTAGAGAAAGAAAATACAAGTTAGTTCTATCCCAGGCAGAGGCAGTGAGGGCAGTCCCTTCCAGGCCAGCTGGGAAGTTTTCCACTGTCCATCCCCTTTAGGAAATTGGAACATGCTTACTGTTGTTCCCTTAAAGAGTACTGATTAATTAATCCACATTTATGAAGAGACCTCCGAGGAGAGGCAGGAGATAGCTTTGCATCCAAACTCAGAGCTGTGAGATGCTCCAGTCCATGGATGGATGTTGGCACAGGCTATCCTCACTGGATCTGCATTTCAAACCAGCAAGGAGACAGCCCCCACACCATTAACCTGCAGCTCCTGGGCTACCAGCTCTTCCAGGGGATATTTCCATGCCTAAAAATAAGCTTGAATTTGTCTGCAAATACCTCTCCAACATTTTCCAGCTTACCCTGCCCTCCTGGCATTACATTTCCCCCTTGCCTGCTGCCTGAGCCAGCTGTCCTGGCACTGCCAGCAGCCCTCACCTCGCTGTCCCGGCTGGTGCGGCGGCTCTGGGACACGCACTGGATCTGCCAGGGCAGGGGCTGGTACACCAGGTAAGGCAGGGGCTCCTCACGGAACAGGTTGGTCCCCAGCTGCACACAGGGAGGGTTTCCAGCAGGGAAGAGGACAGGAGAGGAACAGAAAGAGCTGCTCAGCCACAATCATCACCAGAGGTCACAACTCTCCCCCCACCACGATGGGGCTGCAACAGCCCAAGGGCAGCACTGACCCCAGAGAGCTCCCAGCCCTGCTGCCCACGGTGGTTTAGGAGGCACAGAAGTGCATTCCCAGCAGGGCAAGCAGAAACTGCTGCCTCCTCCCCCTGCCCCAACAGAGAGTAGTCCCAGGAGAGGATAGCACGGCAGCAATAAATGCTGCAGACTCACCTGCCTGACCGCCCTCACCACAAAGAACAGCGCTGTCATCAGGGTGCCCAGCATGGCTGGGCTGGGCAAGGGCTCCCTCCGTCCGGGGAGCCTCAGCTCTGGGAGCAGCACGCCAGCACCTCCAAGCAGCCAGGACTGAGATGTCCCTCCTTGGGCCAGCAGAGGCCAAGCCCTTTAATGAGCTTACAGCCCCTGCTCAGCTCCGTGAAGTAATTGGGTGCTGCCCTTTTGCTCTTCTAATCGCTGAGTTTCTCCAACAGACAGCGCTGGCATCCCAGGAAAGGCAAATCCTCTGCTCCACGTCCGCAGGCACAGCAGGGAGCACAGACAGAGGTGCACAGCCCAGCCTGGGCTCACACCTGCTCCGTGGGCACCCATCCCAGCAGGATCACAGCACACCCAGGAGGATCCCACACTCCAGTGTCAGATTTGGGACGTCTCAGAACCACCCTGAGTGGCTCAGACTTGTCCCCAAAAGCGCCTGCCAGGACAGCGTGTGCTCCCCCAGCAGCTCGTACCCAGCTCTCCAGAGGGCAAAGGCACACCAGTGCAGCTCATGCACAGCAGGAACTGGGGCAAGCCAAAGCCTGGGGGTGGTTTGTTTTCTCTTCAAAGACAAAACCACCAGCCTCCACTTGTGCACAACCAGCTGATTCATACCCCGTTCCCCCCGAGCCTCACCAGCCCCTCCAGCTCCCACAGGCTGCTGGCAGGAGGCGAGCAGGAGATGGGAACAAGTCATGGGAAGAGCAGAGCACGTCACCAATCCTCCCTAATTCCTGGTGAGAGCGTTACTCAGCGATCCCAGAGGCACCCAGCACGCTGCTGGGGCAGCTCCTGCCTGCTCCCAAACCCATGGGAAATCAGCAGCCACAGCCCCTCTGCAGTGAGATGTCTTTAACAGATCCCAAGCTGCCAGAGCGACACCTTGTTTTCATTTTCTAGTTTTGGTTTCTAGCTTTCTCTCTGCCTCTGCATTTGCTACCTTGTCCAGATACTTAAAAGAATAATAGTAACAAAGCCACAGCAAGCTTAAGTGGTCTTGGGAACTGCCAGAAATGACCTCAACAAGACAAAACATGAGAGAACCCAGAGACAGGCACGGGGAGATGTGAGAGGTAAGTACAGCTGGATATCCAGCTACAACAAAACAGAGTGACAACCACCACCATCATACAAAACAGGCTCACGTTGATTTAATTTATACAAAACCAGACACAGCTGCTATCCTGGCTTTTAACAGGAAAAAGGAGCACATTTCAAACCAAGTCATTGTTAAATAACCTGGCATTTCTCTGCACCACTAACCCACGCTTCTCCCAAAACACACAACAGACTCAGTGATATGGCTTTGGCCACAGCAAGCCACAGCTGTGGGGTCCCTCCTAAAAGCCCTGACTGGAAGCACTGCTGTGTGTCCTCCTAATATCCAGGAAACTAAAAGCAAAATCCCTGCAGGAAGGGGTTTGTGCAATCCAACAGCAGATGGGATACCCGTGCTTTGATCCCTCCTTTCCTAGGAAGGAATAAGGCTGGTCGAGTAATTACAAAAATCCTAGGAAAATATCAAGAAAACAGTAAAATACATACATTCTTAAGAGTTTTAAAATTGTGTTAATCCAAAATATCCTTCTGTTTGCATGTAAACATCCCCATGCAAGGCTCAGCACCCGGGGGGAAAGGAGAGCAGGGGGGGCTCTGCCTCCCCTCACTGCCCATCCTCACCCACCCGAGGGGCTCACAGAGCACAGGGAGTGTGGGACAGCAGCTTCCCAGCCTCTCCCCACCAGCTGTCTCAGGAGAAGGGCTTTGAAGATGGTTTCTCACAGATGGGCTCCCTTGAAGTGCAGCGTCCTCGTCAGCCAGAACGGGCGAGTGGCTCGGCAGCTTTTTAAAGCATAAAATATTTAGAGTCAGCTCAGAGGAAACACTGACAAAGACAACCAAATACCACATTCCCATGAAAGCCTGGCTCCTCCCCTCCGGGTAGAGCCACACCCCTCCCAATTCCAAGCATCCCAGCGGGCTGGGACACCCTCTGGATACAGCCTTTCATGGTGAGCAAAGCCATGAGCCACTGTGCCACAGCTGAGCTCCAGGAGCTGCTCGTCCCAACTCCTCAGCTGCTCTCCCATCTTCCCACATCCCTGCTCTCCCAGGATCCCTGTGGAGCTGCTGCAGGAGCAGCAAGGCCAGCTTCCAAGATTTATGGCACCCCTGCACATGGAAAGAGATCCCAGCTGCTGATCCGAGCTCTGGATCCCTCTCTCCCCAGGGTATTGAAGGACACAGCTGGGGCTGTCTCAGCATTCACAGGAGCTCCTCAGCCGTGCCTGCACTCCCCATGCTCTCCTGCCACCCCTGCTCCCGCTGCCATCAGCACATCCATGACACGGGAGCAGAGCTCCAGCAGCAGCTCTGGCAGGAGAGGAGCAGGGAGGGCTCATCCAGATCTACCACTCTTGGCTCAGTTCCTATTGCTTCCACCACAAACAAGCAGAACATTCCTGGAGAGGCAGAACGTGTCATTGCCTGATTTTATCCCCAGACTCCGCAGCCACTCCGCCACTCCCAAATGCCAGAGGCCACCTGACATGGCCCACCTGCCACCAAGCATTTGCTGGGCATCAGGGCAGGCTCATTTCCTGACACATTTCCTCCAGCAGATCCTCAGCTGGATTCACATCCTCCCCCTTGACCAGTTACTCAAAGTCCTCGGTGATTCACAGCTCTGCCTCGCCACTGCTGGAATACTAATGAGGGAAATGTTGATTTATTGAAGCCCTGATATGTCACCGCTGGATTAAACAGTCTATAAAGTATATTTGGACACATTACAGGATTAGAAGAATCCGCCTGGGAAGTTCTCTTCCTCCTTCCTCCACTCTCTTGCAAAAACTCTCAGTTTCAAGGACGTGGCACACAGACACAGTGGAGGTGCCTGGGTGGGCACCACCAAAACCCAGCCCATCATGGGGAGACTGCACAGGCAACCCCCACCATCCCTGCAGAGGAAAATCCCACCTTTCAGTAGTGGTACACCTTGATCTCTCTGTTTTCATCCATTCCCAGCTGGAGGAGGCTGGGGCAGCTCTGTGGGTGCTGCTGTGCCCCTGGGGAGAGAGGTCTGACAGCTGGGTGAAGGAAAAGCCTGGCTTAGAGCAGGAATTAGCACAGACAGGACAGGTATGAGGTACTGAGCCAGCCCTCTGCACACAGGCTGCATTTAGCCTGCTGCATCCCAGTCAAATGGAATTAGAGGGGGATTAGGGAATTCAGAGGCACACCACGCTCAGGACAGTACAGAGGCCCTGGGGATTTGCTGCTAAGATCAGTGAGGAGACACCAACAGCCCCAGCACAAGGTTGGTACCACACAGCCTGGGAGCATCCCTGCTCACAGCACACACAGGTCTTGCTGTCTGGACTCGACCTTGTGCTACAAGATTCCTCAAAACAGAGCTGGAGAGGGCTTGGAGGGAGCTTCCCCACCACATGCCCTCCCACATGCCCAGTCCACACTTCTCCAGGTGCCCTCACCTCCTTCCAGGCTGCTCAGCAAGGCCTGCAAAACCAGACTCCCTTCTTTTCCCTGCATTCTGCACTATTTGGTCTGTATTTGTAAATCCTTGCATTCCCAGCTCAAACTGCTGCTCTACAGCAGAGCAGCGTCACCAAAGAGCATCACAGAACAACCAGGGAAAGGAAGGGAAACTCCCTCAGACAAGTACAGCTGCTCAGAGAGCAGCACACTCCTGCTCCAGCTGCTGAACACCACCTTCCTCTGCAGAACCAGGCACTGAAATAGAGGCCAAGGCCTTGGAATCACTGTTCAGTTCTTGGTTTCACTCCCCTCCTGCCACCTCCTCCCATCTACTGCAGGAAACAGGAATGCAACTAAAGACCAGACACAGGTAAAAGATACACTTTGGAATCCTTCTTGAAGCCTTCCAGCCATCTCTTGTTGCTCTCAATCATTCCCTCAATATTCCTCTTCTCTGGCTCATGGAACTTGGAATGCTGGAAGAGCCGGATTTGTTCACTGTGGCAATGAGAGAGAGAGGGGAATAAGTGGGGAAAAAAAAAAAAAAGAGGTCTGGGCAGAAATTATCCCCAGAGATAGAAAGTAATGGGCTGCTCCTCTAATATATATACTGATAGTTTAACTTTTCTCCTTCATAAGTAATTCACAGCTTTTATCAAATTGTTATCTACTTGTTAGGTGATAAGTGACCTTATAATCACTGCAGAGAAACAACAGCAGCACAAGGACACATCTCAAGGAAGAAGACCCTTACTTTGCAGGGACATATCCCAGGCAGCTCTCCAGAGGCATGGGACTCCCACCAAGTGACGAGAAGCCACCTGCAAAACAGACATTACACAGACCCCCCAGAACCCCCAGACCTGGGTGTGTTTGCTTTCCTGCCCCACGGACACGCTGTCCCTGCAAGGACACCAAGGAAGCACACGGAGATCCCCACGTGCCACTGGGAGGAGGCTCCCATGGAGAGGGCTGGCTGCTCTTTCGCTGCTTTCTCAGGTATTAAAGAGCAGGATGACAGCATCAGCCACAGGCTGCACTTCTGGAACGAGCTCCTCACCCCTCATCCCATGAGGGCCCTTCCTACCAGCAGCACCAGTGCACCCCACCCTCCCCAGCGCTGGGAACGCGAGACAGAACTCGCAGGGCTGCAAAATCAGAAGCTGTAGGCAGCGAGCAGGTGGAGTAAGGCCAGGAGACTCACCTGGGAAATACCTGTGCCATTTCTCTGTCAGCATGTTGTCCACTGACTGCCCTGAGATGGAAAAACCGGAGCCGAGCCCGCTGCTGCTCCGGGCCCACTGGTCCAGGGCAGACACCCTCTGGGGGCTCCCCAGGGAGCTGCCCCCACGCTGGCCTCCCAAGGAGGAATAGGTGGGAAGAGGGATGCCCTCGCAGGCTGGGGAGGGGAAGAAAGGAGACTGGTGATGGCTCAGGGAGTCCAGGATGCCCAGGACCCCACTCAGCTCGCTGGTGATACTCTGCACAGAGTCTCTCAGGCGCTGGATCTTGTCCTGCTGGAGCGTGGGCCAGAAATCCATTCTCCAGTCAACTGAAGGAAGAGAAGGGAAAAAAGGAGTCACAGACAAGCCCTAACAAGAGGAGCCTTTGTGCAAGCAACCCAACCCTCCTGTCTTCCTGCCCTTCTTCCCCCAGCACAACTGCAGCTACAGGCAACCAAAGCCCAAGAAAAAGCACGAGCAGCAGAGAGGGAATTGGAATTGCAGCAGCTTCTCCTGCCATGGATGTGAGGAAGGGGAAGCCCAGACTCCTGCAGAAGAGCAAAACAGCTCTGCAGGATCAGAGGGAAATCAGAGAGATTTTATAATCACGGAGATTTGAAAGGCAGATCCCATCCCTCTTATCTGCCACTTCAGGCAGGAAACAAGTTTTTGCAATCAGGTGTGGTACATGGAGCAGTCCCAGCCTTGGAGACCAGACCTGCCTTGGACACAGCTGAGCAAAATGAACAGGAACATCAGAGGGGTGAGAGGAAAAGGCAGAATAGGCCTGGAGCCTCACACATTGGGCACTTACATTTAGACTGGCCCAGATTCCCACTGGATGTGCTGTTTGTGTCCTCAGAACTGCTCAGATCAAAAGTCACCACCTTCTTGCATGCAGAATTCTTCAGCGTGTCTTCATCTGAGAGCTGGTCAGGAGGAGGAAAACAATGCCAATAAAAGCTGCTGTATCATCCCTGGAACATAAAAGCTACTGGAAATGTGCCTGCAGCTTGTCTACAAAGCTGGACTGCAGTCAGGCACAGGTCAAGTGAAGGCAAACTTGTCTTCAGGCCCTGACAGCAAATTGTGAACATCCAGAGACTGCTTTGGCTCTAAAAGTGCAAGAGGCCAAATGGAGCAGCCACGTGAACCAGCCCTTCCAGCAGGAACCAACGTGGTTTGTGCTTTAAATAACCTCGGAACTCCTGCAGGGCTGGGTTCTCTGTGCCAAGGGCAAGAGTTTGACCATCAAAGGTCTGGTTCTCTTGCATCTGCTGCTGCCCTGCCTAAGGCCACAGGGTCCCAGGCAGAGCCAAGGATTCCAAGGTTTGCCTTGATCAGAGCAGGCTCCAGCCCAGCTCACGTGAGGTGACCTTGCCCTTGCTCTCTCCAGGCTCAAACCGTGCAGTTTTTCCAAGCTGCTTTCTGCAGCCACGCACTCGGCAGTCTCTGGTGCTCTCACAGAAAGTGTTTCCAAAATCCAGCGCTGCTGGAAAACAGCAGCCTCTGGCCACCAGCAGGAACCATGAGCCCCTTGCAGCCCCTGGCCTGGGGGAGGAGCTCTGGGCAGGGGGAATGCAGCTGGGCAGGGATGGTGGAGTTTACCTCCTCCAGCAGCGAGGACTCCAGCTGGCTGAGCTTCTCCTCCTTCTTCTTCAGCAGCACCTGTCCTTTCTGCATGGCCGACTTCATCCTGTCCAACTGCTTTGCCTCCTGCACAGACCAACAGCCAAGCCAAGGAGGGGAATTAAACAGGAATGACAGGAAATAATCTGCGTTAGCAGCTGGGGTGACTTTCATCACCTCGTTCTGCTCAGCGCAGGAAGTGCTGCTGGAGTGAAATCGCTCCCAAGTCCTCCAAAGTGTGGGAAGGGGCAGGTACAGGGAGCAGAACACGAGCTCAGAGCAGCTTCAGCCCAAGGAAAAGGAGGTTTCTAAACCCACATCCAAGAGGGTCCCCAAGCCCACACCAACAGGAGCATGGCAGCTGCAGAGCTGAGAGCTGATCCCAGGGCTGCGGGAAGGTCTGCGACACCCAGCACCAGGGCTCACCTCCTCCAGGTTGCGGCGCATTCCCTCCAGGAGCTGGGAGCTGTCGGGGTCCTGCGTGGCCTCCTGAGCCCTGCACAGGTCCCGGTGCCACTGCAGGCTCGCAGCCTTCAGCGCCGAGCGCCGCTGCCGCAGGGAGCGCGTCTGGCGCCGCAGGAACTCCTTGGCGCTCCTCAGGGACGCCCCTTCCGCGGAGATGTAGCTCCGGACACTGCGGGGAAGGGGCAGGAGCGTCCTGGCTGCCTGTGCTGCTGCACACCTCACAGGGCACCCCCAAAAACGGGTGGTCAGTGCCCAGCGTGCAAAGCCAAGCTAAACCCTCCGAAAGCCGGAGCGGAAAGCGTTCCTGGCACACGGATACTCACCGTTCAAACTGGAAGTCGCTTTCCTCGGGGCTCTGAGAGGCTGGGGAAGGCTCTCTGGACGAGTGCTGAGAAGGTGACAGTGCAAAAAACTAAGAATGTGTATGGGAAAAGGAACCCCAGGGCCCCCTAAGAATCCAGTAAGGAACAAAAACTTGGAATGATATCACCATGGCACTGCCCAGATGCAAACACAGCACCAGGGATGTTCTTGGTGTGACTTTTGAAGGCAACGAAGACGTCTCTATCCCAACACAAGCCCTGCTTTTGATTTGAGTCTCACACGCCTCTCCACCCACTAATAATTGACAGACATCTGCAAATACTACTGAACACACCAGCAAAGAGAAATCCATCTCTGCATCTCAAATGATTTCACACAGAAGGAACAAATGCTGAGATTTTCAAGGGAGTTTCAGCCTCAGATCTCACAAGGCAAACACCTTCACAGGCTGCTTTACTCACAGCTTGAGGAGTTTCTCTCAGGTCTTCAACACGGAGCTCATCTTTCTTGCTTGGAGATTCCACTCTTTCTTCTGCCTCCAGTTCTTTCAGAGCCTCCTGCCTGCTCCTGATTGCTTCCTCCAGCTCACTGCCACAGGAAAAAACAGTGGAGCCACTTGATTAGCCCCCAGCACCACCACACCCTCAATGGGCACCTGAGGATCCTGAAGGAACATGGCCAACACAGAGCTCGGAGGTCGGGGAAGGGCCCAGGTTAGGTTGGAGAGGTTTGTCAGGGTCATGGGGCAGATTCTTTGGCGTTAGAGGAAATTTCTCACACGCACCCGATGCGTTTCTGCAGCCTCTGGCTCCGGGTCTGCAGCAAGTCCACCTGAGCCTCCAGCTCAGCCTTCTGGTCCTGCAGCTCCTCCAGGGTCTTCCGCAGCTGCCGGATGGACTCCAGGAGGCTGGAATGCTCCTTCCTGCTCTCCTCCAGGCGCAGCTGAGAGGCCAGAACAGCTTCCTAGAAGAAAAGCAGAAAATCCCTCCCAGTCATTTTCCCAAGAGCAAAGTAAGGGCCACACAGCTCACAGGGTCCCAGAGCTCCACAACCACACACCAATCCTGGGAGAACAGGACTGGCTCTTCTCTTTGGGGAGCTCAGAACTAATCCACCTCCCAGAACTTTGTTTTCCTAAAGCCCCAGGTCTAAGGTGCTGCCCTCAGCCCCAGAGCAGCACAGCCCCTCTCCAAAGCCCAGGTGTGTTCGTACATCTCTTTTGAGCTGCATCTGCCCGTCCTCGTCCAGCAGCTGCTGCCTTCTCCTTCGCAGGGACTCCTCCTGTGCACGGGGGAGAAGGCAGAGGAGTGTCAGAGCCAGGACACTGCTGATGCTGAGCAGCACCTCAGCTACAGAGCTCAGGCCTGAGGCTCAAGACCATTCCAAAAGGAATACCATTAGATTTGCTTTACAACCCCTCTCGCAGCCACTCGCTGCCCCCCAAAAGCACTGAGCAAACCCAGAGCTTGGACTTTCACAGCAAACACCCACACCAGGAATGTTTCCTGACTCGTGATGAAGTTTTACCTGTAAGTGGGATGGCAGCAGAAGCCCTGGCTGAGCTTTTCTGAACAGTTCCCCAGGAGGAAGCAGCCAAAGGACTGGCAGAGATTAGGGAAGCTCTGTGAGCCCCACAGGCTGACTCACCTGGCTCACAAGCCACTCTGATCTGGCTTGGATGTTTTTCACACGGATTTCAAGCTCATTCTCTGAATCCTGGAGCTTTCTTTCCTGCACAGAGATGCTGGGTTAAAGAGAATGGCACCACGTCCTCCCTACCCATAAAAACACAAACTGGGAAGCGTGACCTGCCACTCATGTGTGCCACCCTGGGCTGCCCAGTGCACCAGGGGGACAAGGTGTGGAGCACCTCAGGAGTCCCAAGGGCCAGGGGCAGTGCCTGCTGCTCACCTTCTCCCTGTGCCTCTGCTGCAGGGCAGTCAGCCTCCCCTCCAGCTCTGCCTGCAGCGCCTTCAGCTCGGCGTCGTGGCGCTGCCGCAGCCGCGCTGCCTCGCTCTGCAGCCCCTCCAGCAGCTCTGATCTCTGCTTGCGCTCCTGCCCGGGGCCAGGGAGACAGGGAAACACCTCTGTGAGGCACAGGGCTGTCCAGCCATGGAGCACGGACACGCAGGACTCCCTGCAAAGCCAGCCCAGCACACAGACCGCAGCCAGCGGTACCTCCTGCTCGTACTGCTCCTGGGTGCGCGCCAGGGCCTCCCGGTGCTCCTCTCTCATCCTCTCCATTCTCCTCTCGTGCTCTCTCTCCACTTCCCGGCGCTTCTCGCTCATGAGCTCGCTGAGCTGCAGGGGTGACAGGGAAAGAGGTTTCCCTGGATTGCAGCACTGCCCCAGAGCAGCCTCTCAAAAACCAGGGATCGTGTCCTGGGGAGCACAGAGCCTTCACCCCGGCTGAGGGGTGTCCTTCCCCCCAGAGCACCACTGTCACCCCGGGCAGGGGACATGGGCTCTCAGAGCTCACCCCACATCAGAGGGGAGAGCGTGAAGAACCTTCAGCACCAAACCAGCACTCACCTCGCGCTCATATTCCTTCACTCGATGGACCTTTTGCTGCACTTTGTGATCCGCTCTCTGCAGCTCCTCACGCAGCTGGGCCTCCTGGCTGCTCTGTGCCTCTGCCAGCTGGGCTTCCAGGCTGGAAATGACCTGCCAGGAAAGCCACCCACAGAGACTCGTCAGCCTTTTCCACAGGATCCATTCTGTGCCCACGAGCATGGCACAGCCTTGCCCTCACCATCCCCTGCCTGGAGCATGGCCAGACACAGCCAGACCAGAACCACGGAGCCAGACCAGAAGCATGAAGCCAGACCAGAACCACAGCTGGGAGTAAAAAAAAAATTCATGCCACCCTCCCCCCTGGCCACCTTTGGTGACAGCGTGAGGAAAGAAAAAACCCAGCAATTGAGATTGTAAGGACACCATCCTCACCTCGCGGTGCTTCTCCTCTGCTGCAGACTTCAGCTGCTGGACTTCACTGGCAAACTGTTCTTCCAGCTCCTCTGCTGCCTATGGAACCGAGCAAAACAGTCTGCGTGTGGGGACAAGGTGCATTTGCAATTGAATTCTGCCCATAAGCATCAAAAAGCACAGTGGGAACCCCTCCTTCCAAACAGGATCACTACAAGGTGTCCCTTACTGCCCCTGTGCTTTCCCTCCCAGGGGATCTCCATGGATCCCTGTCATGCTGGACTGGAGGGACTGGACACTGCCCCATTCAAGGGCTCCCCAGACCCCTGCAGGACTAATGCAGCAGCCAAGGAGGCGTCGGGAGCTGATAAAGTGTCTCAGTCATTTCCAATCTGATAACAGGGCTGGTTCAGCTCGGCGAGACACACAGGATCCACTGTAGTAACAACCAGGGGAGTTCTCCTCTCCACCTCCAGTGCCCCCAACAGCCCAGCTGGCCTCTCCCCTTTGTGCTGAAAGTGTCACCAAAGCACTGCACGTGTGATTTAATCCCCACACTTCAGCAGTGCCATGCCTGCCAGGTGAGCAGGAACGGCTTGAGGCCAGCCCTGCCTGGCAATAAAGACCTCACCTTCTTCTTCTCCCTGTCCAACCTCTCCCTGAGCTCGCTCAGAAATTTCTCCTTCTCCTGTTCCAGCTTGTTCATCTCCTTCTGCTGGGCTTCCTCCATTGCCAGCTTCATTTCCTCCAAGGCAAGCTGCTGCCTCCTCTCCAGGCTCTCCTTCTCCACCAGCTGCTGGGATTCCCACTCTTCTCTCAGCTTCTGCAGCGTGGCTTCCTGCTCTGCCCTGGTGGGTTTGGAAGAAGAGCACAGAAATCAGGATCCAGCACTGGACAGTCAGGGCTTGGACTTGCTGCAAGGGCAGGGAAGTGGCCACGAGGGACTTGGGACTTGTCTCTGAGCAGCTGCTGGGGATGTGCACAGAAACAGCAGCTCAGAACTTCTCACCTTATCCTCTCCTCCTCTGCCTCGATCTCTGAGGTGATTTGGGCTCGAAGCTTTTCAAGTCTCTCAGTTTTTCCCTCTCTGACAAGCAACTCTTCTTCTTCCTCCTCTGATTTTGCCAAATCTTCTTCTGGAGTGCTGAGACAGAAAATAAAAAGGAATAGGTTCAGGAGGCTTCAACATCTCCCAGCCACCTCTCCAAGGGCTACAGCTCAGCTAGGGATCTCACTGGCTGTGGCCACACATTCCTTTCTCCCCCACACCTCCAGGACCTGCTGCTGGCACAGGAGATGCAGCCCCAGCATCAAACCTGAGCAATGTGGGTTTAAAACTTGCTACATCATCACAGTGTACACTTGTTTTCTTGTTCTTTTTTTGCAGGTAAGTGAAATCAACTCTCATTAAATGGATGCAGGCTCCCAGGCAAGGAGCATGGATGCATTAGCACATCTGGAAGCTCCATATTTCCACATTATACCTCTTGCTACACATTTTTTTCCCTTCAAGATGCCATTTCTGCAACTTCCTTCACACCCAGACTGCATCCCCTCGATGTTTCATGCCAAGATGCTGTTTCTGGCTGCTCAGAACATAAGCATCAAGTCCAGCAAGGTAACACAGAAGCCTCAAGACAAAAATTCCACCAGGGGAAGGACACAGCTCCCAGTGCTGTTCCACTCCCTGTACTGCTACCAGACCCTGGTTTCCATCCCTGCCCTCTTCCTGGAAGCCTTGTTTGGAAGTCCCTCTGTAAAACCTCCAGTATCAGAGCTCCAGATTTTCCTCTGGGGTAACCTCATCTCCTTTAATGCTCTCATTTCCAGTCCTGTTGCCACCATTTAGCCCAGGGTTTGAACATCTGCCAGGTGGGAGAGCTCCGAGCACTGAGCTGGAATCTTCTCCCAGGTTAACCATAACCGACAGGTTCAGAGCTCCGAGAGCTCTGTGCGTGTGTGGAGCCACAGCTCATCCTGCAGGATGCTCTGCTGCCAGGCTGGGAGCCCTTTCCTGAGCCTGCAGCAGGGCTCTGGCCATCCCAGGGCCTGCAGATCCTCACACACAGTGCCAGGCAAACACTCTCCTTCCTCCTCCTCCCTGGGAGCCCTGATGCTGCTCCTTGCCCCCAGCTCTGAAAGCAGCACCACTTCTCAGGTGGTGGCTACAACAGCACAGGTCTGTGGCCAGCAGCAATGAAATCCCACCTTGGAAAGGCTTGGAGGAGATGGAGTGAAAAAGGAAAGTACCTGAGGGGTTTTTCTTTTTGCTGATGGAGCTTTTCAGGTTCCTCCTCCTCCTCCTTCTGCCTCATCTCCTCCTGGAATTGCTGCATTTTTTCCTCCTTTGCTTGAAATGAATGTGTTTCCTCCTGCTCCAGCTCTGTCTCCACCTCCTTGACTATTTCCTCCAGGGATTCATCATTAGGCTGGTTCGAGGAATGCTCGACTTCCTTCTCAGGTTGCCTACCAAAGAGAAAAAGCTCCTTTGGAAAAAGGGTGACAGAAAACAGAGTAACACAAAAGGAACAGCAACATCCTCCAAAGAGCATCAACTCCAAACCAAAAATCCCAGAGCCAAAAGCTTCACTGCTGACCTCAGGTGGACCCTGAGGATCACTGGGGGATCCTCTCGCTGACTCCCAGAGAATCTCCAACTGATAAATTAAACCCAGTCCCAGCTGCACTCCAGGCCTAAATAACTCCGATTTTGGTCCAGCAGAGCTCACCTTGTGAGTGCAGTAAAATCTCCCTCCATGAAAAGCCCTGGCCAGGCTGCCAGGCACAGGAGCAGATGCCATCAGTACCTGCTCCCAGCCCAGGGACTGGTGCTTCTCCTGGACCAGGTATTTTTCTGCAATTTCAACCTAAAGCGTGCTGGGAATTTGCCAGCTCCAGGCAACAGAAAGCCCTCAGCACTCCAAAAATTCAAACCCAATCTGGTTCTAATTAAGTTTTTTTTTTTTCAGACAGACAGCAGGAAAATTATACGGTCTGAGAGAAGCTGAAGGGGAAGGAGGGGAAAATAGAGATTAATCTAGGAAGAAAGATTTTTGTTCTTTGCTAGTGAAGGCTGGAGCAGGAAGGTCTCACCATGCTGTGAGAGTGGCAGTGCAAGGCAGAGGGACTTCTGCCAGGAATCAGGAAATAACAGCCCCAGTTATTCAGCCTCGAGTCAGGAGAGAAAAGGTCATTTCTGCAGCCATTAGCAAAAAGAGCAAGACCAAGGAAACCAGTGAGAACAATCCCCCTTCACTGGTGCCCCCCCAGAACAGCCCCTGCAGCAGGTGTCCTTTACCAGGCTGCTCTGCAGAGCAATTCAGCCCCTTCCACCTGGTTCTCACGTTCTTCCTTTTGCCCCAGTTTTCGCTCAGAAGGAGACCCAGCCAGCACACACACGTTCTCACAGCACCACGCTTCCTAACAGAACAGAGATTCCTTCCCCATCACCTTGTCCCCAGAGACTCGCTGCCTAATTTTTCCAGCTGCATCTGCTGATGTGTCATTTGTCAGGGAATGCAAAGTCAGCACACTCACATCCTCTGAGATCCTCTGGCTCGGGGAGCTGCAGGTAGGAACCCACAAATGCCACCCATGGAGCAGCACAGAACAGGGGCTCAGAGCTGAGCTCTGACCTCATTATTTCCATGCTGCCCAGTAGCTGTAAATTGAGGTGAACTGATGGGGTTTTGCCCTCCCCCCAGCTCAGCATCACTCAGCAAGTTCTGCGTGGCAGCATTTCTCGAGGAGGGTGAACACTCGCAGCCTCTGCACCGGCACGGACAAAGCAAACAGCTCTCCCTCATCCCACGGAGTCCTGAGCCACAGACCCCGAGGGCTGAGCTGCTGCTCTTGCCCTCCCCAGCACAGGCTGTTCACTTGGCACTCTGGCAGGGGAACAGCTGCCGGGATCTGCACCGGAGCTGCCAGAGCGCCCACAAACCACAGCTCCCGCTTCACACGTGAGCTGCGGCCACCACGGAGGGGAACAAACAGGCAAAAGCTGTCACAGTCACACCACCAGGGACTGACACGAAGCCCTTACACGTTCTGTGAGGCAGGAAGCTCCTCAGGATCCACCAGGCTTTCCAGGGCTCCCTCCTCCTGCTCTGCAGCCTCCGCCCCATCAGGATTTTCTAACCCGAAACGCTCCACTGGTGTCTCGCAAGCACCGAGATCCCTCTCACTGGGCAGCACAAAAGAGGGGACAGAAGATCAGATTAGTTCAGGTCAGAGTCCAGCAGCTGCTGCAGGTGAACAAGGACGTGCAGGTGACACAGGTGGGCTCCAAGCCATGCCTGCCAACAGGACCTGCCTGGCCAATACGGGGCTGCCAAAACCAAAGGGAAGCTCCACACCATTCCCACCATCTCATGTCAGACTAACAGGCAGCTGAGGATAAAATGGATATCAATCTCAACGTGCTAGATCCCTTCCCTGGCTTATCCCACTCTTTCCAGGTCCTTGGAGAATGTCCCCAAGGTGTGTCAGCCCTATCAGCCATACTCACACTGCTGTCCAAATTACAGCTGGAAGTGTTGGCAGGCATGTTTGTATCTACAGTCCTACTTCATCTCAGAAGCACAGAGAGGAGAGACAGGGCAAGCACGAGCAGCTTCACAGGCAGAGAGAAAGAGAGGATGCTCAGCTGGGAAGCAGGAACCAAGTGATAAGGAGACAATTCCTGCGGGCAGAACACGTTTTTGGAGACCCTCACACGAGCAGCTCCTCCAAGAACAAGGCTGCAAATCCCCACACAGCCAGTCATTAAGATGGACTGCAGCTCCTGCTCACGAGTTTTTCTGGCACAGGCAGCAGCTCCTTGGTTCCCAGTGCCCTGGAGAATGTGTAACTCTGCGTGGAGGCCAAGAGCTTTGACACAACTCATCTGTAAATGCCAGGCTGGGGCTCTCCAAGCAGGAGGAGCTCGAGGGAGCACAGAGCTCACTGCTCAGAACAGAACTCCAACTGTTCCAAACAAATCCCCACGAACAGGCTGAGAACAGCTCCCCTGGACACCCCAGCCCTCGTGGTAGCTGGAGGTCTGCAAGCCAGAGTTCGTCTTGGGATTACAGCTGGGCATCTGTCCACATGCCAGGATATGAAACAGCTTAATGCTCACACCTGGTCACAGCCACCTCTGTGGAAGGAAGGGAACTGTTCCAATCACAGCTGGACTCTCCTGGCACCAGGAATAGACACCCTGAGAGCCTTCAGCTACAGGCTCAGCCCAGCAGCACCAGTAAGGCTACCATCAGGCAACGGCCTGTGGCCACATCTTTCCTGTTGAACACCCCAGGGCCCAGAACACGTTACCAGGCTCAGACCATCCTGGTAAGAACAGGACTCTCACAGTCTCCGAGAGCAGTGGGAGCTGTGAGGGAGGCAGAGGCCAGAGCCACAGCTGGGGCAGCCCTAGGGAAATGATGGGCAGGCATCCTCGCTGCCCACCCAGGCAGAAGCTGAAACCTGCTGAGGCAGGGCAAAAGAGGCAGCAGGAGAAGCGAGAAGTTTAGAGGAAAAGGCCCTGGGAGAGGCTGCAGCATCTGGGGGTGCTGTACAGGGCACACCTGGACAGGCTGCAGTGAGCAGAGCAGGGAGGACAAGGCAGGAGAGGCAGCAGCAGCTGGAGCTGCCCACGCCTCCCTCGTGGCTCTGTTTGTACCATACCTCTCAGCAGCTTCTGTTCTCTTGCTTTGCTCTTCCTCTACACTGGCTTTGCTTTGGTTTTTCTCCTCTTCTCCCAGCTCCTGGGCCTGCAGGTGAAAGCAAACAGGGTGGAGTTTGTGGCTCCATCACCATCAGAGACCTCAAAGGAGCTCTGCTGAAGGTCCACAGAATGAGCTGGACCACATGGAACCCACAGGCTGTTCCAGAATATTGGATGTGCCAGGGTCCTCCCCTGAGGGTATCCAAGGGTCTCCAACCATCCCAGGAATCCTTCCAGAAGCACAAGTGGAGGCCTGGGAGCTCAGCTTTCTCAGGAAAGAGATGAACTCCCTGCCAGCACTAAGAACTTGGGACACAGGTTTTCTTCCCTGAAGGTCATTTTACAACCCCAAGTCACACTAAACTCCCTGGAAAGAATAGGAAAGAAATCTCTTAAAACAGAAACGTCACACACACAAAGAGCTGTGGCAATGCAGCAAAGGATGCATTGTCTGGGACCAAAATTCACATCAGGATTTGGTCCTGCCTCCCATCCTGGTTCTCGGGCAGGGTGTGATAGGCTGCACACAGAGTCACCAACCCAGGGATTTCTGACTCCAGCTCACTTCAGGGTGGGCACTGCCAGGGGATCCAGCATTTGGTTGGCTTATTTATGGCACAGGACTTGAATTATGAATAGAAAATATTTGAATGTGAAATAATCAGCGGCTCCTTTCCCCCGCTGCCAGCTCCCAGATCCCTCTGTCCCTCCAGCAGGGACACATGAGGAGGGAAAGGACTTCCCTCCTCACTTGTCAGCCACACATGAAGCAGTGAGAGCCCATTCATACATTTCTGGGGGCCCCAGCAGGCGAGCTCAGCCCCTGCCCTGCAGGAGCGTGTGTGGAGTGGGGCCGAAACACCACGGAATGAAAGCTGCAGAGATTCGTGCAAACGTTCAGCACACGGCAGAAGGATTCCCTGCAAGTGCTGTCACCTTCCATCACATCAGCCCGGGCAGAGCCCCCCGCCCCGGCCCCCTCCTGCCCCTGTAACTAATGACTCCAATTCCCCAGAACCGAGGAGCTCAGCAAATGTTTCCCCGCTCCAAATGGGCTCTGTCACCGCTGCCTTGGAACGGGAAGGAGCCAGACAAATGGGGAAGGAGATCATCTTGTAAAGAAGGTAACTGCTCACGGGGTAACTCCTCTGAGCTCTGGCACGGGGCTGCTACTCCCCCCCTACCCAACAGGGCAGTCCCTCCCCAGGAATCCTGGGCTGCAGGAACCTCTGGACACATTTGGAAGGGGAAGAGAGCATGCATCTGCAGGGAACGAGGGCAGATTTTAAACCTTGTTCATGGAATTGTCAGATCCTTGCTCCTCCTGATGCCCCAGGACCCCAGAACCCCCAGCAGCTCCATTTTCCGCCCAGCTGCATCCCCCGAGGACACTTCACATGCTCAAGACACAAAACCAGCTGTGTGAACGTGGGTTTGACAGATAATGGGCCATCTCCTCCCCCTGCACAGCCCAGATCCCAAGGGAGGATCTCACATCAGCTCAGATCAGGCTGCAAGGTGCCAGCACTGAGCACTTGGGACAGGTTTGGCTTTTTCCTGAGCGTGGGGCACTGCCCAGGCTCCCCAGGGAATGGGCACAGCCTGGAGGCTGCCAGAGCTCCAGGAGCACAGTGCTTTCAGGAACAGGGTGGGATTTTGGGATGTCTGTGCAGGGCCAGGAGCTGGCCTTTGATGATATTTGTGGGTTCCTTCCAGCTCAGGATATTTTATGATTCCACAGTTCTGCATCTTGCACTTTCAGTCCCTGGTGAGGGAAAGGGGAAGGAGCAGCCTCCCCTCTCCCAGGTCCAGCAGGACACATCCCACAGAGCCTCTGCAGCCACCACAGCACACCAACAAAACCCCTCCAATTCTGTGTCCACAGAGCTGCCAGAGGTGCCTTTTATTTCCTCATCTTTTTAAACACCAGAATATTTTGCCAGTGCATCCAAAGCGAGGCAAGCTCCGCACATGGAAGCAGGCACATTCCTACAACCCCGAGCCGTTCCAGCCGAGCCTCTGTGCACAGACACAAAAGAGCAGCTGCAGTTCTGCAGGGAGCACCATTTCACACCCACCTCTCCCCAAACAAGGCTGTAATAAACCCAAACGTGGCTGCTCCGAGCAGCATTTGCATGCACAGTGCCTGTGCCGCGGGGAGGGAGAGGGGGAGCGCAGCAGGCATATGTTTTGTTTTCCCTTCACATCTGATTATGCTCATTATTAGGCACAAGAGGACAGGTGTATTCTCCAGACACAACCTTGCAAACAGGATTGCCCCTCTCTGCTGGACAGGTGGGGAGTTTGCCACTCGGGGTCTCTCCTCCAGAGCAGCTGATCCGCTCACAGTTAGGGCAAGGCTGAGTAACCCCAGCGGGATCCTGGATCCTGCCTCCAACCAACACAGAGATGGAGCGGGAGGGCTCCAGAGGAATGTGAGGCTGAGCAAGCCAACTCAGAGCCATGCTGAGAAGACAAGGATAAACCAGAGATGCACAGCAATCTTCAGGCAGAGCTGCCTGACCAAAGCTGCAGCCCAGGCTGACACAGACATGTGCACACACGAACACTCCGTGTGCCACAGACTCACTGAAAGGAGACCCTTTTCCCCCTACACTGAAGCAGGCAAGACAACCAAATGCTTAAAAATAAGCTTCCCTCTACCAAAATCTGTCAGAGGGAGTTAACCTCCTTTTCTTCCCATTGATTCTATCATGTTCTGCCACACAAATCCTTCCCATCTACTTAAGAGAAAGAAAAGGGCAAATAGACTCACAAAAGAAGAAAGGAAAATAGACTCTACTCCCTCCATTCCCCAGGAAAGCCATTTATTGGCTCTCATATTGGGCCAGGGAAAGCACAGAGGGAGCCTGCCTATGTACACCCCTCCAGCCACCTCTGCTCAGGGTTTATGTTCCTTGTGTAGCCACCTACATTTCCTCCCTGCAGAAAAAACAATGCACTGAAGGTGCTGCTGTGACCCCTGACACCTCACTCCTGTTCACCTCTGCCACCCTTTACTGACAGCACCACACCACAGGATTCCACCTGCCTGTTCACCAACCACCCCTGACCGCTCACACAGCACTGACCTTGCACTCGGGGCTGTCCGAATCAGGAGACACAGTCCCCACATCCAGAACCTCCTCGGAAGGCTGGCTCTTGAAGTCCAAGCTCTAAAAAAGAAAGCAGAAAGGATCACAACCAGAGATCCTGAGACCAGAATCCCAACACGGCTCAGAATCCCCGCTGACAGCAGGACAAGCAGCATTTCCCTTCACTGGGACCCTCCTTGGCATCCAGGGACATCAGTGCCACGCAGGGAGGGCACTGCCACACCCCCAGCACACCCCTCCGTGCCACCGACCTCGGCAGGCGAGGGTGGCACGAGGAACACCCAAAGGGGGCACATCTTCCCCAGCCTCTCCCACTTCACTGTGTGATCCTGGGCTTTCTCTCCTCACAGCCAGCCCCCACAAGCCATTCACCCTTCGAGACAATTCCCGCTCCTGGCAGCCTCGCTGGCCTGGCAAATGTCACAGCGATGCAGCTGGAACCCCAAGAGGCAGCAGGGGATGAGCTGTCTCTCCCAGGGGCCCGCAGAGCTTATTCAGACAGACTTATTTAACCACCCCATTTAAATAAAAGCTCCGGTGTCAGCTGAGGAAGCTGGACTTGAAACTCGATCCTTCCCCTGCCCATCCCCTTCAGCAGCAGGGCTGGCAGGGGAATCGAGGTCAAGTTTGTTTTCAAACACGGGCACGGGGGCTGCGCTCGGGAAGGAGAGGCAATCCCGGCACCTCTGTGCCCAGATCGGAGCCAGGCTGGGTTTTGTCCTAGGTTACCATGTAAGATACAACCAAAAACCTGTATTCCCTTATCAGCTGCACAAGGTGGGGCGGGGCTCGTTATCTCCTACATGACTCATCCCTGATAAGCCCTCCAAGGGCTATCTCTGTTGATGTCCCATCAAGGGCACGCCCCGTGAGACAGAATGACGTCAGCCCAGGGGGCGGAGCCAAGCATTCCCACATGGATACAATCCGGAGTTTGGGACAGCACACTCGGCCCTAATTTACTGGATTCCGAGAGGACAAGAGCTGCTGCTGGACCTTCAGGTGAAGGGCAGACCCTGCCAGGGCAGTGCCAGCAGCCTAAAGTGCTCCTGTTGAAGCAGCGATCCTGTTCCAAACCCCGGATTCTATCCCGGTGGGAATGCTTGGCTCCTCCCCCTGGGAGACGTCATTCCATGAGTCACAGGGTGTGTCCTTGATGGGACATTAATATTCAGGGTGTGTCCTTGATGGGCCATCAGCAGAGATAGCCCACGGCAGCTCTGATGTACAACATTCACTGCCAAGCAGCATCTGAAAAGCAGCTGAGGACCTGGGGTGCAATGAACTGCTCCCGGTGGAACAGCATTTTACGCTGAATTAAAGGAATGACATTTGGTGGTGTTGTTAAAATGTCTGGGATGGATGTGGAAATGTGAGTCTGTGCATGCATTTTTAGGTATTCCCATTCTGTACTCCGGAAAAAATTCAGCCTGGATTTTCCCCCATTCTAAATT
>VZTN01015266.1:141325-152809 GCA_013400515.1 Erpornis zantholeuca | reverse complement strand
CAATTTTTACCCTAATTTTAAGCCTAATTTGGAGGGAAAACACTCCTGGGAATGGAGCACGCTTTCTTCCCAGCTTGGCTGGCTAATTTTTGACAGAAATAATTAAAAATAACCGATAATTTCTAACAATTCCCGTGGCCGATTTGTGAGTTTTAACCACTTTCCGAAGTCCACGTGACCGCAGAAAAGGCTTCAGGGTTGGTCACGTGACGCCAGCGCGGCACATTTGTGCTTTTCTGCAAAAAAAATCGTTCTGCAAAGCTCTAGAAAACAATCCCTGCTCCACAATACAGGAATTTTATCCAGCACCCAATATCAGAAACAATCCCTGCTCCACAACGCAGGAATTTTATATCCAGTTTTCCATCCCCCACCCGATACCAAAGCACCTCTGCAGGGACAGCGGCGCCGTTCCGGGGTCTCCGCTTCCCTCGCAGGAGCCGCGCCCTGCGCGTCAGCTCTGAAATTACCCCAAATAAAGCCATTGGGATTTAAAACACTCCCTTTATCTGGTGGCCTTTCGCTGTGCCAGCAGCTCAGGGTGGGGAGGCACAGCAGCTAAATTAGAAATCAGTGTCTTTGGAGCAGGAATTGCCCTGGGGGGAAGCACATTACAAACGCTAAACGGGTGAAAAAATCCCGGTTTTCGGCCACAGGAACAAAACCACTGCTGGGGTGGGACGCGGCGCCGATTTAGAGCCGCGAACAGCACTGAACGAGCTCCAGGGAACTTCAGAGTTACACTGGGCAGTGCAGGATTGGAAACATAGAAAAGTTAAAACCTAAGGCAACATCTCCGCACTGCTCTCACATTGGCACCTCTCATTTCGGTGGCTGGGATCAGTACCTGGCATGGTGGCATCCTGACCCTGCCAGGGACTGGAATATAAACGCACAGAAAGCTGTAGCAGGGCCACAAATGCCTGTCCCTGCTGCCATTCCCTGCCCTGTGACGGCTGCAGCGGCACATACCCGCACAAGGCAGAGCCCCTCGCCAGCGCAGCCTCGTACCAGCGCAGTAAATAATGATATTCTCAGCCATTTGCTGGCCACGCTGCCTCTGCTCCCACTGGCAGATGGCAATGGCAGCGTCCTGTGGAGATGAAGAGATGCTGACGGGCATCTCCCCCCATGCCAGGGCTGCCCTCCGGAGCGGGCTCTCCCAGCCACACACACCCCCCTCAGCAAGGGCTGCTGAGCCCCTCAAAGCACGAATTTTACATCGCTTATTATTTTCCTTTTTTGCAATTATCCAAGGGCAGCCCCAGCTCTCCGTGACCTACTTTTCCAGCGATATTACCCCACCCACAGAGCCAATCTGCGAGGCGCAGGGTGACACTGCTGGCCCGTGTGACAAACCCAGCTGCGAGGGCGCTGCGAGAGGTGGGCACTGCACCCACTGGCTGCGCCATCCCAGAGGAAACTGAAGCCCACGCCCAAGGAAAAAGGAGCTTTTGGTGACTCACCACAGGCTGAACCACCTCATGGTCAGAGCTCTTGGAGACAGGCAAGTCCTGCTCATAGCCGCTGACCCTGGATGCCTTGGAAAGCTGAGAGGAAATACACATTAAAGCCCGCGCTACAGCCTGCACATGTCCTACCCCTGCAGCTCCACCTGGGCATTCCCAACACAGTAACTGTTACTGGGAACACGAATCTGGCCTCTCTCAGGGAAGAAAAAGTGACTGAACATCACGGGAAATACACCAAGGATGCACAACCCACAAGACGAGCACAAAACACCACTTCACAGGAGGGCAGGAGGTGGGGCTGGGAAGGGCAAAGATTATCTCTTCAAATATCCCTGATAAAAGGCACTTGCTTCCTCTCCATCTGCAAGGATCTCTGCAGCTCTCGGAGCTCCCAGCCCACCACACGGAACAGCACTGGAGCCATAAAAGCACTTTAGAATTCCATTTTGCTCTGCCTGAGTGCAGCGAGGGCTCCTGCACTCCTGGCCATTTGCAGCTGCAGGGAGCTGCTCGATGGGAGCACCCCGTGGCCCTGCTGACTTCAGCAGAACAGCTCAGGTGCACAGAGCACACAGATGAGCTTGGGAAAGCAACGCTCGCAGCCCTTCAGGACAGAGCGCGTTTCCCAGGCTCGGTTCTGTAGTTCATCATTTCTCGCAGACATTACGCGTCAGCGAGCTCAAGCAATCATCAAAATCAGCAGGAAGGCAGCCAGACTGGAGGGAGATCGTTCATCAGATCCCATCTTCTGGCTCGGATTCCGCTCTGGAACGTGGACACGAGCGGACAGCGCGTGTCTGGCAGCCCGGCTGCAGGGCCAGGCCACGGGCAGCGTGCGACACTCAGCCCAAGCCCCTGCTCCTGCAGCATGACCAGTTCTCCTCCCAGAGTGGGAGGACTGGAAGGTTCTGCGCTCCCAGCTCCAGATCCAGCCCCGAGGCTCCATCCTTCCCCATCCCAACCTCGCGCCTCACGCAGAGCTGCAAACACAGTGCCTGGCAGCTCCTTGCACGCCTGCCCCAGCTCTGAGCAAGCTGAGAGAAACAACAGAAGGAGAGAAACAAAGCAGCACGGACAGCTGGGCTCGGCGTGAGCTTCATTATCAACCCTGCTCGCCCAGGACAGACGGCAGCACTGGAAGCCGAGGCTGCTCCTCCTCCCAGACTCAGAACACGCGGAGCAGTCGAGGGCTTTGCCTGTCGCTGGCTTTGGGCAGTGCTCGGTGCATGCAGGAGAGAAGGACTGCCCAGCTCAGTCCTGAAGATGCCAGTCTGGGAATTCAGAGCACTTGGGCCCCCCCCAGGAATGACTGCCCTGCTCACCAGGAAAGCACTTGGACTGGCTTCACAGAAAACCAGACAGTGCTCCAAGAGCTTTCATGAGTCAGGGCCTGACGAGACAACGGGAACAGCAAACACCAACACCACACAGGCACATCTCTTACTTTGCCATCATCCAGCCTGTCCTCTGATTTTGAATCAGCTGCTTCTTCTTCCCTCTCTTCATCCAGTACCTTTTCTCCACAGGACAGGGTGTCAGCAGTGGCAGACAGGCTCTCCAGCTGATCTGCCTTGGCCCCTTCCACGGCCGGAGAGGCAGCTCCGGGCTGCCCAGGAGAGCCAGGCATGTCCGGCCCTGCTGCGCTCCCTTCCCCCTCAGACTGAGGCAGCTCCTCGGCTGCAGAGGCATCTCCTTCCACCTCAGCATCTTCTTTGTCCACTACTTCATCCCCAGCAAGTTCCTCCTCCTTGTTCTGGGCAGACAGGCTGCTGTCAGCATCTCCGGGGAGGATCTGAACCGGAGACGGAGGGCACGCAGCACCAGAATCCAAGGAAGACTCCGGCACTTCTTCAGGATGTCTTGATTTTAAAGACTCCTTCTAGGCAGCAAGTCAAACACAATTAGAGACCCAACATTCTCTCTGGGGGAGGCAGGAGTCAGGAACAGCACAGACTCTCCTACAGCAAGCAGCAAAGTCACAAAGCTTTGGGTGACCTCAAGACCTGTTTGACTTCTTTTCACAGTCCCGTTTCAAGACAAGGGACTCCATTGACACAATCTCATTCATTTCTTGGGCTCTGACCTTTTTTGATCTGTTGCCTTTTTATTCACAGGGTCTCAGCGGATAAGAGTGGCTGTGCAAGGCCACCAGCCCCTGGGAGCACCCGATGTGCCCTGCAGCAGGCCCAGTTATGCTTCCACACTGGATCTGTTCAGTGAGACATGGAAATTTGTAAGAGACCGCAACAGGACATTTCACTTCTGCCTGACATTTTAAGCAGAGGAGAGCAGGCAGGATCACCATCCCACCTTCCAGCGGGACAGACTGGAGGGTGGGCACTGACTGAAGGCACCACTCAGAGCTCAGAACGAGCCCGTGACTAACACGGGAGGCTGAGAGATGGGGAAAAAACAACCCCGAGTTAAAGCTTAGTCACCCAAAGGTTCAACTGCCTCTCCCAGCAGCAGGGAGGCCACAGCACTGTCCATGGAGAGGGGAATAGCCGGGAGCAGGCTCCCTCATCAGCATGCAAACGGAGCTGCTCGCACGTCCCACTTCCTCGCTGTTTTATTAATGCCACGGTGTCTTGTCAAACATTCCCTGCATCCTGTGCACGGCGTGTTCCGTACACTGAGCGCATATTTTAGCTGTGTATTTTTATCAGAGTGCCTCTGGAATGCTGTCAGCTCCCAGCCCGGGGCTGCAGCGCTCCAGGAGCACGTTCCCGAGCGTGGCATTGCTCTGCCAGGGGCCATGCGAGCATCCAGGACGGAGGGGACAGGGAAATCCAACCCCTGAGCACTTCCCAAAAATCCTGCAGCTCTGGGCCTCACCTGCAATTCCCTAGGAGCAGCAGCTCCCAGCCCCTGTCCAGCAGAGGCTCCCAGAGTCACCAACCAGCCACACGAGGCTCCTTGGGACCAGGACCCAGAGAAAGGTGGGCAAGGGGAACTTCTTTAGTCACCCCCATGCTTCCCCTTTTATGGGGATTAGGGTGGCTGCAAAGTTATGCTCCTCTTGGACAATTTGCTGCAGAGTTCTCATGAGGACATTCCCTCAGGAGACCTGGCAGCGTCCAGGATATCCCAAATGAGGCCAAGCAGGATTCTGATGCTTGAACACAGGATCACACGCACCAAAATACATCAATACACCAGCAATGGTGTGCACACAAAAGGATTTTTCTCCAGGCAACTTCACCTCAGCTATATATTTTATATAAAAAATACCCCAGAATAATCTCTTTGGCTGGCAGAATCCTATTTCAATGGCAATTACAGGCAAACCTTTTGTTAGCAGCACACCTTGATGATCACAAATGCAACTCTGCAGAAGAGGGAACTGTGCCAGTCAGACACACAGGTGGAGGAGGAAGAGGAGGGAGGTTTTTCCTCCTGCAACACCAGTCTGTGGATTTTCTATGGATTTCAGAGCTGGACAAGTCACCTGGGTTATAACTGGCTTTGGGTGATCTTTTTACAATGCTCTCCCTGCCCTGAGTGGCACAAGCTGAGGGGAAATTCCTGCCTGTCCTGTCATTACTTCCAGCGATCAGCATGAAACTTCAACCAACAACAGAAACAAGGCAAGCAGCCACAGACACACACCACAACACCAGAAGCTGCCTACTGCATGCAAAGCCTGGCTGGCACCGTGCAAGCAGGACAGGGATGCCAGGGAGCCACCATCACCTCTCCCAGGCTGGCAGCTTCCTCCTCAGGGCTCCCGTGGGGCTGGGGAGCAGCTTCAGCAGCAGCTGATGGGCTGCCACGGTCCTCCTGCTCCTCCTTGCAGTTCTCCTAGTGGGGGGGACACAGCCACTCGCAGAATTCCCCACACCACCTTCCCAAGCTGGAATACTCACCCACCTGTGACAGGTCACCACACACACACCTAGAGAAGAAAGCTCTCCAGCTGAACAGCTTTCCTGGGAATCCAGGAGCTCACAGGCCCAGATTCCCAAACACCAAGCCTTTGGAGGCTTCACTACAGCTTTTTCTGCTGGCCAGCTCCACAAACTCGCTGCTCCCCCAGACTATTCCCAGCTCCAGGCTCCCTGAGAGCCATGTCTGATGCTGCCTCCGCTCTACCCAACACCCTGTCCCAGCAAGTCACTAAAACCTCCTATTTCCTTTGAATACAGGCATTCAGCCCTGACCACGGGCTACACAAAGCCAGTCTTTTCAAGGTTTCACCCATTACTGCTTAGATTTCCCCTTTAGGACTCTACACAAACCCTTCCCTCCTGTCTGGCTCGGGAGCAGGCTGAGGCTCGCTCCTAGGCATGCTTTTCTACTGCCATCTCATGGACCCACAAAAGAATTCTATTTTCCAGTCGGGGCGCTGCTGTCTTATCAGGACTAGGCTATCACCCATCTGGGTTAACAGCCTGGGCAGCAATTGCCATTCCATAATAGATTCCCGAAGCCCCATCCCCGCGGCACTGAAATGCCAAGACAGCTCTTTGTTCCTGCACACATTAACATTTCAGTGAGGAATTGGGCCCCCACAGGCTGCTTGTTGTCTGGAGATGAGAGAGTCAGGGTTCTCTTTGTCACATCCACTTTAGCATAAGCCTTTGCAGATCCTGCCCAGCACCATGAATAGGTTCTCCAGCAAAGTACTTTACAGCTTAATTTTCGTGCGCTGTGAAAAGGATAAGGGAAATACTCTAAAACACTTTAAAAGAAATTAATTTGCCTTTCAGATACTGGAACAGGATTTTCAAAGCGGTGAGAAAGGATTAATGTCAGCACAAACAGTCGGGCCAAATCACCAGAGCTGCTTACAGCGCACTTCCCATTGTGCCCTTGTCATCTTAAGCCTGATCCCAGCTAAGGAAGCGCAGGGAAGGCACAGTGTCTGCACGAGGCCTGGGCTGCACTGAACGCTCCCTGTCTCAGCCACGGGATTTATCAGCAGGGCAAGAAGAAAGAAAAACAGGTTTTGTGTTGCCACAGAAAAGTGGCCACGTGCCCCCACGTGAAGAGTGCTGTGCAACCGAGTGTGGGTGCAAGAGCAGTCCCAGAGGATGCTCCCCTCTCCTCCCCCCAGCACCAACACTGCGGCTGCAGCTGACACAGAGCCTTCCCCCCACACCCCCTGACCAGCACCATGAGAGTGGAAGTGCCTCTTCTTCACTGAGCCTTCCTCCCACACCTGGCACCTCTGATCCGAGACACTTTTCCTGCTGTTCCCTGGAAAAGCAGATTTCCCCCTCGCCTGCTTCACCTATCTGCCTTTATTTTTTTCTATTTGAGGATGAAACAAAGCTCCAGGCTGTGCAAAGATGTTCCCCCAAGTCCCAGC
This sequence comes from Erpornis zantholeuca, assembly GCA_013400515.1. Taxonomy (NCBI): domain Eukaryota; kingdom Metazoa; phylum Chordata; class Aves; order Passeriformes; family Timaliidae; genus Erpornis; species Erpornis zantholeuca. The sequence continues at coordinate 146,026 of VZTN01015266.1, read as the reverse complement.
TACCAAACCACAACCACTCCAAGCACAAACTTCCCTTCAACACCCACCCCACTGTGCTCTGTGGGCCACATCTGGCTTCTCACAACCCCCAGCCCTGCTGCTGTGCCTTCCTCTGCATCACTCTGCTCCAGGTTGTTCCTGCTCCTTTGTGACCCAGGAAACTCATCTCTCTGGCACCATTCCTGCACCCTCATCCCCTGATAGCCTCCCCTGCCCATTGCATCACTGTGGTCTCACCTCAGAGTCAAAGCTGCCTCCCAGGGCTTCAATGTCCAGGCAGACATTTTTCAACAGCCTTGATGTGCCATGGAAACTCTGGAGGATTGAAAAAAAAAAAAAAAAAAAGGAGATGGCCAAAATTGAGTTCTGACCTCTGCAATTCCACAGGAGGAACAGGAGTTCCTCAGCAGTGAAATAAGGCAGCAGAGCCACGGCAATGCACCTACAGCCAATTCATCTTTGAATGATACCATGGCAGATGTTGATTTATAGGGATTACCATGTGAAAATAGGATTAGATGCTTTTTTGGGGACCAAACAGCACAAAGAAAAGGCAGCACAAATGAAAGCCTGGGGGCAAATGGAACAGCCATTACCAGGGGAGCATCAGGAGGCTGCAGCAAGAGCCAGAGCACACAAATACCTCATTCTCGCTTTCCTCCTCTTCATTTCTCCATTTCTCTGGCATTGCCACATTCAAGGAACTTTTCTCTTCACAGACCAAGTCCAGCAGGCTATTGGTGCAGCTGGTGGGCTTCGAGACCTCTGCAGGCTGTGAAGGCCAGAAGAAAGCAAAGTGAGAGGTCAGACAAGAGGAAAGGGGAGATAGAGACCCACTGAGACATGGGGCAGCTGCTGGATTCTGGGACAGAGCTCGGTTTCCTACCACTTAACATCTCTGTCCATTTGTGAAGGTGATTATGCTATGCTTTGCACATATTTTGCTTTGCCTTCCTTTAAAGGATCAATTTCTTAACCACTTAAGTTTTATTGACACCCCAGATCAACTTTCTAATAATAAATAAATAAAGCACTCGACATGGTTGTAAAACTTTACATTCATCAGGAAAACTGTTCTTTTAATTTTATTCTCAAATAGAAAAGTGAAAATAGTTTATTAAATTGTATTATCTGTATTGTCATGCTTCATTTGGACACCAAATTCTACTAAAACTTAACAGACTTTTTTTCCTCTGCAACAGTTACTGAAACAATTCTTTAAATCTGCTAAACACAGCAGAAGAAAGATCACCCCTAATTTAGCACTGAGCTCCCTAGAAGAAAAATAAAAGAAATACAGCTTTTTAACATACAACACTGTTTCAAAACCGAGAGAAGACCACAAATCCTGTCATTTAAATGTCCCCACACCTGTGACCCTTTGCAGCGTGCCTCCCTCCCAGGGCACATTCCCAGGGAAGAGGGAGCCTCACCAGAGTTCCTTCCTTGGGGATGAGGCTGGAGTCCAGCACACTGCCCAGCTCCGGGTTCAGGGAGCCACGAAGGGCGAAGGACGAAGAGGGTGTGAGGCCACGGAGAGGAGAGAGGGTGCCCAGGGGATGCTGGATGGGCGCCAGTTGGGAGCCTGGGGGCTGGAGAAGCACAGGGAAGTCACTGGCAGGACAGCACAGGCGTGCAGCTCCCACTCCTGAGCTTGGAACGGGACAAGAGCTCCCCTGTGCAAAGAGGGGCTGCTGGATTCACCCTGCTCGGAGACCCCACACCCAGGGCAGGTAAGGAAACAGGGATTGATTTACTCACACATTTTGCTTTCCAAATGCCCATCTGAAAGGGTCCTGAATACTCCTCTCCCTCCTTCCCACACCCAGAGTGTGTGCTCACTACACAGTGTCTTACAGCCAAAATTAACCGTGGTTCTGCACTCAGTGCTCCCACCACAGCTGAATTACTGCCCATCACCTGAGTGTGGGTTCAGGGGGCACTCTGTCCTTGAAACCACCTGCCCATCCTATGCCCAGCCCTCCCCAGAAGTGCTGCAAGCAGAGCCCACTCACAGGGAGTTGCTTCAGGAAATGTTTCTCCTTGTCCTTCTTCTTCTCTTTCTTTCCCTTCTTCAGCTTCTTCTCTTTCTTCTCCTTCTTTTCCTTCTTCAGGCTGCCCCGTGCCAGCAGCTTCTCCCGCTCCTGGATGACCAGCTGCCTGTACTGCTCGTCACAGGGATGCTCCCACGAGGACTGGCCATTTTCAAAGTTGAAGAAATAGAGTTCACCACCTGCGATATCTTGGCTGCATGGCAAAAGCAGCAGGAAAAGGTGAAAGAGCACGTTAAAAATACAGCTGCACAGGCTGGAACATGGCTGATGGTGTGGGCATCTGCAGCTCAGGGAAGAGGAGTGTGATGTCTCCAAGAGGCCAAAAGGGCAGCAGTGTAGGGAAGCAGCTTTCCCAGGATGCTCATATCCAGCTTCCCAAACAGTTTTTTCCCCCTTCTTCTGCCACCCCAAAAAGCCCTGAGCTCCCATCTAACCCTATTCTCTGCCAGCTGGAAGCCATTCCCCTTGTGCTGTCACTGGGACTCCCCCAGCACAGCTGCTGCCAGAGCTCTCACCAGGCCTTCCACTCGGGGGGCAGCGGGGTCACCAGGCACTCCCTGGCCAGCCACAGCAGCTCCGACTCCGTGTCGGGGTCAATCCCAATTATTGGTGCAAACTCGCGGATTTCTGGGGAAACAGAAGAGCAATCTGTGAAGGTGGTCTGCACAACAGAGCCACCCTCCTCAGCTAAAGCCCAAATCCTGAGCCCAAACCAAGGCTGCCCAAAGCACCAGCACAGTGCCGTGTGCCTGTAGAACCCATCCTGCCAAGTGATATTCAGCTCTGCCTCCTCTAAAATCCCATGTATTCCACCCTCACCACCCACTTCAGAAACCAATTCCTGTTTTCTGAATATACCTGGAAGTGACCTGCACACCTGAATCCCTTCTCCCAGCTCCTGGGAGGATGGGCCACCCTCACCTTTCTCCTCAGGCACGTAGGATTCATCATAGTTTTCTTCCAGAATGAGCTGGTTCCCGACACGCACGACTCCTGCCATGGATCTTATACCTGGCAGCAGGGAGGAACCAGCACAGAGTCACAACTGCCCTCAGAAAAGAAAATTCCTCGTCCCCAGCACACAGCAGAGCCCTTCCACTGCAGCACACACAGCAAAACCGAATCAAAGAGCTTCCACACACACTTCCAAGGGCTGTGGAAACAGGAAGCAGAGCTGAAGCAGCACAAAGTTATAATCTGATCCCCCGGGCCTTCGAGTTTCTACAAAAAAGGATGCTGCAGGCACTTTTTAACCAGGTAAAAAATAAGCTGAAATGAGAAAGGGAAGAAAGAAAGCAGGCAGCTTTCCCAAAGCACAGCTTTGAGAGAAATCCCTGGGCTGGAGCAGCACTGCCCAGGGACAAAGCTGCACCTCCCCACACCTTCCCAGAGGGTACTTGAAAAACTGTAAAAGGATCCTAATTTAACGTGTCCGACCTGTGGTCCATTGCTTCATGATTTAACTCACAGACCACACCACAGCTGGGCCCTTACAACCCATGCAGCACAGGTCAGGCGCTTGGAATTCACGCACCTCGCCCCAGTCGTCCCCAGCTGTGGCTCTGTGTGGCCACATTTGGCCAGCACGAGCCCTGGGGGACCACGACTGCTGCTCACACACAATCGAATGACAAGGTCAAACATTTCAGCCTAAGTTCCCCCCAAAAGTCTCAGTGCAAAAGCATTCCTCTGCTTTCCTCGTGAGACCCAGGGGTTGTGGTACCTGCCTGATACCCCCAGTGACAACCACTCAGAGCAGGATCACCGCCTGTGACACAGCCACCACTGCCCTCTTCATCCCCCTCTGTCCTCAGCCCACTCTGTATTTATAACTCTTATGTAAAGTAAGTCTCAGAAGCAGCAACTAATCCTGGCAGTTTCCAGGCAAAGATATCCTCAGGACACCCAAACCAAACCAGCATCACGGAGCTCGCACCACTCCCCCTCCCAAATGTCCCCACTCAGAGCATTTGGATGTCGGCTACTTGCTTGGGGCCTTCTGTTGCTGTTTTCCTCTCCCAAAACTATCTCAGCCCCATCTCCCATCCCTGGTATGAATTATGGGCTCACTCCTCTCTTGGAGACTCTGCCTCACCACATCCAGAGAGACCTTAGTGTGGCCTTACAGTGCTTGAGGGGTAGCTATAATAGATGGGGACAAGGGGAGACGGCTTTAAACTAAAAGAAGGGGATTTAGGTGAGATATTTGAAGGGAATTATTTCCTGTGAAAGTGCGGAGGCCCTGGCACACGGTCCCAGAGAAGTTATGCCTGCCCCATCCCTGGAAGTGTCCAAGGCCAGGTTGGACGGGGCTAGTGGATAGTGGAAGGTGTCCCTGCCCACGGCAGGGGGGTGGAACTGGATGATTTTCATGTCCCTTCCAACCCCAAAAACCATTCTATAGCTCCATGCAAACCGAAATCTCAGTGCAGCCACCGCCACGCCAGCCCGGAGCCACGGAAAAAGCGCGGCTGGCGAGGAGGACAAAGAGCTTTGGTTAACAGGGTATTAAAAGAAATAGGAAAAAAACCGTTTTCGCCCATATCACGACAGCACCCACGCGACACACGCACGGCCAGACCCCGCGCGGGGCGGAAGGCCGCTCCCCGCAGGCTCCGCTCACCGAGGGGAGCCTCCCGTGGGCCCG
>VZTN01015266.1:125766-140171 GCA_013400515.1 Erpornis zantholeuca | reverse complement strand
TGCCCGCCTGGAGCGGGCACATGCAGGCGCGGAGCAGCCCACGGCCGAGCCGTGCTTGGCAGTTCCTCCCAGCACAGCCCCGGGCGCAGCTGCCGCCTGGCTCCGTGCGCTGCTCCCGGCCGGGGGAAATTCTCCAGAAATGCTCCAGAGCTCGGTTTTCCCGGGAACCTCGTGACGGTTGTCGCTGCGCAGGAGTTGGGGCAGCGTGGGGAGGCAAAGTGCAGGAAAATGGGATGGCCTGGATGGAAAGGGAGCCCACAGGGCAGGCAGAGCAGGCGCTGGTGCGTCAGCAGGCTCTGATCCCGCTCCATCTTTTTGTCAGCATCCCTCACACGCTGGAGCTGCGCTGCCCAGCTCATGTGGCACCGTGTGCCTGCGCGCTGGGGACAGGATGAGTGCTGAGGGCCAGGTGCCAGTCACACAGCACAGGGCGACCAGCTCCTCCCCTCTTTCATGGGCGAGATCGGGGAGGTTCCTGCTGCTAAATCCTTTTGTGCCCATCTTGATCCCCATTGTCACCAGCAACAAGTCTGGCCCCGGGCTCAAGCTCAGTGATGGAGGCTCCAGGTTCCTCCCAGCACAGAGGCACATTCCCTCACGCCTGCCACCACCACCAGAACGGCCAGCACCCACACGGGCTCTGAAATAAAGGCTGGTGTTTCCCCACGAGCTGTCTGTGCCCTGTGTGCGTGGTGGGAGAGAGGAGTGTGGGCAAGATGTGGACGGAGGAATGATACCACCGCCATGGGAGCACTATTGTGTTGTCCCTGTGTGTTTGGGATTTATTGCCTGCTGTGGCAGGGTGTGTTTAGGGGGAAAAAAAGAGAGGAGATTAGATTCTAAAATCTAGTTTTAAAGGTGATTTCATCATCTCCTGCCTGCCACGTGTCGCAGCTGCCAGATAATTTCCGTGCGAACCACCTGTTCCAGGCGCTCGTGCGTTGCAGAGCCAGTCACCCTTTTGGGCAGCATCTTCCAGCCTTGGATTGCTTCCAAATGCAAACGTGGTGCCTGTGCATGCGCGTGCGTGCGTGTGTGTGTGCTGGAGCAAAATCCCTCCAGGCATTGCAATGGAATGAGAAGATTCATATGAAAGAGTTTGTCTGTGCCTCTGCAGGAAATTAAGAGTGTGTTTGCCCCAGGGGCTGCGTGCTTCCTTCCCAAAGGCTCACACGCAGCAGGATGGTGGTGATCCATCTCCTCACCTTTCCTTTCACCTTCCCAATGCTGACAGGGAAGTTTCTGTATCCCCTTGTGCTTTAATTTTAGTTCTGAGCTGCGCTGCGCTGCCAAGTCACCGTCAGCAGCTGATTGCTCACACATTCCATGTGTCCAAGCATGTTGGTTTCCCTGGCTCCCCAGAACGGGCTGATTCATAAACACACAGGGAAGAGGGGTGAGCCGAGCAGCAGGAGCCGGTGTTTTGGGACAGATGGCACAGGCTTGGTGCCCCAGGAGCAGCACACAGCTCTGGGGACATGCGTGGCATGGAGCCAGTGCTGCTGCTGAGGTGCCCGGAGGGGCTGTCACTTCCAGGGACAGGTTTCAGGCAGTGTCCCTGCCACACATGTCCCGGCCTCGCCAGTTCACGTGCCACGTCCTGGCCTGAATGGTTGGCTGGGCTGAGTCTCAAGGATCTGGGTCCTCTCCACGTGGGTCCTGTGCGTGACCCCTTCAGCAGGATGGAGCCTGCGAGAGCAAAAGCCCTCCCCGCCTCCTCTCCCTGCAGCATCAGCTCAGCAGGTCCTTCTCCAGGGAAACCAGTCTCCTCTGGGTGCCTGGGGATTGGAGATGAGCTGTGTGGAGCAGGTGGCCCCTCATGACCCGCCCACAGAACCGGGAACAGCCCTGGGAATGGCGCAGGGGCCGGGTTGCCAGGAGAAGGTCGGGCTGTGTGGTGGGCGCTGAGCTGGCACCCGCCCAGGGTGGGCATTGGAGGGGCGAACGTGCTGCTCTGATCTGTGCCCGTGGCCTGAAACGCCAGTGCTCCTGCGATTAACACAAGCGCATTAACCTCCTTCCTCTCCCTCTGACTCCACAGATTAAGGGCCAAAGCCCTGGTGCTGCTGCCTGGGGTGGTGCTGTGAAGCAGCTCCCGGGTCTGGGGTCAGGGCTCCCCCCAGCTTGGACAGCCCCTCGCCCAGCCCAGCAATCCCACCCCGCTCCGTGCCGGGGCTGCAGGCACGGGTCAGCTGAGGGCAGGACCCGGCTGGCCCTCTTCTGGCCCTGCCAGTGGGATGGTTGCCAAACCTGGTAATCCTGCCCAGGCAGGAATGAATTGGGAGCAGGGCTCGGCATATGGGTGGCGATTAGCGGGCGCAGGGATCCGCGGGGGCTGCCCACCAGCGATCCTTCCCACCGGCTGTGCCAGCAAATCTGCTCTCCTGGCAAGGGCAACCTGTGCACCCTGTCTTCTTGCTGCTCTCCAGCTCCGTGACACCTGCCAAGTGCTTCCCGAATCCTGCCTGTGGATTTGGGGACTGAGGCCGGGCTGTGCTGAGCGAGGAGCTCGCGCTCTGTTTGCACAGTGCAGGATGGTGTTTGCTCTTTGTGCAACTCCCTGATGTCGCTACCTCCTGCTCCATTGCCTCCTTCTCCTGTCTGGGCACAGCAAAGGAGAGTCCCACTGCACTCATGAGCCTTCCTGTCTCTCTTCCTTCTCCAGCTGAATATCCTGGTGGACACAGGGAGCAGTAACTTTGCTGTGGGAGCTGCACCACACCCCTTCCTCCGGAGGTACTACCAGCGGCAGCTGTGAGTATTCTGGGGGGACACAGGGCCCAGCCCCTCAGGCACACTGCTTCTTCTTGTTGAAGGTCTGGCCAGGCCCTGCCAGGTGCTGCCTGGCCTCTGGAATGGCTGGATCCACATAACCCCTGCTTGGTCTTACCCTCTGACGCCGTTGCAGGTCCAGCACCTACCGCGACCTGCGGAAGGGGGTGTACGTGCCCTACACCCAGGGCAAGTGGGAAGGGGAACTGGGCACTGACCTTGTCACCATCCCCCACGGCCCCAACGTCACCGTCAGAGCCAACATCGCTGCCATCACAGAGTCAGACAAATTCTTCATCAATGGCTCTAATTGGGAAGGGATCCTGGGACTGGCGTATGCCGAGATTGCCCGGGTGAGTCCTGGCTCACAGTCCTTGATGTGAGCACCAAAACACTTCAGTTGCCTTTTTCCTGGTCCCTGTTTGTCCCCTGGGGCACAGCAGTGCTGGCGGGGGGAGCTCCCCTGGGCTCAGAGAGCTCCTGGAGAGGCGACAGCGCTGACACATCCCCGCCTCTGCTTTCTCCTCCCACCAGCCCGACGACAGCCTGGAGCCCTTCTTTGACTCCCTGGTGAAGCAGACGCGAGTGCCCAACATCTTCTCCCTGCAGCTGTGCGGGACAGGCTTCTCTCCCAACGAGACAGAGGCCGTGGCCTCGGTGGGAGGCAGCATGGTGAGCACTGCACGGGTGGCAGGGAGGCTGGGGGGCTCCCTCGGGGCACTGCCAGCACGTGGTGGCAGCGCCGTGCTGTCTCCTGTGCAGATCATCGGTGGCATCGACCGCTCGCTGTACGTGGGTGACATCTGGTACACCCCCATCCGCAAGGAGTGGTACTACGAGGTCATCATCGTCAAGCTGGAGGTCAACGGGCAGGACCTGAACATGGACTGCAAAGAGGTGAGGGGGCAGCAGGGGACCTGCCCCACAGGCCCTGGAGGTACCCCTAGAGGGGGCTGGGAGGGGAGTGGGGCTGGGGCTCTGCACCTGGGTCACTCCTCCTCTTCTGCCCCCCAGTACAACTATGACAAGAGCATCGTGGACAGTGGGACCACCAACCTCAGGTTGCCAAAAAAGGTGTTTGAGGCTGCGGTGAAATCCATCAAAACAGCATCCTCGGTCAGTGCGACCCATCCCTTCCCCACGGGCACAGCCCAGTGCCAGGGCGGGGCTGTGGGCAGTGTGGCTGCTCCCCCTCACCAGCCTGGCATCTCTGCTGCCTGCCCAGCTCAGCCCCGCTCACCTTCCCTTTCCCTCTGGTAGACGGAGAAGTTCCCAGACGGCTTCTGGCTGGGGGAGCAGCTGGTTTGCTGGCAGGTCGGCACCACCCCCTGGCACATCTTCCCTGTCCTGTCCCTCTACCTGATGGGGGAGGCCACCAACCAGTCCTTCCGGATCACCATCCTGCCCCAGGTGAGCGTTGGCCTGGCCAGACCCTGCCCAGGGAGCGTGGGCTGCAGCGGGCAGCGCAGGCAGGACCGCGCTGGGTGGGCACAGCCACCTCTCCCGCCCCCTTCCCTCATGGCTCTTCTCCCCCTGCAGCAATACCTGCGCCCGGTGGAGGACGTGGCCACCTCTCAGGACGACTGCTACAAGTTCGCCATCTCCCAGTCCTCCACCGGCACCGTCATGGGCGCCGTCATCATGGAGGGCTTCTACGTGGTGTTCGACCGCGCCCGCAAGCGCATCGGCTTCGCCGTCAGCGCCTGCCACGGTGAGCTGGGCCCACGGGGACGGAGGGGACGTGGGTGTGCAGTGACCAGACTCTCCCTCCCCTGCCCGCAGTGCACGACGAGTTCCGGACGGCCGCGGTGGACGGGCCCCACCCGCACTCCAACATGGAGGACTGCGGCTACAACATCCCGCAGACGGACGAGTCCACCCTGATGACCATCGCCTACGTCATGGCGGCCATCTGCGCCCTCTTCATGCTGCCCCTCTGCCTCATGGTGTTCCAGTGGCGCTGCTTCCGCTGCCTGCGGCGGGACCACGACGACTTCGCCGACGACATCTCCTTGCTGAAGTGACGGCGGAGCGCGGGCGCGGCCCCGGGGCCGCAGGTGAGGCAGCAGGGCAGGGGCCGTGCTCTGGGGCTGGAGTGTGGAGGCAGCGCGGGCAGCTCAGACCCTGTGTCCGTCAGGGCCAGCGGCTGGGGGAGCCCCAGGCCCGGGCTCCGTTCATCTGGGACCTGCAGCGAGAGCATGGCAGCCAGGCAGGGGGAGAGCGCAGCAACCCCGTCCCAGGAGCTGGGGGCAGCTTCTCTGCTCCAGCACCAGGACAGGACGGGCTGTCCCAGGCTCTCCCACCCCACCTTGCCTGGCTGGATGGAGTGATGCTGATGAGCCCTCCCCTGCCTGTCCCCTTCCGTCCCTTTCCAGCTCGCCCCGCCAGGAAGCCGCCAGCCCAGGCTCTCTTGTAGGGAGCTGCGCTGCAGCTGTGCCTCCCCTGTGACTCCCTGCACTGAGCCAGACTCCAGGGGTCATCCTGGAGCCATCCAGCCTCGGGCTTTTCAGAGACAGCCTTGCAGGGCCAGCCTGGGCTGCCCAGACAGGGCTTTCACTCCTACCCTGCTGCCCGTACACCGCTCACTCTGACATTTCCCGTGCATTTTCCTGCCTTCCCGAGCTGTGCTCCCACTGCCACCAGCCCCAGGATTCCCTGCACCCTCTTGGGACAGGTAGGAGCAGGCACCCATCCTCTCCCAGGACAGGCAGGAGCAAGCACCCATCCTCTCCCAGGACAGGCAGGAGCAAGCACCCATCCTCTCCCAGGACAGGCAGGAGCAAGCACCCATCCTCTCCCTGCTCCACGTGGGATGGGAAACTCCCTGCCCTCGCTTCCAGCATCAGCAGCGGCTGCCAGAGAAGCCAGTGCCAGGAGTGAAGTTCCCAGCCCTGGCACTGGCTGCTCCCCAGCCCACCCAGCCCTTCAAAAGCCATAGGGGAGCCTGGGCCCCCCCTGCAGCCCCCATCTCACCGCCGGTGCATCCCACAGACAGCAGCTCCTCTCTGCTCGCTCCACACGTCCGGGCCCGGCTGAGGGACACCACGGCATCCTGGGGACAGGCGGCAGCTGTGGGAACTGCAGCATTTATTGTTTTTTAAACACATGGTTGTATTTATTTCATTTTTTTTTACAAAGCGTGTCACTGGTAGCGCAGCTGCGCGTTGAGAGCGTGTACAGAGCCAGTCCCACGTGTACAGACCACGGCCGCCTCTCACCTGTACAATATATCCATATATCTCTATTTTTAATTCTAGCCCTGAAAGCCACTCTTCCAACATTAGGGGTCGGTCCTGTTTTGTTTTGGGGTTTTTTTTAAATCTTTTTAGCCTTCTGCTCAGTCCTCGGCCACCGTGGCCACCAGCCAGGTCTAGGGCTCACGCCGTAGCTGCGTGTTCGGTGGGAGCACGTGATGGTGAGGGGGTCCCAGCTGGCTTTGGGGGGGATGGCAGGGCTGGAGCACGCAGGGCAGTGGCCCACAAGCCCAAAGGACCTTGAGCACAGGGGGCACTTCTGTCCTCATGGTGTTCCTGCAGCACGGGGAGGATTTTCTGGTGTGTGAGGACAACCCCTCCTCCCCGATCGTCGTCCCTTCCCCAGAGCAGACACCCGTGACCTTGCAGGCAGTGGTAGTGCTGTATTCCCTTGCTTCTCTGCCTCCAGCCTGGATAGGAAAGTGCTCAAACACGGAGATGCCACCATTGAAAGGTATCACGCCTCCACAAACAGAGGGGATACCTGCGGTGCCAGGGCCGAGCTGGCGGCTGCCCCACGGAGCCAGAGCCACCAGGTCAGGCAGGGACAGACCGAGGACCCACAGCAGTCACCGAGCATAAAGCTTATTAACTAAATCCTGCAGCCAAACGTTTCTTTGGGAAAGCAGTGAGGGAGCCGGGAAAGGCAGGCAGCAGGAGAGCAGCCAGCCCTCGCACAGGGCACCGCCACAACAGCCCCCGCACTGCCCCTGCTCGCCCCGCCGCGCTCACACGGAGCCCCCGCCCCAGCCGCGCTCCAAAACCACCTCCGGCCGCTCCGTGCAAGAGGGCAACCTTCTCCCCCCACCCTCGTGCCTGCCCAGGACCCCCAGGACCCCAGAGACTCTGTTGTGGACCACTGCCTTAAAACACGCCCTGAGCGTGTGCGTGCGCGCCGGAGGAGCCAGCCTGCAGTGGGTTCAGCACCCAGGGGTGCTCCCCTGCCCTCCCGGGGCAGGGGGGATGCCAGCAGTGCCGAATTCCTGCCACAGGCTGCGAGAACGGGGGGGGGGAATTTTTAGAGAGTCATTGCAAGATTATCAGTGGTGCTGAGCACCTCGCAATCCCACCGAAATCCATGGAGAAAGGGTTGGCGTGTCAGCCCGTGCTTTAGGAGGAAGTACAGGAGAGGGGACGCAGGAATCGTGACAGGTTGGTTTATCCCGAGCTGCAGCGCAGCCGCGTCCGTCCGCTCCCTCCCCAGGGCCCGGTGGCAGCAGGGGACGGGATGGGACCGTGGGCTGTCGCTGGAGGCTCCAGTACTCTGTAACCCAGTGTCTATGTAAAGAACAATGAATGTTAACACGGTAAATTATTATGACATTAAAGAAAAATGACCACAAGAAATTGGCTCTTTATCTGCGACCTGTTCATCAGCAAGAGGGGAAAAAACGGGTGAGGACTGGCAGGGGCATGGGGGTGGTGAGGTATCCAGTCATGAGCAGTGGCCCTAGAAAAGGAGCTGGTGGGATCTGAGTGGGAAGAAGTGGCTGAGGCAGTTCCCAGCAAGCAGGGAACACTGACCCTCATTTGGAAGAAGCCAGCAAGGCTGCGGATAAAGAAATGAGGAGCAGCAGCAAATCACTGCATAATATACACACTTTATTTATGAATTTGTATGTATACAGACTTTCTATACACACATTACCTATATAATAAAAATGTACATGTGTATACATGATCGTATAAATATAGAACTGTAGAAATCTTAGAACTGATCCTGTCTATTCACAGCAACTCCTCCTGGGGGCCCCTGTTGTCCCAGCAGCCGTCATTTGAGGCTTGGGCAAAAGGGGCAAGTGTCATTCGTGTTGGTTTGTGCCCAGAATTTGATGCACTGGAAGAGAGAGAATTAGTCAAGAGCCACTGGCACAACCCAAAGGTGCCATCACTGTCCACAGAACTCATTTCAGGGATGGTTTCCTTTGCTCCTTGCAGTCTCCATCACAAGGTCACCATGAGGAAGGTGCCCTTGTCACCCTTGCAGGACTGTCAGGCCCTCCTCAACGTGAATTTCCATTTCCTTGAGGGCCTCTGCTGGAGGCCCCAGAGCTGCTGGGATGGGGGGTTTGCCCACACAGGTGACCTACTGCCAGACCCACGGGATAGGAAAGTTTCCTCCTTTTCCCAAGAGCTCCCATCTGGCATCCCCCATCCAGACACCTGGGCAGCAGTGGCAGCCCTCCCCTCACCCTGTGTTCCAGATCCTTCCAGACTGTCCTGCTCCTGCTCTGACCCTCACAGAGACAAGCACAAGCTCAGGGACACAAGGGCAGCCTGTTCCTGAAGCCACACAGGGTGGCCCAGCCAAGAGTACGGAAAGGATGGGATGACAGGATGCAGGGAAGCTGTTTATTGATCATACCCTTCTCCTGGCACGGTGTCAGTACAACAAGGACTCGGGAAGGGTCACTTGGAAGGAGCAGGAGGAAGCCCCGAGCAGCAGAACACACTCACCTCCTTGTGCAGCACGTGTGAGCAGGCCATGGGGTGAAGGTCACCGGGCTGCACGAGCTTCTGGCACATCAGACACAGCTTACAGGCAGCTGGGGTCTGGGATGGCAGCAAGGGAAAGAAAGGAGCAGGCAGGGAAGTCAGACACACGGCTCTGATCACAGATTCAGCTGCAACCCGAGGCCACAGGCTGCCCAGACCCCTCCCTGCCCACAGCCATCACACCCTGAGAGCCACCATCATGTCTCATGTCCCTCTGTTCTAATGTGAAACAAAGGATCTGTGCCTCAAGTCCTCCCAAGGAGCTGTGTGAGAGCTCCCAGCTCCACGGGCTCATCCCTTCAGCCACATCCCAGGCAGGCTCCCTCCCTCCCTGCCCGTTCCCCAGGGAAGCTGAGCAGCCTTACGTGTGATGCTGTCCCAGGGTAAGCGACCTGGGCCGGGGGCAGGAACATGGGCCTGCTGATCTGAGGCAGTGGAGCAGAGAACATGGGGGCCCTGATCCGGCCCAGAGGCTGCAGCAAGGCAGAGGAGGCACATCAGAACATCCCGGGAGGAAACAACAGAGAAGTCACCCCGAGTCACCTCGGGGGAAATTGTTCCCTGGTTACGCTGCAGTTGGCAGGAAAGGGAGCCCAGGGGACAGCCCTGACACACAGCCCAATCTCTGTGGGGAAGCGGGGAGCTGGGGCAGCTCTCCCTGCTCCCCAGGCCCCCCTTCCAGCAGCCCCCACGCCATCCCACCTGGGCACCGGCCGCTGCCCGCTCCTGCTGCTCCGCCAGCTTGGCTGCCACCAGCTGGTTCAGCTCCTCCATGGTCAGGCCGGCCATGGTCCTCCGGGCAGTCTTGATCTGCTGCAGGATGTTGGTGAGCTGGGCCCTGCGTGGACAGCAGCCTGCTAAGAGTTCCTGGTCCTCACAGACTGGGATCCCTCAGCCACCGCTGCCTGGGAGCAGCCATGTGCTCTCCTGCACCCTCCCGGTGAGGAGAGTCACATGCCAAGGGGCTTCTCTCCCCCAAAACACTGGGGAAAGATCAGGGAACCCCCAGAGACAGACGATGCTCAAATAGCCCTGCTGTCCTTCAAAGCTCCCAGTGATTCCCATCCCCAGCACAACAGCAAACCTGATGGAGAGACCACCCAGCCTTTGCTCCTCAGCCTTCCCTCACCTTTCACGGACCCCACTCACACCAGGAGCCCTCCTTTCCCTGACCCCAGCTCCTGCTCCACGCACAAGCCCTTGCCCTTTGGAAAAACACCACCAGGCCCTTACTTGTTGCACTGTGGAAACCGAGTCAACAACTTCTCCAGCAGCTTCTCCAGCTTGTCGGCCGGCTGGGGCCTGTGGAACTCGGGAGGGACGCTCACCCCTCCCAGGCCAGGCGGAGGAGGGATGGAGGCAGCGGGAGGCATGTGGGGGCTGTGCGTGCCCATGAGTGATGCCACGACCGGGCTGTTCCTTCCTTGGGAAGCGGGCAGGGGTGGGGAGGGCTGGTTGGGCCTGGACATGGCGGGGTTGAGCAGAGGGAAGGAGAGCGCCCGAGGATCGGCGCTCGGCATGACCATGGGCACGGGGACAGGGCCGATGGGGAAGGGGAGCCGCGGAGTCAGGGATGGGTTGGGCTGGAATGCCGTCAGCATGAAATCTGTCTGAGAAAGAGAAACAGGGGAAGAGGCAAAGGCTGGTTAGAGTAAGACCACCTGGAAGCAGAGCCGAGTGCTCTCTTCCCCGGCCAGAGAGGTGGGATGCCCTCCTCTCCAGGTAAGCCCAGACAGGGCATGGGCCATGCCACACGTGCAGAGCACCAGGCAGGCCGTGCCAGGGCCTGGCAACATGGAATGCCCGCACTGTGGGGCTGGAGAGGCACTCACTTCCGAAGGCGGAGGAGGCAGCGTTGGTGTCGGGATCTGGGGGAGGCTGCTCAGCTTTGTGCCATTCCTCACCATCTGGATGTGGTCGTTGAACTGATCCTAGCAGATAGGGAAGAAAATGGGCGCATTTATCAAACCTGAGCAAGCGTGGGGTGGTCTAAGCCCTGGGGTGGCAGGCCCTAAAGCGGCACTGTTTGGTTCCACAGAAGAATGGAAGAGAAGCCGGAGGGACAAACAATGTTTATGTAAAGAACTGCTCACTGCTAGGCTGGGAGAGGTCAGCAAGAACTTACTCGGACACTTTGCTTGGTCATTCGTATCCTGTTCAGCCTCATCTCCCACTCCTGCTTTGGCCTCATGGTCTCCAGCGTGGGTGGCGCAGACCTGCAAGCACAGCTGAACTTTCCCACTTGCAACTGTGCTCTCACTGGCAGCGAAGTGGGAGCCAGCAAATCCCCACACCCTCCTGCCTTCCCCTCCTCCAGCGGGGTGGGAAGGGCTCACCCCCGGGCAAGGCACCCCCAAGGGAGAGGGACTGATCTGGGGGACACACGGGGACACCACAGTCAACAGCACTGACTGAGCCTGGCAGGTGAGCAGGGTCAGGGGACAAGCACAGCCCCACACACCCTGGCTGTGTGACATTATTGAATCTCATTGATTCGCTAAGAAAACCACAGGAAATCCTGAACCATTCCAGCCCAACCTCCAGCATAAGCAGAGGAAGAGGAGTTGGGACACGGGGACACCTGAGTGACCCTCCCTGCCACTTCTGACACTCCACAGACTTACTTGAGGTAGGTGAGGTGTAGCTCTGCTTCTTTTTCTGCTTCTTCTAGTTTCAACACCAGCAGCTCCTTCCGGCTCTCCAGGGACAGGATCTGTGGAGAGAGGCTCAGTTTTTGTCGTCCCCTGTTTCTTGCTGCCAGACCAGGCACCGGGCACTGCTCACTGCACTGCTGCTTGCTCATCATTCTTCTCATCCCTCAAAGTGGGACTCGGCCTTGTCCTCAACTGCTCCCAATTTCACAGAACTGTTCATTAACCCTCTGGAACCTCAAACCAACCACTTTGCAGGGAAGAAGTCACCTGCTCACCTCTGCTTTCCAGGCCCGTTCTGTCTCCTCAAGAATGTTCCTGTTGATTTCATTGTGCTGGTTCTTCAGCTTGTCCAGCTCCATCTCCCACAGCTGCCTGCACACAGAACACAATGAGTCCCCCTGGGCTCAGGCACCAGAATGGCCACAAAGGGATGGATCCCAGGAGCTCTAGATGGGGTGAAACCATGGAAGATCAGCAGCCTCCAGACCGTGACACCAGTCCCAGCTCCCTAGGCTGTGTGAGTCACTGTCCCAGGAGTGAGCTGTTCCAGAGCACACAAACAACCGGTGTGCAAACACGCTGGGCAAAACGAGGGCAATTCACCTCAGCAAAACACAGTCCAATCCCACAGAACATGTGAACCAGGAATCAACCTGAGCAGCAGGCAGAGCTATGCTGCTCTGATCCTGGAGAAGTTTAAAGCTGGGCATTCCCACCCGTGCTTTGGGAACACCTGGACCTGGAGCATCCCTGCTCGGCTTTA
The DNA here is from genome assembly GCA_013400515.1 of Erpornis zantholeuca. Taxonomy (NCBI): domain Eukaryota; kingdom Metazoa; phylum Chordata; class Aves; order Passeriformes; family Timaliidae; genus Erpornis; species Erpornis zantholeuca. The sequence continues at coordinate 128,232 of VZTN01015266.1, read as the reverse complement.
AACACCCCAGAGTACCAGAGTTTAGTGCAGCTGGACAGCTGTGGGGAACAGACAGGGAAATCAGTCTGCCCTAATTCTGGGAAGTTGAAATTCAGTCAGAGGTAGCAGTTACAAGCTGAGTCAATCCACCAAGCACAAACTCTAATCTTATGGGATCTTTATGTCACAAGTATCCAGGAGCCTGCTTGTGACTGGGATCAAAGAAGATTTATTCTAGAGCCCCAATGCTGGAAGAGGAGATAAAACCTCTAGAGCACGTAACTGGCCAGCACTGCTGGATCATTCTCTCTACTCTGTGCCACCAGGAGCATCGGATTCACTCTGAGGCAAAATGGCAGGAAAGAGCAGTGCATTGGGCAGCACTAATCAGGTAAAGGATAAGGGCCTTACTTCTCATCAGACTGCTCTGCAATCAGAGAGGCAATCTTGTTTTCCTTCTCCTCCTGCTCCTTCAGCAACCTGCACGGGAGAAAAGGGACAGCACAGCTGGAATCCCAAGGCTGCAGGGCCCAAACCAAACTCCCTCCTGGCGCATCCCCAGGCCCAACCACACACCACGGGCTGGGGACGGCTCCCTACAACGTGTGTGGGAAAACAGCCGCCAGCAGCCTCTGGAGCACAAATCCTGCTGTCTCATGACACTGCACAAAGGCTGTGGCACAGAACCAGGCTCGCTGCAGGGAGCTGTGCTGCTCCCCCCAGCACGTGCTCTGCCATGGTCACCTGGGGGAAAGGGCTGAGCACTTGGAGCCGTCACCAGAGGAGTTCTACCCAAAAACTTCAGAATAAAAACCAGACATCTATGACAGGACAGAATGGCTCCATAAAGTGCTAATTCACATACAGAGCCAATCCTAAATTCATCCATATACAGGTCTGACTTAAAATACTTATTGCTTCCAAAGAGTTTAAAGCTCTTTGCTCCAGCAGGTTTACATCAGGGTTAAGCAAGACCTTCTCCCCCCTGAAATAAACCCTTTCTTTTCCATACAAATACCTTCTGCCTTTCTCACAGAGTTTCTCAATTTCAGCTTTAAGATCCTGCTCTTTCTGCAGGAACTCTTTCTTCTCTTTCTCCATCTTCTTCTTAGTCTCTTCTCGCTTGATCGTAACATCCTGAATCGCTTTCAGGATCTCCTGGAGTAAAAGAAGTATCACACAGATACAGAGCAAAATTCCCAAGTAATGGTTTTGATTTAAAATCTGTCACTTTTTTGGATTAATTGATTAATCAGATTACACAGCAAAATCTTTCTCTTTAGCAAATCCAGTCAAGTTATACATTGGTTATTAGGAGGAAACTCAGGAGACAGGTGCTCTGGACTGCAGGTTCTCCTGCCTCTTCATAAGGATTTTGAAGTTAATTACATGGTAGGTTAAACAAAAACAGTTCTTCACCAAATACCTGGTGGTTTTTCATCTCCTCTTCCCTCCGCTGCTGGAGCTGCTTAAGCTGGACCTGAAGCTGATTCTCCACCTGCCTCTGTTTGTCTAACACCTCCTGGTAGCGCTCCTTCAGCAAGGCCCGCTCAGACATCATCTTGTCCTGCAGTGGTGAGCAAAATTCTGGATGTAACAGGGGCAGCTTAAGGACTTAAAGTCTGATATTTGATAATCTTGGAGATCTTTTTCCAACTGTAATGATACTACGATTCTATTTTGACCAGAAAAAAGTGGGAAGAACAGCTCAAGCTCCTTTGCCTGGGAGCGTGAGCAGCAGAGCCAGGACCTGAGTGCAGGACTTCGGTACCCACCAAGTTCTTCTCAATGTCCTGGTCCGTGTTCACGTCTGCATCGGCTGCCTTGAAGTCAGTCTGTGAAGGGAGGTGATTGAGGTCAGACCCTCGCCCCTGCAGTGACCACACAGTGACTCCAGTGCCCTCCACCCTCCATGGAAAAGAGTTCTCGATCATATTGGACACAACTTATCATTTTAGTTTATAGCTGTTGTGCCTCATCCTAGAGCTGGGCACCAATAAAAGGAATCTGGCACCATCTTCTGATACCCTTTGGAAATACTTATATGCATTAATGGGATTCACTTTCAGTCTTGTCTAGACTAACCCAGCCCAGCTCCTGCAGTCTCTCCTCATCAGAGAGATGCTCCAGACCCCTCATCAGCTTTGCAGCCTCTGCTGGACCCTTCTTCAGTAGCTCCTCATCTTTCTTGTACTGAGGAGCCCAGAACTGGACACAGCACTCCAGGTGTGACCTCATTAGGGTCGAATTTTAATTAAAGATTCATTAAAAACTATTCAAAACAGAGGACCGGGCACACAGCAGCAGCTGCAAAGCTGCAAGTATGGATGTGTTTTACCCCCCGGCATCGACTTATTCAGTTCTTTGTCCTCCAGGTTCTAAAAGAGCGTTTCGGGGCCCTCGCCCAGCACACCACAACCCCCACGAGCCCCGGGGGAGCTGCACCCACCTGCACCGCGATGTTCTGCGAGGGCCTGGCCGGGGCCG
>VZTN01015266.1:101932-125194 GCA_013400515.1 Erpornis zantholeuca | reverse complement strand
AGTGTCCCCGGTGCCCGGCGGAGCGGGGAGCGCCGGGGCTGCCCCGGGGCGCTGCGCGGTGCCGCTCCCGGGGTGCATCGAGGGGCGCTTAAAGCCCGACTTCGAGGGAGAGGAACCTGCTCGGTGTCCAGCTCGGTGTCCAGCAGCGGCCGCAGCTGATGAGTTGTATCAGAGGCGAATGGAGAGGGTCGAGGGAGGAAAAGGGCCCGGGGGTGTCGAGCTCCAGGCACATCCGAGGGAACGGGATCCCAGGAAGTGTTTTCCCCGCTCTGAGCTGCCGTGGCTTACGGAATGCGGGTTGAACCGGGGCTCGGTGGTGATTTCTAGGGAAAAGCAGGTTCCTCCGGCCGTGGAGCAGGTGAGGAACGAGTTCGGTGGGGCTCCTGCAGAAGAGGAACCGGCTCTCGGCTGCCCACGGAGCGTGGCGTCACCCGTGGTGTTTGTTCCTGGGGAATGCGCATCAAGAGTTTCTTATCGTTTCTTATCAGAGGCGAGAGGGGGAAGTGGCTCCTCCTGCCAGCCCAGCGCGGTGTTCTCTGGCCCGGAGCTGGCACCCAGCAGGCAGGGCAGGGTTGGGATCGATCCCTGCCCAGCCTGGGTGTGCCTCCAGTTCTGAACCGCTGGGAAGGAGCCGCATCGGCTGGGATTTCCCGGGAAGGATTTGCTGTGCAATCCAGGGGGTGGTGGCAAGCCGCCTGGGGCTCTCTGGGACCTCCAGGTGAGGCCGTGAGCACCGTGTCCCTCACCAGAAGGGGTTCTCACCAGTTTCACCTCTGCTCTCACAGCCCGCCTGTCTGATGCCGCATTGGAGGCGGGGAGCGCCGCTATGGAGCGCAGGGATGGAGGCTACGCTCTGTATCCACACATGCCTTTGGCTGAGCGCTGCTTGGATCCCCCTGGCCTCGCCAGCCGGACCGGCCTGCGGCGGGCAGCGTGCTCCGGACACTGACGGCCACCACGGGAAGCTGACGTGGGCGGTCAGCTTGGATGCGCCCGAGGAGGAGCTGGAGCAGAGGGCAGAGGAGCTGGCCCAGACTGCAGGGCTGCTGAACATGGGCCGTGTCGGGGAGCTCAAGGGCCATTACCTCTTTGCCTACCAGCCCGACGGCCACGCGGCTGAACACGAAGCAATAAGGAGGTCGGTGGACACTTTGTTTGCACAGCACGACAGCGTGCGGTGGCACTCGGAACAGAAGCTGCTGAAGCGCTCCAAGCGCAGCCTGCACTTTAACGATCCCAAATACCCCCAGCAGTGGCATCTGGTGAGTGGTTTCCCGGCTCCTGCTGGGCTCGCAGGCTCGGGCTGCTCGTGCGGCCACGGGCGAGCTGTCACGCGGGAGGCAGAACAGCGTCTTTCTGTTCTTTGGTGAGGAGGGAGCTCGCTGAGAGCTCGCCCTGCCTGCCACGTGCTCGCTGTGATAACGGGAGGAGGCAGCTCCCACGGCTGACCGTGCGCTGGTGCCACTGGGGTGGGCAGAGGAGTTTGGCTGGAGCACACTGTGCCCTCCACGTCACGGCTTGAGCGACTGTTGCTCACCGTCAGCCTCAAAAAATCACCCCTGGCTTTCCTGTGACTCCTTCCCATGCTGGCCCCAGCCCCATACATCACATCCAGTGCACCCCAGAGGTCCCTTCAGCACTGACCCTGTCCCCTCGCTGTCCTTTCTGGTGCTTAGAACAACCGCAAGAGCCCCGGGAAGGACATCAACGTCACGGGCGTGTGGGAGCGGAACGTGACGGGGCGCGGGGTGACGGTGGTGGTGGTGGACGACGGCGTGGAGCACACCATCAAGGACATCCAGCCAAATTACGTGAGTGCCTGCACGGGCTGGAGGCCGGGCAGTGTGACAGGAGTGTGTGAGAGCTCAGAGTCCGACCTGTGCTGTCACCTTGGGCTCAGCCAGGGCAGAAAGTGCCAGCAGCAAACCTTTCCTGGGAGATTTTCCACCTGGGTTTCAGGGTTACTTGCCTTTGTGCTACCTGTGGGAGCCAGCCAGCCTCCCTCTGACCCGCAGCAGTGCCTGAAGCTGCCTTAGTTGATCCCTTCCCCATGGCAGCAGACAGCAGTGTTGAGCTGCAGCCCTGTTTGGAAGCAGCCTCCAAGTTCCTGTGACTTCCAGGCTGTGTTTCAGCCTGTGTCGCATTCTCTTAACTCCTGCTTTTCCCAAACTGAGGAGAGCAGAGCCCGGAGTCCTGACTGTGGGTCTGTTTCCAGAGCCCAGAAGGCAGCTATGACTTGAACTCCAATGATCCTGACCCTATGCCTCACCCCGATGAGGAGAACGGGAACCACCACGGGACCCGCTGCGCCGGGGAGATCGCGGCTGTGCCAAACAACAGCTTCTGCACGGTGGGAGTCGCCTATGGGAGCCGCATCGCGGGTACGTGCAGGCTCCAGGCAGTCCCAGCTCGCCTCAGCCTCGGATCCGTGGGGCTGGGACATGGCTCCGTGGGCTGGAGCGGCTCTGAGTCAGCGGTGCCGTGCTCGGGCTGGTTTGACTGTTGCAGGGAGGGCCTGGCGCCTGCCTGAGCTCCTCTCCAGCTTTTCCAGAGTGTTCCTGGCCTCCCCAGCTGCCAAACTTTTGGCAGAGCAGCCGTGCCATGCTGGCTGAGCCAGGCAATTGTGCCACAATGTGCCCAGGCTGTGCCTGGAGTCACTGGGGCAGCAAATCTTGGCCAGTCCCTCTCGCTGCCCGAGCCCCTGGTCTCAGCTCTGCCTTGTGAGACGGACAGGGGCAAAGGGCCAGTGCTGTGTCTCTCCCCTGCAAGGCCAGGGGACGTGCGCTGTGCCCCAGCTGCCTCCAGAGCTCCTGAGCTGCTCTGCAGAGGGAGGTGAGGTCTCTGTGCCCTGCAGGATGTGTCCCTGGCAGGGCAGGGACAACAATGCTGGGATGTCCATACCTGGTCACACCACAGTCCCTGGGGTGCTGGGGGGGTCAGGGCTCGCCCAAGGGCACAGCAGGCAGAGGTTCCCAGCTGGCAGATGCAGAGATGAGCTCACGGTGTACCCACAGCACGGGGACCAGGAGGGTTTGTTCTGGATCCCAGCAGGAGCTGGCACTGCTTCAGGCCCCAGCCCTCCAAAGCTGGGCTGCCCGTGCAGGGCGAGCACAGAGGGGCAGCCTCGAGCCAGGAGTTTGTTTGCAGTTTGTGCAGCCCATGTGACCTGTGTTGGTCATGTTCCTTGTCCTCTGTCCTGCAGGCATCCGAGTGCTGGATGGGCCCCTCACGGACAGCATGGAGGCCATCGCCTTCAACAAGCACTATCAGATCAATGACATCTACAGCTGCAGGTGAGCCCCCAGGGGACCCTGAGCTGGCTCCCAGCTGCAGGCCCTGCTCTGCCTGGGGATGGGGTCACAGCTCGTGCTCGCACCGGCTCCCACCCTCCTGTGGCTCCAGTTAGCCTTGAGGCACCAAAATCCTGTTTCTGGAGAGCCGTCCCAGGCTCTGCAGAGCGCCTGCAGTTGTGAGATCTCCCTCTGTGTGCTGCTGCAGCACATCCCCTGGGCTGGCCGTGCTGGAGGGGACGCTGCCCCCACTGTGGTCAGGCAGCCCCGGCTGAGCCGTGTGACGGGGACTGGAATGTGTGAGAAGCCGCTTGTTAAATAAAAATCAAACATTTTGTCCACTGGAATCTGCCCCGGGGGCGCAGTGCAAACACAACAGCGATATCCCAGCAGCGAGGGGCCATCCTGATGGGTGGGAAAGTGCAGTGCTCTGCAATCCCAGTCCTGGTGCTGGGAGCAGCTGCTGGCTGCTGGGAGCTCGCTGCAATGGCAGGAAGAGCCGCCTGTGACTCCTGGGGCCGTCACTTCACGGTGTCTCTCTTTGCAGCTGGGGTCCCGACGACGATGGGAAAACTGTGGACGGCCCCCATCAACTGGGAAAGGTAAAACCCAGCCCCAGCAGCCCTGGGGGAGCCTCCAGGGCTTGTGGCTTCTTGCCTGCCCGTTCAGGCGGGGATGGACGTTGCTGTGACACTGTGCACGTCTGTTTGTGTCCCTCGGTGCCAGCGGAGGTTTCCCTGTCGCTGTGTGGTTGGGAGAGGCGACGCTGCGGCGGGCGGGCAGCGTTCGGGCAGGGCGGGATGAGCTTTCCAAGGAGAGGCTGGTTCCAGCAGGAAAAGGCTCTTTCACAACCTGTGGTGTTGCGTTGACAGCTTGTGCAACCCACAGGATGCTCTCTGCTCAGGAGGCCGAGCTTTCCCGGGGCTCAGGGTGGTTCTCCAGGCAGGAGTGGTGCCTTTGGAGAATGGGAGTAAATAAGGGGAGTGGGACTGCAATGGGGTGAAGAGTCAGAGTTGAGGCTGCTCCTTCCCAGGCCATGAAAGTTTTCTCACAGCTCCTGTGCTGCAGAGCTGCTGCAAAACACACCCAGCCTGCCTGTGCTGCAGCGAGGGGTCACAGAGGGGCCCCAAAAGCAGCAGTGGGGTGTGGTTCTGCTCCAGTGCTCCTCAGCTGGGCTTTTCCAACCACAACTCAGCAGTTCCTGCGCTCTTCGGAGCGGCGCTGACAGCCGAGCTGTCCGTTCACCATAACAAATGGTTTCCAGTTCTGTGAGTTAATTTATTCCCTTCCTGCCTGCAGAGACAGCTGGGACAAGCTCCGGGACACAGAGCACAGGCAGAGCTCGCTGTGCCACAGCAGAGTCAGGAGGGCAGAATGTTCCCTTGTCTGCCAGGGGAGGGAGAGCAGGGCTGTCACTTCCAGCAGGGTTGTGTTCTTGCTCATCCATCAGATGTGTCCTTTCCCTAGGTGGGAATCATGTCTGGGCAAGGTGTCTGGGCTGGAAAGGTGCTTCCAGGTGGGGCTGGTGGTGTGGGGCTGGTGGTGCGGTGTGTCTCAGCAAAGGCAAAGCCCCCATGTCTGTGGGGCCGGGCACTCACAGAGGGGCAGTGGCCCTGTGTGGGGAGCCCTGATCACACATGCTGGGCTGGCTGCTGTCAGAAACCACTGGGATCAGCCTGGAAGGACCTGGGAAGAGCTCCTCTGCCCTGTCCCTCTCCACAGGCTGCGCTGCAGCACGGGGTGATCGCGGGTCGCCGGGGCTTCGGGAGCATCTTCGTGGTGGCCAGTGGCAACGGAGGCCAGCACAGTGACAACTGCAACTACGATGGATACGCCAACTCCATCTACACTGTCACGATAGGTGAGCCCAGCTCTTCTGTCTCCTCTCTTCCCAGCCTGGAGCAGTGAGGTCATCCCAAAAGCACACGACCTGCCCAGCTGGGAGCTGGCAGGATGGTGGGAATCTGTGGGGTAGTGTCTGGGAACGAGCATGGCAGTGTCTAGGGTCAGCTCCCAAACCTGCCTTCTGCTTCTGACCTACAGAGCAAGAGGAATTCCTGCCCGTGTCCAGGCCTCCCTCCCGGGGCTGTGGCAGACACTGCCACGTTCAGGGAATGACCTGGAATGCAGCACTCCCATCATTTGTGTTAGAGGAGGGACGTGTGATCCACGTTCTCGAGAGCAGAAGCTGTGTGAGGGATAGATCTCTGTGATACTGAGCACAGGGAGGGATTATTTGTCATGACTGCCCTTCCTGTAGATCTTCCAGGCGGGAAAAACACAGCCTTGGTTCAGCCCCTGGGAGAGCACATCTGGCAGGAGAGGCTCTCAGGGGATTGGCACCTTGATATTTCAGCAGCTGAAGCAAACCAGGTTTCAGGCAGTCAATCCTTTCCCGTGTCCCCAGGGGCCGTGGATGAGACAGGCTCCATGCCCTTCTATGCCGAGGAATGTGCCTCCATGCTGGCTGTGACCTTCAGCGGCGGGGACAAGATGATGAGGAGCATTGTGAGTACCTGTGTCCCCTGTGCCCTCCTGGCCACCCCAGGGACAGCCAGGACAGCACTCCCTCCATCCCCTCCGATTCCCACGCGGTTCCTCTCTGAGCCAGGGCACAGATGTGCCTTTCTCCCCGGTCCTACCCAAGCAGAGGGAGGGTCTTGTTTCTCAGCCCTGTGGGAGCTGCCCCACTCCTGCCTGGCCAGCCCCCCTCGCTCTGCTCCCAAGGGATGCTGGAGCACGGAGGGCAGGGAGAGCATCAGGCTCTTTAAACCACTTGGCTCCAGCCTCTCCTCTGTTCTGGCACATGGGCCTCTCCCAGTCGAATTGTTAAGAATATTTTTATCAGCTTTTCCTTTTTTTGCCAAAAAACGGGTTCTTGTCAACAACACGTCCTTTCTGCCTGAGCCAAGCAGCCAGGGCTGTTTTCCCCCCTGCGGGCCTGACCCAGCCTGTCCCTCCCTTGGTGCCAGGCTGCCCCCACCCCGGTGCTGTGACCCCTTCTGTCCTGTGGGGCCAGCAGGGACCACACAGCCCACCCATCCCAGGGCAGCTGAGGGGAAACGTCACTGGCTCCTGTTCTTTGGGGTCGGGTTGTCCATGGCTTGGAGGATCTCCTACCAGGACAGGTACTTCCCAAAAGCACTTTCCTGTGGCTCTGTGCCTGCCACGGAGCAGCTGAATCCAGGTTGTCAAACCGGGGGAACAGGGAGAGCCTGGGAGCCTCAGCACCTGGCTGGGACTCAGCAAGCTCCTCCTGCAGCCCAGAGCCAGGGCAGGGATCTGTGCCCAGCCAGGGCATGGCACAATGTAAAAGGGAGAGTAAAACCCAGAATGGAGCTGATTTTTCCTCACAGAAATCACTCCAGTTGTCCCAGGCTGGTTTGGAAAGTGCTGACACTGGGAAAAAAAGGGAACCAGCGAGGGCTCTGCTGCATTCCATCTGGAGCTGCAGGCCTCCCCCAGCCCAGTGTGAGTGCTTTGAAGGTCACAAAAGCACGTTCATTTTAAACACTGGCCTTGTGGGACACTAACAGGGGAGCTGGCACTCCGTGGGACAGCCACGGGGAGATCCACACGCAGCCTGGGAACAGCATGTGCCACAGAGACAGCCTGTACCACCGTGGCTCCTTCGGGCAGCCCGTGCCTTGCTGAGCCCCACACAGCTCTTTTTCAGGAGCACAGTCTGCTCCTGGACACCCTGGAGCTCGCTGCAGTGGTGCCAGAGTTAACTGCCCCGCAGCCATCTGCTGCAGCTTTTTTTCTTTGTTTTTCTTTTACCAGACCATAAACTTTGTGTGGTTTCCTTAATGGGAAGAATTTAATATGGCTCCTGGCACTGGCTGTGCTTCCTACTGAAAGTTTGTGCTCTCAGGGTGCTCTGTGTGGGACACTCAGTGTCCCAGCGTGAGCTGGAGCCACTCACAGCTGGAAAAGTGGGATGGAGTCAAGTAAAAACACAACAAACCCTTCGGATTTTGGGCTTTCTCCCCACGGGGAGCAGAGGGAGATGGATGCACTTGCTTTGCAGTGAGGTGGCATAATTTGGGAGTCTCCTGACGCCTCGTTGGAAGCTCTGTGTGCTCTGCACAGTCCTGTGTGGCCCCTCTGCAGTCTGGTTGTGACACTGTGATCAGCAGTGAAGGTGAGGTAGAACCCAAAACATCTGCCAGAAGTTTCCCACACAGTTGCTTAGTTAGGGCTGGTTTCTCTCTCTCTCTCCAAAGGGAACTGTCCCCATTCAGTGCTTCCCTGGGTCCCTGTCCCTGCAGTGGGGCTGTCCCAGGACCCTTGCTGGCCATGAGCAGGGACAGTTGTGTCACTGGGCTGGCGAGGGCACAGCTCGGGGCCAGGACCACGTGTCCCTGTCCAGCCACCCCAGCACAGCACAGCAGCCTGACAGAGGCCTCCCTCCTCTTCCTCGGCAGGTGACAACAGACTGGGACCTGCAGAAGGGCACGGGCTGCACGGAGGGTCACACGGGGACGTCGGCCGCGGCTCCCCTGGCCGCGGGAATGATCGCGCTGATGCTGCAGGTGCGGCCGTGCCTCACCTGGCGAGACGTGCAGCACGTCATCGTCTTCACTGCCACCAAGGTGAGGGCAGACCCTCCCTCCTCCCTCCCTCCCTCCGTCCCTCCTCCCTCCCTCCTCCCTCCCTCCTCCCCACGGCTGCCCCGGGGGTGCTGCAGGACGGCCAGGGCCCTGCCGTGCACATCCTTGTTTATGTCTGCTGCCCCTCCATAAATCTCTGGCCCGTCTGGCTCCCAGCACGGGGATTGCGCTCTCCCCTCACCCCATGTTCCTTCCAGGAATGTGGCTGAGACATTTTCCCCCTGTCATGATAATAAATGGGGTGTTTGCCTCAGGAATGACTCCATCTGCCAATGTAGGGGTCTTCCAGGGGCTCAGCAGGTTCCAGGGCTCAGCAGGTTCCAGAGCTCAGCCCTGTGTGCGTGCAGTGGGCCTGGCCCAGCCTAAGGGCTGACACCTCTGCAGTGTCGCCTCATGGTCCAGGCAGTGGGAAAGCGAGGAGCTCTGGCCTGGCCTTTCCTGGGCTCTCCAGAGACCTGGGCTCCTGGAAACAGGCACAGCAGAGAGCTAGGCAGCAAACCCAGCCCTTCCCTTCGCCCAGAGCAGGAGTGGGAACTGGCTGGAGGGATGGGGCTTCTTCTGCACCTCTCTGGGGAGCAGCGGTCTGTGTCTGCCTGATGCTGTGCTCACTTTGGCATGGGACAGTGTTTTCCATAACTTCCAAGCCAATGTTACCAGAGCACTACAACCCAGTAAGTGATGGGACCCAGATCTGTCCTGCCCCAGCTCTTGTTGATTTAAAGGACTCCGTTCCTTCTCTCCGAGGCTTCTGCCATCCCACAGGCAGTGGTTTGGGCAGCAGGGAGCAGCTGGGATGTTTCAGAGCAGAGGCATTTGTGCCCTTTGGTGCCGCTCCATTTCCTTTCTGAGGAGCTGGGAAGTCACTTTGTCCTGGGATTTGTTTCAAACAAAGATCAACCTGTTCCTTTCTAACAAGGCCACGTGGGTTTGCTTCCCCACCACTGTGGGATGTGTCTGGGCCTCCTTCCCTTCAGGCCTGGGGGTTCTGGGCTGTTGGTGTCCCAGGTAACCAGAGCACCTCGTGTGTCTTTGCAGTACGAGGACCGCCACGCAAAGTGGGACACGAACCAGGCAGGCTTCAGCCACAGCCACCAGCACGGCTTTGGCCTGCTCAACGCCTGGAGGCTGGTGAACGCTGCCAAGGTAATGCCCTCCACTCCCACACCTGCCCCGTGGGCAGGCAGAGCAGCCCAGCCCCATGGCCGGGACAAGTCCTGTCCTGGTGATGCCGTGGGGTGACACCGCTGCCGTTCAGGGCCAGCACTTTGGCCACCATCCTGCTGGCCCTGGCCCTGAGGCTGCTTTTGCCATGAGGTCATGAGGCTCTGAGCAGTGCCTGAGAGCTGCCCCAAGCTGCTGCTCTCCAGCACTATATATAGCCATGGCGAGGGCCCCGATTCACAGCGACGGGAGCTTCGTCAGCAGCCCCAGCACCTTCCTCCGTCCGCAGTGGCTGCAGGGAGGGTGTCCTGCCCTGAGAAACAGCTCTGGGGGAGTGGTGTGGTCACAGCAGGCAGAGGCATCCCCATCTCTTCCTCCTGATCGCATGGAGACCGGGGCACATCCCTTTGGCACTTGGTCCCAGCTCATGTGTGGAGCTCTGCGCAGCTGTGCCAGGTCACTGTGGCCGCCAGCTGTGCCCCCGGGGTCACAGGGACTTCCAGGCTGCTCCCTCTTCCTGCAGGCATTTGGGTTCTGCTGTTCCCTGCCCCGCTGGACCAGGGGTTGCAATGGAACAACCTCAAAGCCACTGTGACAAACCCAGAACTGGGGGAGCCCCAAATCTCCATCAGCCCTTCTGGCTCCCAGACAGTGACTTTCCCTCCTTTCCTGGGCGTTTGGGCACTGCTCCCATCCCTGGGCTGCCACAGCAGCCTGTGTGTCCCAGAGCAGCATTGGGGGAGGCCCCTTGGCCTGGGCCCACATCCAGGGCAGGAGCAGCTTGTGAGAGCTGTGGGAGATGGAAGAATGGACATGCAGGGAGGGTGCAATCCTCTGAACCCTCTGTCCTTCCCTGGGCAGATCTGGGAGTCCGTGCCATACCTGGCCTCGTACGTGAGCCCCGTGCTGAAGGAGGGCAGGAGCATCCCGTTGCTCCCGCAGGAGCTGGAGGTGGCCTGGAACGGTAAGAGCAGGTGTGCCACGGAGAGCACGTGCCGAGCCAGCCCTGGCAGGAGCAGCCCGGGGCCGCAGGAGGCCAGGAAGGGGTTAAGTGCTGGGCTGCCTGGGCTTTTTCCACTGCCCATCCCCAGGGGATCTGCCCGATGCTGTGAACCCCTGCCCACAGCCCCATCCCTGCCCTGGTGTGTTTGGGGAGCCAGGGCTCAGCAGCAGGGCCGGGCTGGGCAGCGGCCAGAGCAGCTCCACTGGCTTTGACCATTTTAGGTAATGCTGCAGCTCCCGACTTGGCCAGGCCTGTCCGGAACACAGCGAACACCGCGCGCTGCTCTGGCTGCTCCAGCGGCTACCAGTGGGTAGCAGAGCTCAGCCCCAGCCCTCCCCAGCCTCCAGCAGGGCCTGCACACAGGGCCACTGCTGGCTCTGTCCCGGCATGTGCCCACGTCCCCCCGCAGCAGGGGCTGGGAGCACCCACCTGCCCCAGGCTCACCCTGCTCAAGAGGGGCTGTGGTCAGCAGCTCCAGGGCTGGGAGCATTCCTGGAGCTGGGAACAGTCTGAGATGGGGTGGGGCAGCCTGGACACCTGGCTTCTGCTGCCAGTCCCACGCAGGGCAGCTGGGAAGAGGCAGAGGTGACGTGTGTGTCCTGTTCGGTGGCACCGCAGCCCAGTGGGGCTGCCTGGGAGCGGGGACTCCATCCCAAGGCCCTGACCAAAACCCCCCCTTTCCTTTCCCAGTCACCCCTGCTGACCTGGAGCTCTCTGGCATGAGGACCCTGGAGCACGTGGCGGTCACCGTCACCATCACCCACCCCCGCCGTGGCAACCTGGAGATCCGTCTCTTCTGCCCCAGCGGGATGATGTCCCTGATCGGGACCACCCGGAGCATGGACTCGTAAGCACCGAGGGGCCAGTGTGGAGGGCAGGACACCAGTGCCGTGTCCGGCCTGGTGCCTCAGGCTCTCTGACCCCTCATGGGTTGTTTCCCCTCACCCCTTGGCAGGGACCCCAATGGCTTCTCTGACTGGACCTTCTCCACGGTGCGGTGCTGGGGCGAGGAGGCACGGGGCACCTACAGGCTGCTCGTCAGGGACATCGGTGAGTCCTGCCTTCCATAAAACCCTCAGGGGTGGTGGCAGCTCTGTGCCATGTCCCAGGGAGCTGCCAGCCCATCACCTGGGCAGGCAACCCACCCTGCTTCCTCCCCAGGAGACGAGAGCCTGAGGCCTGGCACCCTGAAGCACTGGCAGCTGACCCTGTACGGCTCCTCGTGGTCCCCAGCAGAGATGAAGGAGCGGCAGAGGTAGGATACCACATCCCCAGCTTGGAGGGGAGCCAGGAGAGGGAGGCTGAGGGATTTATCCCGGCTCCTGTGCTGGAGTGGCGTTGCTACCAGTTGGGCATGTGGCAGGCGAGGCTGGGGCTGCCCTTACACCTCACAGCCATGGGCTGCAGAACATGGCTCTGTGGGCTGAAGGAGACACTCCAGACTCTTTGTGGGCATTTTGGAGCCTCCCTGGAGCTCCCCTACCCACGGGACCCTCACAGGGCATCTCTGTCCCCAGGCTGCTGGAGGAAGCCATGAGTGGGCAGTACCTGAGCGGTGACTTCTCCCTGCCCTGTCCCCCAGGGCTGGACATCCCTGAGGAGCAGCGTTACACCATCACAGCCAACACCCTCAAGGTGAGCCTGCCTGCAGGCTGGGGAACTCTGCATCCCCCAGGCTGAGCTGGAAGAGCAGGACCCTGCCCAGGACTCTGTGCCCTCTCTGCTGGCCAGCGGGCAGGGCCCTGAGGGGGTTGAGAGCTGTGTTTCTCAAGGAGTTTTCCCTCTGCAGACCCTCCTGCTCCTGGGATGCTTTGCTGTGTTCTGGACTTTCTACTACATGCTGGAGGTTTGCCTGACAAGGAACGAGGTGGGGCTGGACCTGGCCTGCTCCGGCCCCACCAGCTGCAGGTGGTACCAGCAGGGCGGGAAGCACCGAGCCCTGGAGAGTGGCCTGGAGATGGAGTCAGTGCCACTGTACCGGGAGAAGGACATGGAGGAGGCCGAGATGGAGTGCGAGCACCTGGAGCCTGCCCTGGACAGGGAGGAGGAGTCCTGGACCCCCACCCACCCCAAACTTTCCAGCAATGGCAGAGCTGGGAGCTTCCATGAGGCAGCGCCCGCTGGAACAGGATTCCTGGGCCGGGAGGCATCGACTGAACTCCTCATGGAGGACAGGGAGCACCAGTCCTGCTGACTGTGACTGTGACTGGGCTGGGGCTGGGGCTCTCCCTCGGTACGACCTTGCTGTGCTCGGGCGGCACAGACTCATGGCTGAGCCCCCACAGGCTGCTGCCACCGTGTCCTGTGGGAGGTGGTGTTGGAGGCTGCTCAGAAACAAGGAGAGAGTGCTGGTACTGGAAAGGGAGCTTCCCTTCCCTTCCTTCGTCCTGGAAAACAAAGCAAGCCTTAACCCCTTTCCCTTGGGAGCCTGCCCTGCCAGCACTCGGGGCTCTCCGGTGTGTGTGGAGCTGGGCAGGTCCACACCGAGCCTGGAAAATGAGACAAGGCCCCGGCAGCCTCCTCTGCAGGCAGGGACCCCACAGCACTGGCATTTTCCTGGGCTGGCAGCGAGCCCCTACCCAGCAGTTATCCCAGTTTAGAAGCAGGGAGTTATTTCACTCATCTCCAACCAGCGCTTCTCCCTGCCCCCCGTGCTCCCATCCTGCTGGTTCCTCCTCTCCCGTGGGCACAGAGCAGCTGTGTGGTGGGGGAGGCAGGAACCAGCCTGTCTGGGGGGCAGGATGGGGCTGTCCCTGTGTCCGTGGGCACAGGAGCACCTCTGGTAGCAGGTAGGCCTGGTTTGGGCTGGGGAGGGGAGGCTGAGTTGCTCTGGCAGTGGCTCATCTGAGCAGGGCTGGCTTGTTCACATGTCTTTGGGTTCGGTGGTTTATTTTTTTAAAGCTGGGGTTTGTTTTTTAATCAGCAAAGCCCTTTTGTGTAGCTTTCCAAATAAAGCCTGAAAAACCCTCCTCTCCCCCATCCATCACTCTTCTGCCCTTCCAAAGCTTCCTCACCATGCAAAAATGCATCCCACGGCACCTCCCGGGGCCGGGGGGACCCAGTGTGGGGTGCTGCATCTGTGGGGGCTGCGTGCCCTCCGTGCCCCGGGATGAAAGGGGCAGCTCCAGGCAGGGGAGGCAAGGACAGAGGTGGGTGCCGTGGTTCAGCGGGGAGAGGGCAGAGTTTTCCAAGCGGGAAAATCCAAACTCGATCTCTGGTTTTCCCAGGTTTGGAGGTGGCAGAAGGAGCAGCTGTAGCCTTCTAGGGAGAATGCCTTTGCCTTTCCGGGTGCCCTCAGGCAGCCGCAGCAGGGCGGGCAGGCAGGAGGAAACCTCGTCAGGCCACGCTAGATGAATATAACCTTTTAATTTTGACAAAAACGAAGTACAAAACCGAGGCCAATTCTCTCTTCTCCCCGTTCGCAGGGATCTCTGCGGCAGTGGCGTGCGGGCGGCGGGCAGGGCGGTGGCCCCGGGGGCCGGGGCGCTGNTTGGCGGCGGCGCTGGGCCGGGGGAGCGGAGACGGAGGTCCCGGCTGGGGAGGGCTGGGGGCGGCGCGGGGGTGCCTAGCTGATGATCTGCCGGGGCCGGCCGTAGCTCATCCCCGCCTGTGACGCTCCCTTGTTGGTGCCCATCTGTAGCCCGATGATGTTCTTGCCCTCCTTCAGCTGGCTCTCGGTGAACTCCCGCTTGTGCTCCTGCGCTTTCCTGCGGGGCACAGGGAGAGGCCGTGGGGCACCCGCACCCCCGGCTGCCCAGGAGCCCCCGCCCCGATCCCTGGGAATGCCCCAGCCACCCTTCCACCCCAGATGAAAGTTTGGCATCGCGCTTCCACGTGCTCCGGGTGCTGCCAGGCAGCGGAGAGCCAGCTCTGAGCAGCCGCAGGACAAGGGGGTGCCCGTGCCCAGCTCTGCACTCCCCCACTTACTTCATGAACCAGTTGGGGTCCCCGTGGTAGTTCCCATCGTTCTTGGTGACTGCCAGGCTCCCCAGGGCCATCAGCGTCCTCTGCACTGCCGCCATGTCCTTGGCTGCCCAGGGAGAGAAGGGCGTGAGGATGGGCACAGGGCAGCCCTGGGACCCCCAACCCCGACTGCCCCCCTCCCGCACCTTCAAACAGGTCCACGGTCTGGAAAATGTCTGTCTTGACCACGCCGTAGTCCTCGGCCGCCTTCAGGAACTGGGCGATCTGCTCCATCTGCTTGAACACCATGGTGGGCGGCGCGTCGGGGATCTTGACGGGCTTGGAGCCGTCAGGGTAGAGGCTGTTCACCAGCCTGCTGAGCACCTGCCACAGAGAGGAGCCTGGGTTTGCTGCACTGCCCACGGAGCTCCCCGTGCTGCCCCCAGAGCTCCCCACCGATCCCCACCCCCAGGGCCCCACTTACGATGCCGTTCTTCAGCCAGACCTGGAAGCCCAGGCGGCCCCGCTCCGGGCGGCCCACGGCAGCCCCGCACTGCGCCACGATCCACTCCACCAGCCGGTCCTCCAGCTCATCGTCATACTTCTTCTCGATCTTGGACTGCACATCCCTGCTCATGCCATAGGCTGGGCCTTTGTTTGCCATGGCTGCGGTGGTGGGAGACCTGGCAGCACAACAGGGACAGTCAGGCTGTGGAGATGCTGTCCCCTATGCAGAGACCCTATGGACACCATTGTTTCATTTGCCTGTCACTCTGCTTCACTGGTGACAAGCCCTTCTGACTCTTCCCTTGCCAGGTAACAGCCCTTCAGCTTCACCCAGATGTTTGATGGAGAATTCACCACCATGACCTCCAAAATCTGCCCAGACAGACGGTTCCTGTCCTGGCAGAGATGCCTCATCCCCAGCTCAGACTGTGCACATGAGCAGCCTCATCCCTGTCCCTTGCCAGTTCTTGGATGGCATGGATGCCCCTGGTGTGACCATGCCAGGATCCAGGTGGGAGGGTGACCATGTCAAGGCTGGCTGGCTGTGGCATGGTATGGTGGCCATGGCACAGCAGGGTAGCCATGGCATGCAGGGCAGGGTGGCCGTGGGGTGGCCTTGGCACGGCAGGTCCAGGAGCCAGGGAGGAGCGCGGGCGAGGCAGGAGCCGTGCCTGTGCCCTTGTAAGGATATGCTGTGGGCAGTCATGGCAGGTAGCCGGCTGCAGGCAGCGCCCGAGGGTGCCAGGGAGGATGCCAGGGAAGATGCCAGGAGGGAGAGGCTCTGGTTGTGGCAGCCAAGCCTTTGGGGCTGCTGGCATCGCTCCTCCCTGCCCGGCTCCTTGCTTGGCATGAAGCTTCCGAGTGCCTCAAGAAGCTGTGCAGATGTCCCACATCCACACTCGGCCTCCAGTGGGCTCATCCTGACCGCTGGGCACCCCAGCTCCTGCGGGATGGGCTGAGACACTGACTTTGTTTGCTGCCAGAAACGCAGGGGTGCCCCGCGAGCCCCATGATTTGTGGCGATACCCCACGAGCCCTACGGGCAGCCTGTGCCCAGATCCCGAGCACTGCTGGGCACATCCACTGATGCCGCAGGTGGCACGGCCAGTCCTGCTCCGTGCCCTGGCCCGACCTGGCACAGAGGGGTCACCCACGGCTCCCTCGGCCACATGGCATTGCCCGTCAGCTGCCCCCGGGCCCGCCAGCCCCTGCCCATCTCCCGTCCCCACCGAGCACAGGGCAGAAACGGGCACTGGGGACTGGAGTTGTCCCTCCATCGCTGCCCTGAGCCCCGCACGGCCCCTCCGGCTACCGCGGGGACCAGCCCCGCCGGGAACGCGCTCCTGAGGGGCAGGAGCAGAACAGAACCCCGGCAGTGACCCCAGCCCGAGCAGGGGAGCCTGACCCTTCCCCGGGGAGCAGCATCCCCATCCCGGGGAGCCGCAGCCTACCCGGAGGAGCAGAACCCGCGTCACCCCGGGAGCGGCTTCGCCACCCCAGGAACGGCGTCCCCATCCCGGGGAGCAGCACCCCCGTGCCGGGGGCTGGCGTTCCCACCCGGGGACCCCCCCGCCGACCCCCCCGCGGCAGGACTTACAAGCGGCTGCGGACGGAGCGAGGGCGATGCTCGGCGAGGGACCAGCGCACTGCCCCGCGGGGACCCCGACCTTGTGCTAAAAGGCGGGCGGCGGGACGGTGATGTCAGCGGGGCGCGGAGCCCAGCCCCCCCCTCAAAACCCTCCCTCCAGGGGCGCCCGGCCCCGCAGCGCTCCGTGACTCCATCCCAGGCACCATATTTGGGGAAAGACTCCGAAAACCAGCGACGAAAGCCCGTGCTCGAGCATTCCCCGCGTGCCTCCGCCCCAGCGGGGCCGGGGCCAGGGCGGAACCGGGCCGGGGGCTGATGGAGTAAATCCTTTTATAGCCAGGCGGCAGCGCCGAAGGCTCCCACCCTGACTTCATGGCTGGTTTTCCCGTGCGCTCACCGCCGGGAGCCGGGGATGCTGCGGGGGCACGGGTGACACCCACGGTGCCCGGCCGGGGCTGCGCCATCCCGCAGATGCCGGGATTCCCTCTGCCCGGCGGGCACCGGCGGGGCACGCAGCAGCCCTGGCACCGCGCTGCGGTGATGCCACAGGACGCCCCAGCCCCCAGGGAACCTCGCTGCCCGTGAAGTGGGAACCCCCTGGGCAATCCCACCCACCCTTGGGGCTGCCGGTCCCCCTGTGCCCCACAGGACACCTCCAGCAGCATTTTCCAGCCCCTGCAGCATCTCCCCTCTCCCAAAACCCCGTGGGGAGAAGGAGCCAGCACCACGGCCGGGCCTGGCTGACCCCCGGTGGCTGCTGCCCCACGGGACCCCCGGCAGGCGGCACCAGGCACAGGCAAAGTGCAGACACTTTAATGCGAGTCCCTTCCCAGCAGATCCACGCGCGGGGAGCGCGGCACCTCGGTGGGGAGCGGCCATGGGGGCCCACTGCGGCCATTCCCCCCCGGGACGCTGGAGGAGACACGTGTGGGGCCTCTCCGGCCACTGCCACCACCGTGCTGGCCCCACGCACCCCCACCTCTCACCCACTCGACTCAGGCACTGAAGAGAGACCCACACCCACGTGCTCGGGGGGCCACGGGGCTGCTGGCACGGCGCTCGCCCCAATCCCCCCCGGTGCCCACAGGCACAGGACATGGAGCGGCAGCAGCACCTTTTCCAGTGTCACTTTCCACCAAGGACGGATGCTCCGGTGGCCCCCCAGCCCCGTTTTTGGCTATGACGGGCCCGGGGATGGGCACAAAGTGCCTGGAGGGACCCGGCTGACGGGGAGGAGGCAAACCAGAACCCCCGGCCTGTGTGGGGAGGGGGACGGAGTGGCTGGCAGGACCTGTGGCGCAGACATCCCTCCCCAGGGGTGGGTGCCCCCTCCCGGGGCTGCAGCCGGGCATTTGGCACAGTCCCAGGGCAGCGGGTGGCTGCAGGCTCCTAAAAGACGTAGATCTTGTCCCTCTGGACACAGTCCAGGTCATCGTCCAGCGTCAGCAGCACCTGTGGAGCGAGGGGAGTGAGGGGAGCAGGGCAGCTCTGCCAGTGCAACCAGCACCTACCAGGAAGGAGCCGAACATGGCGATGGAGGACAGGAAATGCCAGATGTCGTGGTCATCAAAGAAGTCGAGCAGGATGCAGTCACGGTTGTGCTCCCGGGATTCGGCTGGCGTTTTCTGCCAGGCACAGGGCCAGCGTCACTGTGCCTGCCCATGGCCACCCTGCCCACCCCGCTGCCTGTGCCACCCCCCTGCTCACCTGCCAGGTGCTGAGCCCCTGGAAGAAGAAAAAGAGGGCAAAGCCCCAGACCACAGAGGTGCTGATGATGCAGAGCAGGGGGATGAGCTTGATGCGCTCGCCGCTGCGGAGCTGTGGGAGAGGTCGGGGTCACCGTGTGGGCAGGAGCTGGCAGCAGAGCCCATCCCTGCCCTGCCCTGCCCACCAGGCCCGTGGGGGCTGGGGGCTCAACTCCCACCTTCATGATAATGTAGAAGGCGAAGTAGAGGAGGAGGTTGCAGATGCCGATGGCCAGCAGGTAGGAAGCGAAGTCGTTGGGGCGGACAATGAGGCCGTAGGCAGCTCTGCAGAGGCAGTGGGGTCAGCCTGGGGGTCCCCCTGCCACACCCGCTGTCCCCAAAGCATGTCTGCAGCCCCCGGGAGATCAGGCAGAGCGTGGGGCCTTTGGGATGCCACAGCTGCAGGGGCACCTGCCATGCTGGGCTCCCAGCTGCCATGAGCTGCCCGTCCTCAGCCCAGCCCCTGGGAGGGACAGCAGTGCCACAGGAAGGGGGTGGGGGCAGCGGGGTGGGATCTGGCACGCGCCCAGCTCTGCACTCACAGCGACCAGTTGATGATGTTTCCCATGACCAGGAGCACCATTCGGTCCTGCAAAAGGGCGAGGGGGCTGTGAGGGGCGGCAGGCAGGGCGCTGGGGGGGCGGCCAGGAAGGGTCTCTGCAGAGCCGGGGGCCCCGGTGCCAGCACTCACCACGTACATGGGCCCGCTGCACTGGCGCACGCAGTCCGTGTACAGCACGTGCAGGATCCTGCGCAGGATGCCCGAGTCTGCGGGGAGAGGGGAGGTGACGCTGGGGGGCCATCGCGCTGTCCCCACCCACCTTGCTCTCAGTGCCCCTCCTCACCCAGCTTCCAGCGCCCCATGTAGTACAGCTGGGTGCTCAGCAGCAGCGTGGCCACGATGTGGATGACGGAGAAGACAATCCAAAAGGCCGTGTTCCCCTTCCCAAAGACCTGCGGGGCGAGCGGGGGGCGGGCAGTGAACTGCAGGGGCCACCAGCCCCCCTCCCTCAGTGCCCACCATACTCACCACGCCCACCACGGAGAAGAAGATGACGAGGGCCAGGCAGGCGTAGGCGCTGTAGGCGCTGGCGTTGATGTCCGGGTGACGCTTCTGGTAGAGCTTCAGCATGCAGAGCCCCGCGATCATGTACATGAAGGACGTGTCTGGGGGACATGGCGGTGAGAGGGGCGTGGGTGGCCCCGGTGTGGGCGGTGGGGAGCGGGGGGACACTCACCAAACTGGAAGTTGGTGTAGTTGGGGCAGACGTGGTAGCAGGCGCTGAGCAGCCCCTCCATCATGAGGGCCGTGCCCATGGCATAGAAGAGCCCAAAGTGCTTGGGGATGCCACACTCCTGCGGGGCAGAGGGGAGGGACGGAGGGGCAGAGGGGCATCCCGGGAGGCTGAGAACCAGCAGGCAGCCCCTGCCCCGCTGGCAGCCCTGTCCCTTACCAGGGCATGGGTGTCGTTGCGCAGGAGCGCGCGGTTGTAGTTGATCTCGCGCTGCAGGATGATCAGCAGGAAGAGCAAACCCAGCAGGACGTAGCCCAGGTTGCTGAGGATGTTGTTGAAAGCGCTGCGAGGGGCCAGTCCTGGTGTGGGTGCCGCGGACTCCCCTCCCTCCCCGGGGTCCCACTGCGGCCCTGGGCACAGGGGACCCCCAGCCACCCTCCACCATCCCCCCAGCCCACCTGAGGTTCCCCAGCGGGTGGGCACACAAGAAGTTGTAGTAGCAGATGTCCTGGTTGCCAGTGACATTCACTACCTGTGGGCACGAGCAGGGTGAGGGACACAGGGGCCTCCCAGGGATGTTCCCATCATGCTGGGGAGTGGGGTTTGGACTGCAGCCCCCTGAGCTCCCAGGAACTCCACTCACCGTCTGGTAGGTGATGACAAGCTGGATGACAGGGAGGGCATAGAAGACGGCGATGGTGGCGATGTTCCTGGGAGATGGCAGGGATGTCAGGGGGGCCCTGCTGTGTGCCCCGGGCAGGGACACTGTTTGGTGCCCCCTCCCCACTGCCACCCACTCACCAGAAGTAGATCTGGTACTTCTTCCGCAGCACCCGCTTGTCCTTGCGCGCCAGGTCGGCCACGCACAGGTATTGCTGGAAGGAGAGGGGGGTCAGGGGCTCGCCTGGCCAGCAGGGAGCAGCTGGCAGGGCTGGGGGCCAGAGGGGGACACACCTTGGTGCGGATGACATTCTTGTCGTAGTCAATGTCGGCCAGCGTGTCGTAGTCATCCTCCTCGACGGAGCTGAGCGAGTCCATGCGCGGCCGGCCGGCCACGTTCTCCAGTGACCGCTCCCCTGTGGCCGAGCCGGGGCGGTCAGCAGAGACCCTGGGCCAGCCCGCCTCGGTGCCCACCCCGCAGGACCCCAATCACCCCCAATTAACCACTGGGCTGCATCCCTGCCAACTCACACCGGGCACAGGCCTCAGCTCTCTACAGCCCTGCCCCAGGGACGGGGGGTGGCTGTGCCGACGCAGGCAAGTGCTGCCCCGTGCCTGTCCCCCGAGGCTCTGCCACGCTGGGGACCACCGAGGGCCAGGCAGACAGTGTCCTGCTCTGCAGCCCCTCAGGTGCTGCCCTTGCTCTGAGGGAGGGGAGCAGGGTGCACTGTGCCCTGGGCACAAGCTCGGGGCTGGGCGGATTTCACCCTGATTGGCCCCACCCTGCCCAGTACCAGCATCTACCCATGGCAATGCTCAGCGGCCTCATCGGGGCGGAGGGCGTGCGCCGCTTGAACTGCTCCTGCCCTTCAAAGGAAAGCCAGAGTTACTGGAGCAGAGCTCCCTGAGCTGTGTCGCCGATGGAGACCCCGCTGGGGGCTGCACGAGGGGCCGGCAGCCCAGGACCCTTCCCAGAGATGGAGGGGGCAGAGGCAGGATGCCACCGGGCATGAGGCTCTGCAGGCCACACCACTGGCCCCACGACTCACCCACGTAACTGTAGGAGACTTCTGCCGAGCCCAGGCTGTCCGTGATGCCCTCGGTGCTGCTGGAGGAGCCGTTCCCTGCAAGGACAAGGACAGGCAGAGGGTGGGCACAGGCCATGGGCAGGGGGTGAGGGGCAGGGGACAGCGTGTGGCACTCACCAAAGGAGCCGTAGCCGTAGCTGTCGTAGGGGCCATGGTTCAGGAAGGAGTCAGGGATGTTGCGGGAGTGGCCTGTGGGACAGGAGGGTCCCTGTCACCCTTGGTGACACCCCTGTCCCTGAGCTGCATGGCCCTTGGACACGAAGCAGCTCCTGGCACCCTGCCCTGGCATGGGGCGAGCTCAGAGCCAAGGACAGAGCTGGCACCTACCCAGGAGTGATGCTGGGAGTCCCCGGAAAGCCACGGGAAGAGAGAGACAGACCTAGTGAGATGCAAAGCCCCAGCACAGCCCTGCCAGCCCCACAGCAGAGAAGTCTGGGACCTCCCCGTCCCCCTGACACAGGGATTTGTCCCCAGGGACTCAGGGGGACAGTGGGGAACTCCTGCAGAGTCAGAGGCTTTGGCACAGGCTCAGGAGGGCAGAATAACCAGGAATTCCCAGGCAGACCCCTCCGTGCTGCTGGATGCTGCCTCCAGCCCTCACCTGTGTCCAGGCTGGGCGAATCCATTCCTGCCAGGAGCCCCTTCCTCTTGTGCTGCCTGCAGAGGGAAAGAGCTCTCAGCCTGTCTGTGCCACTGCTGGGGCGAGGGGACACAGCCCGAGGGCCCCACCAGGGTCGTGCCCGCGGGCTCAGCACCCAGAGGGGCAGTGACAGCTGGGCACTCACCGGCAGCTCTCCCAGCAGGCGATGAGCAGCGTGAGGACGTAGAAGGAGAGGAAAATGCCGAGGCAGAAGAGCACACTGCGCACATAGGCCTCGGCTGCGCAGAGCCAGGACAGGCCCTCAGCAGGGGTGGCACCTCAGGGGACCTGCCACAGGTCCCTGCAGAGCCCAGCACCCCCAGTCCCTCCCGGACTCACAGGTTATGGCGGGTGACACCATCACCTCCAGCCTCTTCTGCCGGTTGTGCTGATCCACAGGTTCATCTGGAAGAAGGCAGGGACAGGGCTCAGCTCTCTGCCCTGTCCCCACTTGTCCCCACACACAGCCCATGGTGGCAGCCCCACTGCCAACCTGGAGAGGCATCTTTGGAGAGGGGGTAGTAGGGCAGAGGCCCCCCGCACGCCTCGTCCTCCGTCTTCACCACCACCACAACGTAGAAGCTATGGCTGGGGAAATCCTTCTTCTGCAAGAGATGGGGGTCAGCAGAGCCCAGCAGGGGATGCTCCATGCCAGAGGTTATCCCAGGGATATCCTTTGTGGGCTCTGCTAGCCAGCGGTACCTGGCAGTACCAGGCAGGGACCGGGAGCAGCAGGCCCTGTGCCCACCTGCACCGTGATGGCTGCCTTCTTCGTGATGGTCTGGTACATCCCAATGAAGGCCACGTTGTTGTCCAGGTCGTAGACGGGGCACTGCAGGGGTGGAGGGGCCATCAGCCCCGCTGGGCACCACGGGTCACCCAGAGAGGAGACCCACTGCCCAGACCTACCAGGATGTCCTGGATGGAGATGACGGAGCAGGGGAAGGCCATGGCCGAGGTCACCTTCACGATAACCGAGTCCACTTCCTCGGGGAACTCATACTTGAAGTACTGTGTGGAGAAAGGGCCTGTTGGTGCCACGGTGGCCACGCTGGGTGCAGACCCCTCCCGTGCCACGCCATGCCGGCTGCCCTCACCTGCGGCTGGGCGGCCGTGGCGTTGAAGCTGAACCTTTCATTGGTCCTGCAGAGAGCACAGGAAAGGTGATGGGTGGTGGGGGGAGCCCGCAGCCCCCGCAGCCCCCACAGGCAGCAGGCAGGGAAGGGAACAGGGGCACGGGGCTCCCCCCTCACCGCAGCACGAAGTTCTCCACACGGGTGACCCGCAGCTGGTAGGAAGTATTGAGGGAGAGTGTGGAGACATCCACGTAGAAGTGCTGGGTCTCCACCTCGGCCTTGGTCTGCGGCTGGCAGAGCGTGCGGCTCACCTCCTGGTACGCGTATTTCCGCTGGTACCTGGGCAGGGAGAGCCTTGTGTGCCCACCGACCCTGCTGGGGACCCCTGCGTGGGACATCCCAGCCTGGGGAACTCCTGCGTGGGACATCCCAGCCTGGGGAACTCCTGCGTGGGACATCCCCGCATGGAGAATCCCTGCCCGCCCTGCTGGTACTCACAGGCCCCGGAGGATGAGCGGCACCTGGAAGGAGACCACCGCCTCCTTCTGCCTCACCACGAAGAGGACGGGCCGGTCCTTGTGGTCCGAGAGGACGTTGACCGACACCCGCACGCCCTCGGTCTGCGGGGACAGGGGCAGGTGAGGCGTTGGCCGGGCAGCTCGGGCTGCGGCAGCTCGAACCGAAGGCTGGACTTTGCTCGGCCGCCGTGGCAGAGGCTGCCGTGCCCCGCGCACCCCGCAGCCCCGGCAGCCC